>CM076569.1:878441682-878799004 GCA_034641835.2 Pinus albicaulis | reverse complement strand
TTATTCACCGAGATTCTCCTGATCACACACTATTTTAGCTTCATGCATAATACAAAATCTCTTCTACCATTGATCATCACATGCGGAAATAAAATCAATTGCATGTACACATTAAAACCAAAAACAATCACACATATGAACACATTATTTAATGGGAAAGCTTAAAGCTGAAAAAACCCAACTATATGTATATTATATGTCATGGAGATCATGTAACAATCATAGTACAAAGCTCCTCACAAGCTCTTAGCACCACCTCCAATTGCTACACACTATCAAGCTAGATCTAGCAAAACACATGCTCCAATCTTTTTCCACTTGATAGCCAACATCTATTGTGAAATCCTTGCTGAAGAATGCCTCTTGATGAGAATGAATTACCCCAAACTTGCTCACGTAGTATTTATAGGCATCTCTACTATGTGTTGGATGCAAACCATGCATCACTTATAGTCACAACTGATAGTCACACTTGCCCTTTCACCTATCTTTGCACTGGTCTCCACTGAAACTGTCCATGCACTGAAGTTAACTGATGCATTCTTTAGTTGATTAATGAGTTTATAATTAGTGAATTAATTAATAATTAATTCACACCACTCTCAATAATTGTATCAATCAGTTAAACTAGATACAAATAGCTCAACTATGTTTAGATTAGTTAAACTGAATACAACTCCACTAACTTCCTCAATCAACTCCACCAAACTCTGTCACATGAGTTCTAACCGAAGTCTTCATGCAATAGCTTCACTTAAACCCTAGGAAAAGCGTATTTCCTTCTGTCAGCTGCATGTGCCACATCCAGGCATCAAACTGAAGTGCTTCAAGAGAATAAGATAATGTTTATAGTCCAAATATTATTAAGAGCTAATAATATTCAACATATCTATTTTTAGACTGGCAATCTAAAAATAGATTCCGCCCAATATGTCTAAAAATAGAAATCCATCTATTTTTCCCGACTCTGACCAACCATCCACAAATAGCATCCCTGTCCATAACATGGTCCATATGTCTAAAATATGACTTTGCGAAAAAAGATACTCATGGCGCAGATCAGGTAGTTATACCCCTTTCCACTAAGCTCATCATCTTGTTGCAATCTCAACACTCCCTCTGAACAAGATAAGGATTATCTTCCACCCCTATCCTACCCCTGTGGTATTCGAATTTGCTCCTGGTTAGCGCCTTCGTCAAGATATCAGCATCCTGATCCTCCGTGGGAATGTATGAAAGTAACATGATCTTCCGCTGCACACAATCTCTGATATGATGATACCGGATGTCAATGTGTTTAGATCTATCATGAAATATTGGATTAACCGAGAGTTTAATGCAACTCTGATTATCACAATATATCACAGTAGGATCTAAGTGTGAACCGAACAACCCGACCAGGATCTTCCTCATCCATATAGCCTCGCATGCAGCCAAACTCGTTGCCATATACTCGGCCTCTTCTGAACTGAGTGCCACGGATCTCTGCTTCTTGTTGTACCAAGAAACTATTGTCGACCCGATACTGAAAATCCCTCCAGATGTGCTCTTTCGTCCATTGGCCCCCATCCCGATCCCAGTTCATTACGCCTTCACCTCATTCGACTCGTCTCTACTCATAATTCATATCCCGATGTGCCTCTCGAGATATCTCAATGCATGATTTCCTACCTTCCGTAAGAGCTTGGTTGGCTTAACCATAGGCCTGTGTTATTAACACTGAGAGGCAGGTCGGGCCTCATTGACCAGATACATAAGCGACCCCACCAACTGTCGATAAACAGTGGCATCCACTACCTCCATCGAAGTAGCATCCTCCTTCCTCCATCCACCAGGAAGAGGAGTATCAACAGGCTTGCAGCCATGCATGTTGAACTTCTCCAGTATCTCCTGGGCATACTTACCCTGAGAAACAAACAGTCCACCACTGCGCTACCAAATTTCCAATCTCAGGAAATAATGAAGGAGGCCCAAGTCCTTCATCTCAAACTCTTTTGCAAGATCAGCCTTGCATGAGAGTATTAACTGTTCATCACTGGTCAGTACAATGATCAGCAACTTACCCTCCACCACAATCTGGTATAGGTTCGGATCCTCCTCACTCTTGGAGAATCCAAGTACAATAAAATAACTGTCTATCCATGTGTACCAAGCACGAGGTGCTTGTTTCAACCCATACAACGCTCTCTTGAGCCTGCACACATGCGACTCACTGCTGAAGATCTCGAAACCTTTGGGCTGCTCTATGTACACCTTCTCCTCAATGACTTCGTTGAGGAACGTAGTCTTCACATCCATATGATGAATGTGCCACCCCATCTGCGCTGAGAGAGCAAGAATCGTCCATATGGAATAATACCTTGCGACAGGTGCAAAGGTCTCCTCATAATCGATCCCCTCAATTTGTGAAAAGCCTCGGGAAACAAATATTGCCTTATACTTCTCCACACTCCCGTTAGTTGCCTGCTTCACTTTGTAGATCCATCTCAAACCCACCACTCATTTCCCCTCTGGCCTCGGGACAATCTCCCATGCACTGTTTCTGACAATCGAATCATACTCTTCCACCATGGCATCTACCCATGTGGGGTCCTCCACATCTTCCTCAAAAGAGGATGGCTCTATCACGATACACTTGCTCATAAGAGCCATGTATCCAGTATATCAGTCAGGTGACTGTCTCTGTCTGCGCTAAGATGTAGGTGCTCCTACAACCTTCTCTGCATCTTGAGCCAGTCACTCAGCTTCTGTAGTGCGCTTCCACCCTTTGATGGTTGGCGCTGCTTGAGTGGTCTCTTCCACTCCATGAACCTCATCTTGTGGCTGATCCACATCTTGAGAGTCATCCTTAGGAACTAATAGCTCCTCATCTACATGCAAGTGTGGCTCCCTCTCAAGCGAACACTTCATGGCTTTCTCCTCATGAAATTTGATATCCCGTCGCACAACAGTCTTGTGACTGTTTGGAAAATACACACGATAGTTGTGGGGCATATCAATGTACCCCAAAAATATCCCAACCTCCGCAGTCGGCTCCAGCTTCTTCTTGGCATCCTTCGTCACATGAATGTAAACAGGTGAACCAAAAATCCTCAAATGGGAAATATCAAGCCTCTTACCAGAAAATGCCTCCTCAGGTGTACTCATGCCAAGTATCCTGTGAGGACAACAGTTCTACACATATACTGCAGTATTTCATGCCTTCGCCCACAAGTGAATGGGTAGGCCCTGATCATGCAACATCGCCCGTGCAGCACCCACGATCGTTCTGTTCTTCCACTCAGCAACCCCATTCTACTGTGGGTTATGAGGTGCAATGAGCTCTCTTCGAATTCCTTCTACGCTGCAAAAGTCCTTGAATTCGCCAGAGATGAATTCACCACCATTTTCGCTCCTAAGAGCCTTCACTTGCTTCCCCAATACTTTCTCAACCAGTGCCTTGAACTCACAGAACTTTGAGTATGTCTCACTCTTCTTTTGCATGAAGAAGATCCAGCACTTATGAGAAAAATCATCAACAAATATCACATAATGTCTGCTTTGGTCGTCGGGCCGCCGAGGAAAGGTCCACACATCGTCTGTAATTCTCTCAAGATCACAGGGCGAATTATCCTTCTTGTGTTGTGGCTTTCACAACTTTTTCCAAGGTACATCCCTGTAATCGATCTCGATTTTACCTAAGAGTACCCCTTAGGAAGCCTAGTTGAAATCTGCCTGCAATATCTTCAAAGCTCCATGGTGAAGGTGGCCCAATCTCCTGCCACAATTCCGCCATAATCCCGCTCACCACTCCTAGCCTTCCGCTTCTTGCCCGCTTTCTATTGCTGCACCTCATCTGTTGCTTGCAATTGATAAAGGTTCTGAACTCAAACCCCCTATCCCTCCGGTCTCACCAGTCCTCTTATCGCAGAGACCTTTCCTCTCAGCACAAATCAAATGACTCATCCCTGTCTGCAATCACGCTACTGCAGATAAGATTCTTCTTCAATCATGGAACATGCATCACTTCCTTGAATCTGAAGGGTTTACCAGACTCCCTCTCAAAGGAAATGGTACCGATACTGGTCGCACTGTATCTACCATCACCGCCCATCTCGATGTGCACTCCAAGATCTTTCTCATCTAGATCAGTAAACAAATCTCGATCTCCTGTCATGTGAAAAGATGCACCACTGTCAAGAAACCACACTGAACCCATCACACTTGAAACCAAGCATGCGATCAGTGAAAAATCTAGCTCAAACTATGAGGCTAAGGCCTCTCCAGCTGCAGTCCCAACAACCTGCTTATTTTTCTTCTTCTGTGGACAATTAGTAGCGTAATGTCCGTGTTGGTGACAGTGAAAGCACTTCACCTTGGACATGTCCTTCTTCTTGCCTTTTACACCAGCATGAGAAGCTTTCTTGCTCTTCCCCTTCTTTGCTTTAGAAACCAAAGCACTTCTTCATCAAAGTTCTTTGATGAAGATCAGTCCCTGGTACTCCGCCTTATCTCCTCTTACACAAGATCCGACCAAAGTCGCTCCCATCCTGGAAATTTCTCCCGACCATTGACAGAGTCCTGATAGGAGTGCCAACTCTTCAGAAGCCAAAGGAGAGCCAATCTCACCAATTCCTCATCATCAACAGTCACCCCCACAATTCCCAGCTCATGCCTACATTGGATGAACTTCATGAGGTACTTGGGCATACTGTCGCCTTTTTCCATCTTTATGTTCCTGAGTTTGTCCTTGAGCGCCAACTTCCTCTGGTTGCTCTTTCTTTGGAATAAATCTATCAAATATTTCCACATCAAGAATGGAGAAGCCTTACCATGAAGGCTGGACACTATGTGATCCTTCATGCCCTCCAACAGAATCCTTCGACACTTTGTTGTCTTCTTTTTCCATGCGTCAAGTACGGCAACATCACTAGAAGTAGGCTTTGGAATTTCTGCTTCTATGAACTCCATCCTGTCCTTCCATGCAATATAATTTGAGCTGACCTCAAGGTCATACTCCAATTGCAATCCGTTGAAAGACATCTCAACTTCGACACCAAGAAAACACTGCTGCAAATTCGAATTCCACCAGCACAAAACTCAACTGCTTCAATGTTTTGCAATTGCTCCAATGATCAATATCACTCTGATACCATGTAGAAATTTGAATAACAGATATATTATTCACCGAGATTCTCCTGATCACACACTATTTTAACTTCATGCACAATACAGAATCTCTTCTACCATTGATCATTAATTGCGGAAATAAAAACAATCGCATGCGCACATTAAAACCATAAACAATCACACATATGAACACAGTATTTCATGGGAAAGCTTAAAGCTGAAAACCCCAACTATCTGTATATTATATGTCATATAGATCATGTAACAATCATTATACAAAGCTCCTCACAAGCTCTCAGTACAATCTCCAATTGCTACACACTAATCAAGCTAGATCTAGCAAAACACATGCTCCAATCTCTGCCACCTGATAGCCTGCTTCTACTGCGCAATGCCTGCTGAAGAATGCCTTTTGATGAGAATTGATTTACCCCAGCCTTTCTCACGCAGTATTTATAGGCATCTCTACTAAGTGTTGGATGCAAACCATGCATCACTTATAGTCACAAGTGATAGTCACACTTGCCCTTTCACCGATATTTGCACTGGTCTCCACCGAAACTGTCCATGCACTGAAGTTAACTGATGCATTCTTTAGTTGATTTATGAGTTTATAATTAGTGAATTAATTAATAATTAATTCACACCTCTCACTAATTGTATTAATCAGTTAAATTGAATACAAATAGCTCAACTATGTTCAGATTAGTTAAACTGAATACAACTCCACTAACTTCCTCAATCAACTCTACCAAACTCTGTCACATGAGTTCTAACTGAAGTCTTCATGCAATAGCTCCACTAAACCCTAGGAATTGCGTAATTCCTTCTGTCAGCTGCATGTGCCACTTCTAGGCATCAAACTGAAGTGCTCCAAGAGAATAAGATAATGTTTATAGTCCAAATATTATTAAGAGCCAATAATATTCGACATATCTACTTTTAGACTAGCAATCTAAAAATAGATTCTGCCTAATATGTCTAAAAATAGAAGTCCATCTATTTTTCCCGACTTGACCAACCATCCACAAATAGCATCCTGCAACTCATAGAACATGATCCATATGTCTAAAAATAGACTTTGCGCCAAAAATAGCCTGCGGGCGCACTTAGTGAAGGCGACTCCTTTCCACTAAGCTCATCATCTTGTTGCAATCTCAACAAGGCCAAAGCATTCCATTCAGCTCCAGTGTAGTCTCCATTGGTGGTTGAGTTGTGTTGCTGGGTGTTGCAGGGGAGGGTTTCTCAACACTACTTCCAGCATTTTATTTCAGAGGAGGGAGTCTCCATTCCTTTGGGAGATCAGTGAGGGAGTTTTGATCTTCATTCCATCATCTATGGCATCAAGCCAATCATTTTCCATCAGCAGAAGAGCATCCCTCTTCCTTGACTGCACAGTTCATAGAGAGCATATGCAGTGAGGGTTGCAGCATTTCAATGGGTAGTGAGATCTTCAATGAAAGGATCAACCTTTAATTTGGGAGATTAAGAAGAGGAGTTACATCATAGATTGCATCATCTTCAGAAGGGCTCCTCCTATTTCAAATTTCTATTGAGTTGCAGCAGCTGCCCAACAACTCCGACATTTTGGTAAAAATGCCATTTTGTCTAGTTTTCATCCAATCCTTTTAGAGGATTGTTGTATTGTATTTTCAGGGGTTGATACCTTGCTCCCCCTTCCTTATTTGAGCTTACATTGCTGTATCATTCATGTATATGTATTACTACTGCAGTACTTCCATAGACTGCACATTCTTAGTTGGGAATAAACTATGCAAGTAGTGTTTTTCTCCATTTCTATGCACATATCTCATTGAGACTCTTTACTTGGTTTGAGTAATAGATTTCTCAAGAGTTTGTCTACATTTTCCACTGCATATGTATTTGAAGGCTGATTTCATCTTCATGTGACATAGATCCTTAGAGATAACGCTGTCATTTCCTTGTTGAGCAAAGTGTTGTTGCAACCCTCTTCATTGGGCCCTTTTCTGAAGATAACAGGTGAAGGTGGCTTGTCTCAAGCTCCTATAAGGATTTTCCTTGAGTCCACTTCAGGATTTCAGCTCTAGATAGATATATTGAAAAGATCCCAGACCAGGGATCAAATCCTACTGCCTCCATTTCTGGGAAATGCGTTTTCTAGGCTTGGGTTGCTAGTCATTCCTACTAGGAAATTTCACATATCTGTAGACAGAGTCTGCAAAGGTGTTATAGCATCATTTCTCACCTTGACATGATTCATGATTGCTACATGGCTTTTTGGGCACCCATTCCTACAGACTTGGACAAATTCACTTAAAAACAGTGGAAAATCCTCCATACGCGACTATGCCCGTGTTTTTCCGCGTGTATACGCGAGTACAGCTAGACTTTTCCGCCTATGCCATTTTAATGATTAAAAAATATATAAAAATCCCTAATTTCGCACTCGGTTGATGGTTACTCAGGTAGTTCAACCACCCCAGCCCGTGGCCAACTGTTTCCAACTGCTGAAACTACTTGGAGGGACTATAAAAAGACCTCATGTGTATGGCCTAAGGGAGAGAGAAAGTATTGATATTATACTCTGTTGGTATTCCCTATCCAAGTCTGATTCCCCGTGCCTCCTGCACTTTCCCAGTTCATTTCAGGAAACCCTTGTTTCCTTGAGATATACATCCCTTTATATGTTATCTCGTATGCACCAATTTGGAAGGAGTCTTAGCGAGGCAAGGGCTGGACGGATCCGGACGACGGTCTGCGAAGGCCTTGGAAGGATCAGGTGATCTCTCCTCTTGATTACTTTTGTATGTACTATTTATAATACAGAAGTATCATGCTGTTCCCGAAATAAATGTGTTAGTGTATGCTTTAATGTATGAAAAATATTTGTTATACAAGCATTCATTATGATTTATTTAATGTTTTATATGAATCACACTAACATATAGAGTAGAAATATGTTGTACAACTTGTCCTTTGTGCTGGTTTCTTCTTGTATTTCAGGTTAAGGAGGAAGGACGGTTGCAGGGAGTTTGAACTCCACGTGGATCTACTTCAAACGTAGGACCAACGGGTAAACCTCTCATTCTTCTCTATTTAGTTTTTATGAACGTGCATGATTGTGTGAGTCTCTGTTAAGTAGTACGCCCCTGCTCTGTGGAGGTTGAATCCCAACCAACCTCTAGGGTGTTAATTCCCCGAAACAGAACTGGCGACTCCACTGGGGATCACATTTTTGTGATTCTCCTGTTGGGTTGTTTTAGCTGTTTGGTAGGTTGCCAACAGTTTCTTCTGTCTTTTACAGTCCAGTTTGCTTTCTTCAGTCAGTCTGAAGTCTTGATATCTTTCCCAGGCTTGTACTTTTTTTTTTTCATTATCTTTCTTTGTATACACTTTTTTGTTTGCACACAGTCGCGTATACCCGCGATTTTGTGTAGAAGGAACCGCGTATACGCGAGTTTCCCTCAACACAGACGCGTATACACGCTTGTTGCATAACTGCAAAGTCGCGTATACCTAGGCTGAGTTTGAAATTTTAAGATTATGGTGTTTTTGGTCTTTTCTGGCTGTGGAGGCCTGTGTCTGCAGAGTCTCTATACTTACTGGATTGTGACAGAAGTGGTTTCAAGTCTTGTTTCTCTTTCGTTTGTCCGAAAACTGATCTTTTTGGCAAAGTGTCCTTGTTGGTGCTAGCACTCCTGGATTGAGTTCCAAGATCGCTTTCTGAGTGTTCTTGGCTGTTCTGCTTTATCAGAACAGAGAGCTTCTGCTCACTGACTCGCTCCTATCTTTGTTTTGTGCTTTGCATTGCGTTCTTTGCTTTGTTTTCGATTGGTTTTCTTGAGTTTCATAGGCTAGGGTTTTGTTGCAATTTTTGAAGAACTTTTCTTGTTTCTTTGGAGTTTTGTGTTGCAACGAGTTTGCACTATTTCTCTAGGCTGTTTGATTGAGTTTTTGATCTTCCATTGCTCTTATTGATCTTGCTATCATTAGCTTTATAAGGTTTGGGAGCATAGTTGAAGTTTATGCCTGAAATTCGGTCTCATTTTGGCTTGGATTGGGATAGTTGTTCTTGGTTTTTTTGAAGCTCTTGTTTTATAAAACTAAAAAGACCAAAAAACATTTGTTTTGCTTTTTGTTTTTGCATATCAAAAACTCAAAAAACATTGTTTCTTGTTTTTGTTTTTGTTGTTGCCTTTTCATTTTCGTTTGGTCATATCTTTTGGGACTTTAGTGAAGTTTCTTGATTCTAGTTTTCAGCTTGATTTTGAGGAGAGGTTGTCTTTTGATTTCTTCTTCTTCTTGTTGAGTATTTTGGTGTCTTATATTAAGAGTTCTTGTTTGCAAGAATTGGCTTTCTGGATATCAAAAGATGAGTTAAAACTGAAGGAGCCTTTTTGGGAAATTTCACCTTGTTTCAAGGGAATTTTTGCATCTTAGAATTTACATGCTAATGGTCATTTGCATTAGGTGCATTGAATCATTTAGTTAGCTTCTTAGTTTTTGTGAGTGTGAGTTTGTAATTCGAAAAGAAAAATACATTTTTTAGTCTCGTAGAACTTATATAGAAATTTCTCTTCATCGAAAGACAAAGAACTGCATGTGCATGTAGTCAGGTTTTTATTAATTTCTTTTGCGTCAAAACACCATTGGTTTCAACTCCATATCCTTGTGACTTAATACAACAACCCTTAAAATAAGCGATTTAATCTAAAATCAACTAGCAAGTTTTACTAAGTGTTAATCACCAACTAGCTAGGTTGTAGGGCCTTGGAATAGGTGAGAGGAGAGTTAACTCTCCAAGGCCGCTCAAACAAACATAGAAGTTGATTAATTGAGCGAAATCCAACTCCGTGAGGTGGACTGGGAAAGCTCTCATCCGAGAGTCAAGCGCGAGGGGAAGTGAAGGTTAAGAAGAGGGATACCCCCCTCCGATTAGCTGAATCTGACCTCAAGACCGTTCCGCCCAGCTTCTGATACGGATTGGTGTCCATAGTTGTTGTTCCTAGGTTCCACACAGGTGACTGCGGGGGGGAATACCCGTGGTACCTGAGGCAGACGTCGTATCACTTCCAGCAGTACTTCTGGGGGGTGCCCTTGCGAAGCTTGGGTGCTTGAGCCGGCAAAGGCTGTTGTTAGGAGGTCGGCGTAACTGCTTCTGATACCTTCGCCAGTTGTTCTGGGCCCTAATCATCCCAGACTGCTTTCGGAAGGCCCTATACTTCGCTTTCCTGTATTTTGGTGTCCGGTCCTCATCACCCGGAGCGGAAATACTTGGAGGCTGTTTGCTTGCTGTTTCTCAGGGTTTTGATTTTAGTGAGTGCTCTTTGCTCCTAGCTTGCCTAGCTTTTCACTTTTCTCGAGTCTAATATAATAAATTTGTAAAAGTGGCTGATCAAGCGCCTCGACGTTCGAGGAGAGTCCGGGGGTTATCTCCCGAGAGTGCAGAGCCTTCTTCGAGAAGGCGTAGGAGCGATTTAGCAGGTGGTTTTCACCCTGTAGAGTCTGACGCTGTGGAGAGAGATCCTCCACTAAGGTCTCAAGGTTTCGTTGCTGATTCCGGTGTCGGTTCCGAGAGGAGCGTTCCGCTCACCTCGAGAGTATTGTTTCCTCAGGAAGAAGATTTTCGCCCATCAGATATACCTGAGCCTGCAGCTACAGGTCCATCTCCTCTTCCTCTTGATCATCCGTTTGTTATTCAGTACGTCGGACCGGAGTCTGAGAGACCGCCGGATCTTCCATATCTTTCTTATCTTTCGATGGCCACGACCGGGAACGCGGCTTCTACCGTGAGTGCTGCGGGCATTCAGACCCCTGCTTCTGTCGAGGCAGGGGGCACTCTTGCTCTATCTTCGAGTGCTTCTAGCACCGCTATGTTTGGCTCTGGGTTCACCCAAGCATATGCTTCTCAATCTGGTCCCTTTGTTTCAGGGATGTCCATTGCTGGAAATCCCTCTTTTTCCTTTACCGCCGGTGCAGCTGGATCTACGCCCATGTTCAACATGGCTAGTGGATCAGCTTCTTTTCAGGGTTTCCCCTTTGGGACTGGGCATATTCCTAGTCCCAATCCACTCTTAGATCAAGTTTCTTACGTCCTGCACTCCAAACAATCCTTGGGCCTGGGGGCCAAGTTCGATCGTTTTCTTTCTTTTATAAAAGAACTTTATGTTTGCAACGTCGGGGGCAGGGATTCAGTTCATCGCGAGTCATCCAGGGAATGCTTCTTTCCTCGCATCGAGTGCTTATCAGTCTTTTTCTCCTCTATCTAATGCATGGAACCCCTACCAGGGGCTTACCTCTTCAGTCAATACTTCAGCGGGGGGAACTAGTCTGGGTCTTGGTAACTCGGCGTGGGGAGGAGGTTCTTCTTCGTTTTCTACGGGTCCTTTCTGGCAGCCTGGTGCCTCATCAAATCCAGGCTATTCTTTTCAGAATGTTGGAAATCCATCCCATCAAGGATGGAATTCTCAGGCTCCGCCTCGATTACCATTTTTGGCAACGTTAAACTTGCCAGACTTGGCGAAGTTAACTAATGACCCGATTCGGTATAGTCCGGGGTGGCCTCCGGTTCCAACCAAACTTCCTTCAAACATTCCTAAGTTTGAAGGTAAGAATGGTGAAGACCCGGCAGATCATGTCACCACTTTCCACTTATGGTGCTCGTCGAACTCTCTGATCGACGACTCGATTAGATTGAGATTATTTCAGCGCACCTTAACTGGAAATGCCGCAAAGTGGTATATAGAGCTCACTGGGGGCAGTTTCGCCACATTTGGAGAACTGGCTGTCACTTTTCTTAACCATTTCCAGTTGCCCGTCAGATATGAGGCTGGGACCGAACTCCTGGCTAATTTTAAGCAGGATGAAGCAACTCACATTTCTGATCATATTCAGGAATGGAGGAGAAGGAAGAGGCTTATCAAAGCCCATATTCCAGGTGAGTTCCTTCTCGAGTGGTTTTTGAAGTCACTTCAGTCAGATATTTCAAAAGATGTATCCATGTCAGGGGTATATTCCGAGGAGCAGGCCATATTTAGGGCCCAGCAGTTAGAGTTGATCTATTCTCAGTCTGGCATGCTTTACAAGTATTTGCCTAATGCTCCTCGCTCCAAATTGGATCTATCGAAACCTAAACCTGGTCCGCATGGTGACGGACTTGTCGGATCGGTCAGTAGTAGTGCAGCCAGCCTGCTTTCTCAATTGCAGCAGTTGTCTTTACAATCTGCTTCTTCTGGTCAGGCTGTGCCTGCTGATTCTTCACCTTCCCAGTCTTTGTCCATTAATGCTGTCCAATCTTCTGAACCCAAAGGAAATCAACAGTCAGATGGGAAGAAGAAGGGACGTAATAAATTAAGAAGAAGGTAAGAATGGGCGGGGACAAGAACCAATCCAGGTTGGTGAAGCAAAATGAGAAAAAGAAAGTGAAGTTTCCATGCAATCTTTGTGGGCTTGAGACCATCTCACACACCTTTGCCCGAAATTCAGATGCTCAACGCCGTTATCTCAAATATTGTCTTTCTAGTTCAGCCGCATAATAAACCCTTTCCCCAAGGGCGCAATTAATTGGCCGCGCGAATCAAAACCTTGGGCCTCCTCCTGAGGTGCCTGTGAAGGGAAGTTCCATCTAATATCTTTATGATGAGGCTCACGTGGATGCCTCTACGAGATCCCTGATTATGGCGGAGAGGAATCTTCTGAGCCAAGGAAGTTCCGGATGCTCTGGAGTCGCTCACATCAACAAGTCAATCAAGTTGAGTCTATGCCCTAACATACCGAAGGCGCCCCTAAGCGGTCAACGATTAATCCGAACATGAGGGCTGCCTAGAACTACTCGATTGTAGAAGATCTGGCGCAGATTCCTTGTGCTATGTCAGCTTTAGAGGTACTCCAGTCTTGTCCGGCTCAGCGCAGTGCTTTTCTCACTGCCATTGGGGCTATTGATCCGAAAAATTCTCTTCTGATTACCTTTGATATGAAGAATTTTAAGAAGAGACTTCCTCATCATATGGCCTTCCATATTAAATCATCGTACCGGAAGACTAACATCTTTCGCACGGTTGTTGATGAGGGTGCTTCTACTTGCGTGATGTCTTTCGCATGCTGGAAGACACTTGGATCTCCAAAAGCTGCTCTGTCTAGCACTATTCTTACTGCATTCGATGGTCATTCTCACAGACCCCATGGTATTGTCCCGGCTTTGCCCATCTGTGTTTGGGGCAAAACCGTTAACATAGAAGTTGAGGTAGTAGATGCAGCCTTGGACTACAACCTTCTGCTGGGGAGGAACTGGATATATGAGATGGATGCCATTGCATCCTCATTATTTCGAATTGTATGTTTCCCCCACGAAGGGAGGATAGTCACGGTGGATCAACTGGACTGTCCTCCTGTAGACCTGGATGCGCCTTCTGACTCATCTGTGCCTAAGTTGGATAATACTAAGGCGCCTGTCGAGAATCTAGGAGTTGGAATGTATTCTTCCCCGATGGGTTCTTTTGATCTTCCTCCTCCTAAGGTGTCTATTAATGCTATTTCATCCTCCAAGGCTCCCCTTCGAAGAGAGTTCTTTCGAACTCATTATTTTTCGGACCCTTGGACCTTACCTTCTCCAACCGCCACATTGGAAGAAGGGCAAGTGGGTGGAATGGCATTCCCGATTTCTGCAGCTGAGATTGCATATCAGTCTGTTGTTGACACTGCAGAGTCTGATCCAGCTCCTCTTTCGCCGGAAGAGTTGGATGGTGATGTGGCTCCGGCTTGGACGCTTACTTCTTCTTCTGCCCAGGATTGTCTAGATACAACTCTTCCATCTAAAGAGGCCATCCTGGAAGCAATGACAGGTATAGAGAGACCGTGGGATGACTTGCATCATCGGTCTTACTTCCTACCCGACTTGAGCGAAGTCGAAGCTAGTTTTCCAAGTCCTCAGTCTCCTGGACCTGTTCACCCAGTCTTGAGCCCCTTAGCACCAGCACAGGTTTATGCTGAAGGAAACATGGCTGTGATCTCTCCGACTATCCCGGTGAACATCTCCAGGAATCCCAACATTATCGAGAACGTTTTCATTGGAGCTGAATGTTCCCGTGAAGAGGTTCAAATCTATACCGAGCTCTTCAAAGAGTATAGGGATGTTTTTGCTTGGTCTTATGAGGAAATGCCTGGCATAGACCCATCTATAGTCCAGCATGAGATCAAGACGTATGAAAACGCTAAGCCGGTCAGGCAAAAACTTCGTCCGGTTAATCCTAGGAAGGCAGCAGCTATCAAAGCTGAAGTTGAAAAGATGCTTAAGGCGGGATTCATTTTCCCAGTTCCTCTGACTGAATGGGTTTCAAACCCCGTTCCGGTTGATAAAAAGCAAGGAACGATTCGAGTGTGCATCGATTTCAGAGACCTGAATAAGGCGTGTCCTAAAGATAATTACCCCACACCTTTCATCGATCAGATTATCGACGAGTGTGCCGGTAACGAGATTTTCTCCTTCATGGACGGTTTTTCTGGTTATAATCAAATTACTATCCGTCCAGAAGATCAACATAAGACCGCATTTATTTGTCCCTGGGGTACGTTTGCATATAAGAAAATGCCTTTTGGTCTTAAAAATGTTGGAGCTACTTTTCAGCGGGCCATGTCTTACACCTTCCACGACATCAAGAAAATCATCGAGGCATACTTAGATGATCTAGCTGCTCATTCTCGAAAGAGGATGGATCATCCAGGTCACCTCCGACAAATATTTGAAAGATGTCGTTTTTATAAAATTCGTTTGAATCCGAACAAGTGCGTTTTCGCGGTGACATCCGGTCGGCTGTTGGGATTTATCGTGTCTAGGGAAGGGATAAGGGTAGATCCCTTCAAGGTTGAGGCAATACTTCGGTTGCCTCCCCCGTCTTCAATCCGTCAGCTTCAAAGTCTCCAAGGGAAGTCTAAGTGCCAGAAAGCCTTCAGATCTCACCCTTCTTTAGAAGGTGACATATCCAGTAAATTCCCCCGCAGTCCATCTCTGGCACAGATTTGTGATATTTCTGAAAAAGGAATATTACAGTGGTATCAGAGCATCTTTCTTGACTCATCTTGTGGTCTTCAAAGTGCAAGAAAGAGAATAGAAGATGAAGAGGATGAGATTGATCTCATCCATTTTTGGAAAGAAGAAGAACCTCCCCAAGGAGGAAGAGAAAACAGAAAAGAAATACCCTTGCACTTCCTATTCTCATCTAGAAGGAAATAAGGAGTTGAGCAGGAGAGAGACTCCATCTCTTGGAAGAAAGGAGAAGAAAATACTCACAAGTCTTCTTCCCAAATCTATGCAAGGCACACATGAATATTTTAGAAAGGTTAGGAGGGAGATTGATGGAGAATCTCAAAGGGGGTTCGAAACTGAAGGAAGCCCTAGATTTTCACACGGTGAGGGTAAGCATGCAGCCACACACCATGATGAACAACGCAGTCAAAGGCCCAACATTCCTATGAGGGAGATGAAAGAAGGAGGAAAGGTGACTAAGGAGGAAACCCTTAGTGATTTCTTGAAGGATTATGAGTCTCACACTCATGGATTTAGAAATCAGCTCACTTTTTATGAGTTTTGCAGGAGCAAGGTGAAAGGGAAGGAGCAGCAAGATAGATTTCATCTATCTAATTTTGGAGGTTCACCTTCATATTCAGCCACAGATTGGGTGGAAGAGCCAAACACCTTCCAACAACAGCACCACATTTCAGAAGAAGAAATCATCAAAGTTGCAGCGCTGCATTTGAGAGGTAAGGCTCATGCATGGTGGGAACTTGAGTCCATTTCTTTTGAGAATGTTAAAGCTTCATCTTATGTAAATTTCACTAATTCATTGGTGAAAAGACTTGATCATAACATTCTTGAAAATCATGTGATGGAGTTAAATCAAGGGGCTCAAACAAGAACCTTGCATAGAAATGCAGAACCACCTCAAGAAACCCTTGGAGGAGCTGAAAACTTGCATTAAGCCTTGTTGGAGGCCAAACTTTCATCCCGCACCTTTGAGCAACAAAACAAAGAGCTCTCTTTTTCAAAGGTGGATCATATTATTGGAATGTTTCCCAACTTTATTGCAGAAACAGAGGGCAACCACACTACCAAATCTAGAGATCATCTAGTAACTCATGTAGAGGAAGAAGGAGCTTTTGCTCCAAATAGAGGGATTCATGTGTCTTTGCAAGAAGGTCCCCAGGATCTCATGCATGGAAATCAAGGCACACTTCATGATCCAAATGTGCCATGGAAGATGAGGTGTAAAACCATGAAGATTCAAGAAGAAGATAGAGGAGAGACCTAGCACCATGTGATGAGGAGGGCTCATCTCTATCCATTTTTGGAGGTCATTACACCTAGGAAGGTGATTGAGTTGCGCAGTGGAAGCATGGACAAGGTTGTTCATCCATGTATACAGTCATCTTCAAATGAGAATGTCTCATTGAGTGGAGACATCACACCAAGGAGGCCACTGGTTCAGAAGAGGAGGATAGATGCTTTAAACAGTGAGGCATCAATCACTGATTTCAGCAGTGTGGAGGCCTTGGGACAACTTGTTGTAGCGCCGGGGGTTTTGGGTAAAACCAAAGTAGAGGATAGAATCCCCTCACTATCATTCTTACCCACTTTCCTTTCAGTACCTGCGTTGTGGAAGGGGAAGCAAGGGAGGGACAACAGCCTTCCCACTTGTACAGTTGGCATGGGAGCAGTATATGCACACCACTCTTTGGAGGAATGGGCACAGTCACTTCTTTTCCTTGGGAGGAAGAGGAGAGATTCATCTATGAGTTGCTCCCTTTGCATGAGCAGAAAACATGGTAAGGATATTGTTCATTTATATGATATACATGTTGATTCCTTAACCATGTATATCCAGGATGTTGCTCCAAGGAGGAGAATTCTTTGTCAAAGGCTCTTTGGTCTACTTGGGGCCAAGAGCATAGTTGATGGCCATCCCCTTGATGGAATTGGGGGAGTTTTTTTATTTTTGAGGGCATGTTCCTCATGTCTCATACACCATTCATTTCCTCCAAATACATGAGGAGAATGTAGCAGCAAACCGGTGGTTGAATAACCACATATTTTTTCATTCTCTCTTGCAGTTTGTGTCCAAACTACACTGGTTGCATAAGAGGGATCAATGTACCACTCACTTGCTATATATGGAAGCCAGCATGAATTTTACTTTGGCTCTCTATGCTGCTATAGATCATACTATTGTTGGGAGCATGATTGGGAGAAAGGCACATAGGATGGATGTGTCCTTTGGGGGAGAAGATCCCCATACTTTTTGCAAGGCATACTCTAAGGGGAGCATGAGAGATGATGTGGCCACCATAGTTCAACATTTATTCCTTCTTGAGGTGAGCCATGGGAGTGATGGGGAGTCATATGATGGTGTTGATCTCCTTCCCATCACAAAGGAGAGACATTGGGCCAGCTTGATTCACAATGGAGGAGGGAAGATCCTTGGAGGTCAAAACTTCATCTTGCCACTTGAGGGCAACATTTATGTAGCCCAAGAGCAGCCTTCACCTTACACTTTTCATAAGTGGAGGGGTGAATAGTGTGGGGTAGGCTATGATGCCTACCACTTTCAGATTTTTAGCCCACCTTCTTTGTTGGAGCTCAAGGTGGAAGAAGATGTTAAATAGTTGCCTTATCCGAAGGTAACTAGATTCATATGGATGGTTGCTTGGGGATGGAGGATTCAGATGAGGGAAATTTTCTTCCCAATTAATTTTGACACCATGCCTCAAGGAGACCTCTGGGCAGCACCTTATTGCCTTCTTGAGTACATTCCATGTTCATGATGATAGCCACATTGGCTAGTTTGCATGCTTGGGAGGAGCAGTATGGGGACTCTTTGTTGATACAACATCTCATTCTTCATGAGGAGTACATCATAAGTAGATGCTACAGCTGGAGGAAGAGGACATCCTACAGTTCTATCCTTGCAAGTTGCTTGAGGGCAAGAAAAATTTTGGGAGGGGAGGACTGTAATGTTCCAAAATTTTATGGAACGTTAAAAACATTTGTTTTTGCTTTAGGAGGAGAATAAATGGGTAAGAAAATCCATTGATAATAAAAATATGAATAAGGAACCCTTATCATGTGAAAAGGGATCAATAAAGAACTGGCTTTCACATCCCATGTGTGAAAGAGACACTTTGCAGGTGGATAATTCTAGAAGAAGCCAAGTTGACTGTGCATATTGAGAAGATAAGGATCACTTGGTGGGCCAGCGTAGTTTGCATGAGAGGGAGATCATTCTAGAGAGGAAACCCTAAGGTGTGGGGCCCATGACAAAGAACCCTTCACTTTTTTAAAAGGAGAATGAAGCAAACATTCTCATTCATGCTTTTGATTATCATTTTGCTTGTCTTCTTAGACAAGAGCATTCTTTGGTTGTTTAGCTGAGATGCAGTGCTGCTAGCACTAGGTGTTCCCAGGCTGGAATCCCATCTCTTCCATGGAGTAGCTCTTGGAAGAGCTTGTGCTTCATTTTCCCCATATTTTGGCTTGAGGCCAAAGCATTCCATTCAGCTCCAGCGTAGTCTCCATTGGTGGTTGAGTTGTGTTGTTGGGTGTTGCAGGGGAGGGTTTCTCAACACTATTTCCGGCATTGTATTTCAGAGGAGGGAGTCTCCATTCCTTTGGGAGATCAGTGAGGGAGTTTTTATCTTCATTCCATCATATTTGGCATCATGCCAATCATTTTCCATCAGCAGAAGAGCATCCCTCTTCCTTGACTGCACAGTTCATAAAGAGCATATGCAGTGAGGGTTGCAGCATTTCAGTGGGTAGTGAGATCTTCAATGAAAGGATCAAAATTTAATTTGGGAGATTAAGAAGAGGAGTTACATCAGATATTGCATCATCTTCAGCAAGGCTCCTCCTATTTCCAGTTTCTATTGAGTTGCAGCAGTTGCCCAGCAACTTCGGCATTTTGGTAAAAATGCCATTTTTTCTAGTTTTCATCCAATCCTTTTAGAGGATTGTTGTATTGTATTTTCAGGGGTTAAGACCTTGCTCCCCCTTCCTTATTTGAGCTTACATTGCTGTATCATTCATGTACATGTATTACTGTTGCAGTACCTCCATAGACTACACAGTCTTAGTTGGGAATAAACTATGCAAGCAGTGTTTTTCTTCATTTCTATGCACATGTCTCATTGAGACTCTTTACTTGGTTTGAGTAATAAATTTCTCAAGAGTTTGTCTACATTTTCTGCTGCATATGTATTTGAAGGCTGATTTCATCTTCATGTGACATATCTCCTTAGAGATAATGCTGTCATTTCCTTGTTGAGAAAAGTGTTGTTGCAACCCTCTTCATTGGGCCCTTTTCTGAAGATAACAGGTGAAGGTGGCTTGTCTCAAGCTCCTATAAGTATTTGACTTGAGTCCACTTCAGTATTTCAGCTCTAGATAGATATATTGAAAGGATCCCAGACCAGGGATCAAATCCTACTGCCTCCATTTCTGGGAAATGCGTTTTCCAGGCTTGGGTTGCTAGTCATTCCTACTAGGAAATTTCACATATCTGTAGATAGAGTCTGCAAAGGGCCAGAAAGCCTCCGGATATCACCCTTATTTAGAAGGTGACATATTCGGTAAATGCCCCCGCAATCCATCTCTGGCACAAACTTGTGATATTTCTGAAAAAGGAATATTACATGTCGAGATTGAAGTTGTCCTAAAGTGGTTAAAAAAGGACAAGAGTCCTGGACCGGACGGTTGGCCTATCAAATTCTACCTTTCCTTATTTGAGCTTAGGTGTGGATTTTTTGTTGGTCATTGAAGCTTGTAGAATTTTGGGCAGAATGTATGATAGCTTCAACTCTACCTTCATTGCCTTCATCCCCAAGGTGGACAAACCTCTTTCCTTCAATGATTATTGGCCTATCTCCTTTACAAAATCACTGCTAATATTATTGCTAATCACATCAAACCTATCTTATATTAGCATATATCCAAGGAGAAATTCACCTTCCTTCATAACAGACAAATTCATGAGGCCATCGACACCTCTCAAGAAGCCCTTCACTCTATCAAACTTTATAACCTTAAATGATCTATCATCAATATTGATTTGGAAAAAGCTTTTGATTGTGCCTGTTGTACCTATCTCCAATTGATTCTCACTCACGTTGGCTTTCCCCACTCTTTCATTCAATGGATTATGTGCTGCATCACTAACACCTCTTTGGGCTACAACACCTTTCTTCCATGCAGGGTGGGGGCTTTGTCAAGGATTCCCTTTATCCCCTCTCCTCTTTCTACTGAAAATGGAGGGCCTCACTACTCTCATTGCCTCTACTAGAAATTATGGTCATCTTATCGGTGTCAAACTCACTGAAACTAAATACCTAATGCACTTGCTTTTTGTTGATGATGTGCTCATATTTCTAGACGAATCCTTGTAGGATTCCATTTGTTTCAACAAGATATTGTCCACTTTATGTAAAAATACTGTAATGCTTCCCAATCATATCAAATCCACCATTATGTTTTCAAATTTATCCATCCAAGAGTGGCGGCATGCACTTCAACTATTTGAATTTCAACACAGGCACATTGAAGAGAGCCTAAAATACTTGGGATTAAAACTCAAGACAAATGATTATAGAGATAGGGTTTGGAATTGGCTCATAGCTAAAATTTAGCGGAGAATCAACATTTGGCAGCAAAAATGGCTCTCTAGAGTGGGTCAAATTTTCTTGATCAAATCTGTGTTGGAGGCGATACCAATGTATTGGATGGCACTGACCTAGATTCCTAAAGGTGTCACCAACATAATTCAACAAATTTGCAGGTGTTTTCTCTGGCTGGGCAAGGAAGAAGGTCACACCTTCACTTAGGTGAGATGGGAGAAAATCACCAAGCCCAAACATTGGGGGGTTTTGGGACTCAAGGATCTTAATCTCTTCGCAAATGCACTGGCTGCCAAAATGGGTTGGCATCTCTTGACCTCCAACAGTCTATGGCAGGAGGTGACCTACTCCAAATACATTGCTCTAGTCCCTACACTTTAATGGATTAGAAGCCCTCATCGCCCTCGAACCTGTTCATCTATTGTTTGGCATGCTATTGTGAAATATATAGCCCTCATCAAACAAGGTCTTGCTTGGCATATTTTTGGAGGCAGGCAAGTCTGAATTGGTTTGGATCCTTGGTCAGGTTGCAGCAGGGAACATTTTCTTCCTCTGGACATCAAACTCTTCTTATGCGAGATTGGGATCTCTCTGCTCAGTCAGGTTGTGGACATGGATAAATATGATTGGATCACATAGGTGTGGAAAACACCAATTGACCTGAATATCCCTGAGCATTGGTGGGGGTTTTGGAATAGATATATCAAGGCTCTCAAGACTTCTCACATCAAGATCTCTGACACCAAGGATGAATTGATCTGGGCCATTGCGCCCAAAGGTAATTACTCTCACAAAGATGGCTATTCTACCCTCACTAGTGCACTTCAACCCCCAGATCAGAGCTGGTGGTGGAAAAATCTTTGGAAGTTAAAAGAACCCCCCAAAACTCATCTTTTTATGTGGTGCATTCTTACTAATTGTGTGCTGATGGAGGACAATCTGGCTAAGATATATCTACACGGCCCCTCTCAGTTTATACTTTATAAAGAAAAATTTGAATATATCTATCACCTCTTCCTCAACTTCCCTTTGTCTTATAATACATGGATGTTTATTACTAAGGAACTTGGCATAAATTGTCCATGGCAGGGGGACACTATCAACATGGCTTGGAAAAACTAGTGGCACTTTTGTACTTTGACCAAGGCTCTCAACCTGCCCCTCCTGATCTCCTGGGGAATTTGGCTATCTCAGAACAATATCATATTCCAAATCACTCTGATATCTCAGACCACCATTCACAATTCCATTTTATCCCTCTATCATTCCATCCTTGAAAAGGCCTATACAAAGGTAGAAATGGTTAATGTGCCTGAAGTCATTGACAAAAATATCCCTTGGGCTTATTTTGATGGTGTGGCCGGGATCGATGGTTGCAGTGGAGGGGCCATTATATACCTTTTTGACCATCACTTCTAGCAGATCAAAATGGGTTTGGGCCCGGGAACAAATAACTACTCTGAGCTCAACTATCTTAGACTGCTCCTAATATTTTCCTTAGAAAAAAGGTGAAACATGATACATATCTTTGGGGACTCTAAGATCATTATTAAATGGTTCAATAATAATGCTACATGTCATGTACACACTCTTATAAATTTTCTAGATGAAGTATTTTCTCTTAAAAATAATTTTGATATCATTATTGTCACTCACATTTACAGGCAAAGGAATCAGGATGCTGACCGCTTGTCCAAATAAGCCACACACATAACATGTGGACAATGGAATATTACAAAATACATGGGGTTGGATGCATATCAGCATTACCATCGCCCATTCACAGAGGATTTTGGGCCACCACTGCCTCTTCAACAGTCTGTCTTATTAGAGGCCTTAGTTTTTTCTTTTTTCAGTTTTTGCATACAGACTTCTATAGTTTTTGACGATCATACGTCTATTTTGGCACGCACAGTACTTATTTTGTAAATATTTGGTTTTTACTACTGAAATGTTATGTTAACAGAACTCTACCATATATTTTTTGATAGGTTACAGATCTTGTTTGAAGCAATCCACTGCAAATGCAACATGTAATTTTCCTTACAATTAATGAAAATTATGAATTTTTCCTTAGAAAAAAAATCATATTCTTTTCATGAAATAAGAAGGGTATTTATTTTTCCTTGATTGGGATTCTTTGTAGATTTTGATGTGTTTTTCATTCTACTTTACATCTATAGAAAATAGCCATAGAATTAATTCATTGTCATATTTTGTATTCTCTACAATATTTTGACTTCCCACAATATTATATATATTGGTGAATTTGTCATCTTTACTATTGTTGGGATGTCCTCTTGCATAACTTGAAATTCCTCGTATCCCATGACTTACTATCATCATTGTTCATGTTTGAGAGGGTATACATGGATAATGAGACCATTGGGGAACTATCCCTAAGGGGAAATTGAGCCACTTCTATAACCTCAAGAAACTACAATATTCAAGACAAATGGCTTGTGCCTGAAATTGCTAATCCCACCAAATGTAAATCCTTGTTGAGGAAGTTGCTAGCCCTGTAGTTTAAAGCTACAGTATTTCTAACCTAGCTTATCTCTCACCAAGCCCCCTGGAGCTCCCAGAGCTCATAGTCCAACTCAAGCATGACCCTCATAGTAGGGTCTGTCCACAATTCCAAGCTTCTCATGGAAGGTCAAGACTTTGACCTTCCCTAGGGGCTTCATGAGAATATATGTGACCCTGCTCATCAGTCCCAATGTGGTCGAGCCTTACAATGCCTCGCTGTACCATGTCCTAGACAAAGTGGTACCTAATATCAATATGATTGGATTGGTCATGGAACATGGGATTATCAGAAAGGCGAATCCAACTATGGTTATCAAAAAGGATAATGGTGGTATCTAGCACATGCCCAAATAACTCACTGAAGATATTTCTCAACCAAACAACTTGAAAATAGGACATACTCGCTGCAATGTATTCAGCCTCAATGGTGCTCAAAGCAACCAATTTCTGCTTCCTGCTCATCCAAGAGATTGAAGCAGAACCCAGGGTGAAGCAAAATCCATATGTGCTCTTACGATCCACCACACGGCTTGCCCAATCAGCATCAGTATATCCAAGGAGCCTCATACTCCCGATAGTGTATCTCAAACCTTGGTTGATTGTGCTCCTAAGATATCTCAATATATTCTTAGCACCAATCCAATGAATGTGATGAGGCTCAACCATATGTTGACTCAAAATGTTCATTTCAAAACATATGTTTGGACATGAGTTCACTAAGAACATCAAGGCCTCTACGATTTATCGATACTCAGTGGGATTTCCCAGCTCAGGCCCAGTAGCATTTCCACACAACTTCTTAAATTTGAGTTCCATCGGGGTTGACATAGACTTACTGTACACCATCCCAAATCTCTCCTGCAACTTCACAACATATTTTCCTTGAGAAAGGAAATTCTCACCTGGATTTTTTAGAACTCCAAGCCTAGGAAATAATACATCAGTCCTAGATCCTTCATCTCGAACTCAGAAGCTAGCTCCCTCTTACATTGATCAATAAGAGGGTAAACTCCTATCAGTAATAGATTGTTCACATAAAGAACCAAAATGAGAGGCCTATCTTAATAAACCTTAAAATAAAGCTTTGGATCAACATCACCTTGAGTGAAGCCCGAATTCATCAAGTAGCTATCAATCCTCTCATACAAAGCTCTGGGGGCTTGCTTCAACCCATAGAGGGATTTCTTCAACCTGCATACATATGTGTCTCTATCTTAGACTTTGAGCCCCAGAGGGTGCTCCACATAAACCTCTTCCTTTATTGAACCATGTAAGAAAGCAATCTTCACTTCCATCTGATGGAGACGCCATCCTTGCATTTCAACAAGGGAAATGATTGATCAGATGGTGGTGTAGTAGGAAACATGTGCAAATATGTCGTCATAATCTATACCTTCCTTTTGAGAGAAGCCTCAGGCAACAAATCTTGCCTTGTACTTTTTAGCACTTCCATCGGCTTCATGCTTGATCTTGTAGAGCCATTTCGAGGTGATAATAGATTTATCCTTTGGTCTTCTGACCATATCCCAGATATCATTCTTCACAATAAACTCATATTCTTCATGCATAGCATCATTCCAAACTTGATTCTTTATGGCTTCTTCAAATGTTCCAGGCTTAGATTGTATAATAGTGCTCATGGCTTCTAGGTACCGTTGGTACCTATTCGGCTTCTTCCTTTCACGAAATGTTCCTCTCGGAGAAATATGTCTCTCGAAATCTTGGAGAGTGTCTCTAAGCCATGAGGGTCTCCTTTTATTTGAAGGAGGTGGATCAATATGATCCATCGGACCTTCAACATCAAACATCGTTTCATCCTTCGGTTCTTCCAACTTCCCTGCTTCTTCTTCTTCTTCGTTGTCTTCCTTTGAGCTAGGAATATCCCTGAATTTCTTGAGGGAAACATCTTAATCAAAGGTGACATCGTGGAATATCTCCATTTCTATTTTACCAAGCACATAGATTTTATATGCCTTCGAAGTTTCACTATAACCCACAAAAATTCCTTTATTCCTAGAAGCATCCAACTTGCTTCTCTTTTCGTTCGGCACATGAAAATAAACGAGACTTCCAAAAAATCTAAAATGGGAGACATCATGCTTCTTTCTAGAGAAGAATTCTTCGGGAGTTTTGGAGTCCAATGCAGAATGTGGGCTTCTATTTTGAATGTACACAGTAGTGTTGGCAACTTCTCCCAATAGAAACTTGGGAAGAACTTGGTCATAAAGCATGGCACGAACAGCTTCCAAAATAGTTCTATTATTTATTTCAATAACACCATTTTTCTCGAGAGTATACACAGTAGTGGTCTCCCTCTTAATGCTAGCTTCCCTACAAAATTCATTGAATTCATTTGACTCATACTCAGTGCCATTATTGGTCCTCAAAATCTTGATCTTCTTCCCTAATTGATTTTCCACCAAGGCTTGAAGGTACATAACCACTTGA
The DNA here is from genome assembly GCA_034641835.2 of Pinus albicaulis. Classification (NCBI taxonomy): domain Eukaryota; kingdom Viridiplantae; phylum Streptophyta; class Pinopsida; order Pinales; family Pinaceae; genus Pinus; species Pinus albicaulis. Next base: position 878,773,279 of record CM076569.1, on the reverse strand, counting down.
ATGCTTCATCCTTCTTTTTCAATAAGTATATCCAAGTCTTGTGGGAGAATTCATCTATAAAAGTGATATAATACAAGCACCCTTCCAAGGATGTTACGGGCATCATAACAGATAGATCAGAATGTACCAATTGCAAAATATCAGATGTCTTCGTGACACTTGAGGGGAATGGTCCCCTTGTATGCTTTCCTTTGTCACAACCCTGACAAGCACCATCATGATCATCTTTGAACTCGAGCATCCCTGCCGCCACCTTCCTTGCTTCGGGAAGTGCTTTGTAATGAAGGTGTGCAAACCTTTGGTGCCATAGCTCAATTTCAAGAGTTGTCTCACATGTAGCAGAGAGGCCATATATAAGAATATATTCATTTTTTTTATTATCAACAACATTGGATTCATCATACCTGGAATTCCTTGACCTCTTGAAAAGTTGACCATTTCCACTTCGATCAGAGGGAGCCTTCCTCTTCTTTGCATGAGCAGTAAAGGTAGCAGGATCACCTCCATTCCCATTTGAGGGATGGTATCTCTCCATCATTCGTGTCTCCTCTTGAGTGCATCTCATCAACAATTCATCAAAATCAGGAACCACATTATTATTAAGAATGATGGTATTGAATACATACCAATCACGGGGGAGTCCTCCAAGAGAAATGAGAATGAGCTCTCAATCAGCTACTTCTTCTCCAATAGCTAAGAGATCATTCCTGATTTGTGTGAGCCTCATAAAATAGGATTGAATGGATTCTTCTTTTCCCTTGATATTATTCAACTTGTTCTTGAAGAAAAGAACTTGATTAACATTGCTAGCCCTGAACATGCTAACCAACTTATTGTACATCTCTTTAGATGTACCCAGCTTGGAGATATAAGAAACCAAGTGCTTATGAATAGAATCCTTGATGATCATCTTCGCCTTAACTTCCCCTTTTCTATACTTCGTCTTTGTGGCAGTTGGTGCATTTGATGGAGGCTCATTTATCTTCCCTGCACATAGTCCATGACAATACCAAATCCAAATACATCTTCCATGCATGATAATTAGACTTATCATTTAGTTTATCATCACTCTTGAAACCCTTGTATGTGGAGGCCATTGGTCCTTGATAGGACAACTTCCTCAGTGATTTATTTTCAAACTAGATTGGGATTTGTCTTCACCTTAGCTCTGATACCATGTTAAATTAAGATAACCATGGTATGTTCTATGCTAAAGAAGTTTACTTCAATATTTCTTATAGGCCCAATTCAAATTAGCAATCACATAATCATTGAAAGTAAATCCTGATAGAACATAATAAAAGATCAACATAAGACAAGCCAATATAATAAATCAAAATTTACAATTCTTCTTGTCCAGCAAAGATAGAGAGAAATGTTTTTTACAACAGTCAACAGGATTCCCTAGCCAACAAAGACTTTGGCTGGTCAAAACAGATCTTCCAACCTCCTGGAGATTCAGTCAAACACAAACAATATTAGCATTCCTTTAGTGTCACACACACCTCATGAGACAACTCCCAAAATAGTCAACGCAAGTCAACAAAAGGATTTCCGGCATCCATTTCCGGCATCATCCATATTTCCAACATCCATATTTTTGGCATCCATATTTCTGGCATCCATATTTCGGGCATCCAGATTTCGGGCAGCTAGAGTTCTGGCATCCATTTCCAGCATCATCCATATTTTCAACATCCAGATTCACACATGGGAGAGAGAGAAGCCTCTTCTAGTTTGTACGAACCAATCATATCACGAGGAATGTGTGTTATGAGATGATGAGAAAATGAGCATCAAGTCTCTCCAATTTATATCCATCAATGAGGGCGTGTGACACATCTGTTGGGCTTGTGAGCCTACATTACAATTCAGGGCGACCTTGAAAAATTACACATGTGTGGAAAATAAAATCAAAATACATGTTCTGCTCATCCAAACAAGATGATCTATAGATCCATCTTGCACCTATCCGAAAGTGGAATCCAACAAAAATATCATCATCATCATATGAGAAATGCGACATGGAGTTTGGACCTAGTTGCCAAAAATTAATAGTGTGGAAGGGAGTCATGGTTACAGGGTGATGCCAATTTCATTATGAGGACAATGTATTTTTTATTTCATCATTCCATCATACAAATAAGGAAAAGGCTACTGTTGTGGAGGTGAATCCCCTCTGCGGATAGAGGCGATCCCTACTAGCCCAGATCGGGTCTAGCAACAATCGTTCACGCTATAGTGCAGGTTCCTAATTGAAAATAAACCGACTTGCGATGAAGGCTTACCTGGAATCCAACGCTTTCGTTTGTAGAAGAGGTGATGCTCCCGTTCCTTTGCTTCAGAAGATCACAATCCTCACGATCTCCGTGATCGGACACCTGCACACGCAAGAAACAAAACAAACGAAAGCATAAAATCCAGTATATGCAACTATATGTCAGTCAGAAAATACATAACTCATCATCATAATTAACAACAAGAGTGGAACCATAACCAGTAGTCGCTTATTATTGATCAATCAAAGAAGAATACAACCATAGTTTCGACGCTGAATTCTCCTTCGGCGGGTCGTCAGCAGAACATGTCTCGATAAAGCCTGTCAGGGATGGGACAAGCCTCTCTCTTCGGATACTTGAAAATGATCTCCTTGCTTGGATTTGGCCTCAAGGGAATGAATCAAGGCTCTTGCAGCATAAGGCTCTTGGGAACTTGGAGACTAGCTTGCAAAGGAGATGAGCAAGCTTTTATAGATGGAGGAAGGGGAGTTAGGATCCCTATAATCATGGGATTGGCCGTATCATCAAGGAAGCTTCCATGAGAGGTGGAAAATCACTTCCTCTCTATGGGAATCCATAGCCAAACCTCCCAAATCAAGATAGATATCAATTCCTAGATCAGTTAGGACGAAACTTCCGCCATTTATTTTTAAAAAACACTCCTTAAAATGGCTGGCATGAGTGAGAATCTGGGACAGAGCGCCAATTGGCAAGACCTCTTTGAAGGATTTTCCCCATTACCACGGGTACTGAACTGGCTTCCCGCGCCAATGCAAAAAGGGGTGTTTTTAGGGTTTTTCGGCAGGAGATGTCTTCAGGGCAATGAAAGCTCATGTTCAGAAGGATGTCATGAAAGTGTTTTCAAGTCTTGTCTCTACTCACAGGTCACGGAATGAGCCCTCCAATTGTGCAGGATGGGGAATTGTAGGGACAGTGACAAATTACTGTGTAACAGATGCCCCCTAAAGCATGAGGCCCGAGAGAGAGAGAGGGGTGAAATGCTTTACGAGAACGTGTCCAACTGAAAACACCGTCGTTGGAAAACCTGCGTAAATAACTACAACTGATATCTCAAATACATGATATATATGCGTGGCATGGGCGCAGCCATCCATAACAGAGTATACAAATATCCGGATCCAAGGCATGGACGCAGCCATCTAGTGAGGATCGAAAAATAGACTCAGGTATGGTCATAGCCATCCAATCAGTGAGTCATGTAAATAATCATAATAATCCACAAAATCGCAGCCTGGATTATAACAGACATGAATCCAGGGTCTTGTGCTCCATCTAGACCCACACAAAGTACAAGTTCAAGCATGCGAATAAGTGAGCTGAAGTCGAACATGCAAGAACATCGTCTGATTACCAGCCAATGATGAAAGCTGTTAGCAGATGCGAGAGGAACCACCAATAATGACAATGGCCCTCAAGGTACTACAGGTACAATCTACGGCATGTGAACAATGAGCTGACGTCAAACACTCACAGAATCACTCGATCAGAGGCCAATAATGAAAAACTCACGTCGAATGCGAAGAACCTGCCATTGAGGCATGCAGGCTCCAAGGTACCAGAAGGGAGTCTCTAGATCAGCTTCCTGGATAATGAGTTGAAGTCGATAGGATGTGACCTTGTTCAAAGGTGGGACATAGTGTTTCCCACATCATCGACGTGAGACAGAGGAACATAATTTTTTTGTGAATCACGATCAGATGAGAATCAGAGGAAGGTTGATACTTGCAGAGGTCAACTTCTCTTGAACATATGGCGGCATGACAGTGAGTTTGGAAGTATTTGACATCAACAGATTAGAGGTCATGGCGACGAGGCAAAGAGCAGATGAGAGGTCAAAAAGGATCACCCAGACCCACGGAGGCAAGTGAAAAATGAGATGAGATGTCCCCAACCCGACACAAATGCAGACAAGTGCCATGTTCAAGAGAGACATACTGCCGACACGACAATGATGTTGGTTCCATTTTCCCCACCATTTCTGGCGAGTACCTCTTTATTTTTACACAAGCTTGAAGAGGATACCATATGCTTACTGTATAAGCCCATCCTAGTACATTTTACGAGCCCTAGGAAGGAAGAACTCGGATACTGTCATTACGACTGAATCCAATGTCATCAGGGTTTAACGAGTCTGACAAAGGAAGAACTCGACGCCTTTTCATGTTTAGAGAGTTTGAAAAGACAGCAGAAAAGTAAGCTCCAATAGTCCCTTTTCGTAAATAGTTCCTCAGATGCGAAAAGGTAGAAAACTATGTTTGGGAAAACCTCCTAGTCGTGATAGGCTAGGGTATTCCTTTTTCGTAAATAATCTATCCCAGCCCGAAAAAGGGGTAAACATATACTAGGTAGATGTCTTTTCGTGTCCACTTTAACGAGATCGAAACGACAAGGGACTTGGCAATATTTTCATGTTTAGAGAGTCAGAAAAGAGCTGAAAGATGACTCCTCCTAGAGGAACGAGTGGTATAAAGGGTAGCAACTGGTTCCGGTAATGGTGGAACTGCTCAGAACAAATAAAGGTCAAGAGGCCGGCTAACAAGACCAATCATCGCAGCGGTTCCTCAGGAACAGGTAAAACAACCAAGTGAAGGCATATGATCGGCCAAGAAGATAGTGACGACGGAGTGAGAAAACCAAGGCTCATCTGGCAAAAACAGTATGATAAAATGGAAATCACAAGAGGTAAAATGGGCAAGGTTTCATTTTTACACAATCTTGAAATCCAGAAACTCTTCTTGAATTTGGTTTCATTTTTACACAAGCTTGAAACAAAGATAAACTATGCTTGAAATAGTAAGCATGCCCCCAGCATGGTGACTCAATTTGAGGTACATGCCCCCCAATATTCAATCCATATGAAAGGTAGATGGAGTGAAGGTTCAAGTTACGTGATCAAGAGAAAGACTCGACTAGGATTTTACGAGATCTAATCAAAGACTCGAATTGAACAGGAACATGTTTCATTATTTTAATGAGGTTGACACATTAAAAGAACTATCCTCAAGACACCTTGTTTCATGGTTTAAGGAGCTTGGCACAAGACAAGGAACTCTGCTCCGCAACCTTGTTTCATTTTTCAAGGAGCTTGACACAAGACAAGGAACTCTGCTCCAACAACCTTGTTTTATTTTTTAAGGAGCTTGACACAAGACAAGGAACTATGCTCCGACAGACCCGGTTTCATTTTTTAAGGAGCTTGACACAGGAAAAGAACTTTTCTCCGACTAGCTTGTTTCATTTTTTAAGGAGCTTGACACAAGACAAGGAACTCTGCTCCGACAACCTTGTTTTATTTTTTAAGGAGCTTGACACAAGACAAGGAAATCTGCTCTGACAGACCCGGTTTCATTTTTTAAGGAGCTTGACACAGGAAAAGAACTCTGCTCCGACCAGCATGTTTCATTTTGTAAGGAGCTTGACACAAGACAAGGAAATCTGCTCCGACGAGCTTGTTTCATTTTTTAAGGAGCTTGACACAAGAAAACGAACTGTGCTCCGACCGAATTCATCATAATGAACAAGAAGTCATCGCTTCCAAGAGTTCCACTCGCGATGGAAGGAAAACATCCTGGAAGTCAGGACCCAATGCCCCTAGCACACTATGCACGACGTCATCATCACTGAGCACAGGCACGGGGTAGGTAGCCACATAGTTGACCTGCGGTGGGGAAGATACAATGGGTGGATAAAAACTAGGAAGGGATGATGGCGGGCCAGCTGCCACATCGGGACCAAAGAACGAAAGCTGATCAATGGTCACGATTCGTCCTTCATGCGGAAAACAGACCACACGAAAAAGGGAGGAGGCAAGTGCTCCCATGGCATAGGTGTAATTGCGCCCCAAGAGAATATTGAAATCCAAGGGACCTGGAACAACCATCACGTCCATATGGACGGTTTTACCTCCCAGAGTAAAAGGTAACCTTGGAAGGATCCCCAACGGTTGACTAGTTCTTCTGTTAAATGCCAAAAGATTCTGCGTAACAGGCGCAAGCGGCAGCGAACCAAAATATTTCCAAGTAGTTGAGGATAGAACACTAACAGACGCGCCTTCGTCTATAATGGTGTTGGGTATGAACAGACCAAAAGCCTGTACTGTGATCTCAAAAGGCACATAAGATGGAAGGCAGTGTCCTGCAAATCGACTCCAATCAAAGGAAGCAACCAAACTACTTGGAGGGGCTACCATCGAACCGATATGGTCTCCCTCGGGTGTTACGGAAGAAGAAGGAGCATCCTCCATGACCTCCATCTCGAAGGCGGGAGGAGTATCCTCCGGGACCTCCATCGCGGGAGGCGGAGGAGCAGCTTCTTGAGATATAGGGACAGGAGAATCTTTCTCCAAGTCTGAAGAATCTGAAGAAACAAGAAGAACCTGAGGGGGGTGAGGTTCACTCTCAACGGAAAAGACCTGGTGTACCGTAAACGGGGCCAGCTCAACCGATCCCACGACTAATGGTTGGTCAGGGATGGATTCCTGAATTTGAATTTCTGGGGGAGCGGGTTTGACCAAGGATGACTCTTGACCAATCGTAGGATCAGATGGTGGAGGACTCAAAGAAAGCTGTTGGTAACCAGCCGGAAGGCATGGCGCAGAAACAGTCGAGTTGTCCAAAAATCACTTGGCTTCATCCATATATGGACAAAGGTGAATGGCATGGTGCCCTTCACACAACTTACAGGGATTGGTAATCTTACTCTGCTTCTTAGGATTTTTACTAGCACCAATTGAAGACGTGCCCCCAACTTGACTCCCGGAAGCCAAAGGCAACGACGGACAACCGTTGGACCATACTTCAAGCACCTTGGGAATGCCAGGGCAGTCTCGAAGAAGATGGTCTCTTGTGCACAACATGCAAGGGAAATTGAATTTTCGTGGAGGGTTGGGAGGTTTATCGACAGAAGGCTTCTTAGGCGCAATAGTCGCAGAGCTAGCCTCTCCTTTATCAGACTTCTTATTCTTTGTCTTCTTCTTCTTCTTCTTAGCCACCTGGTTACTAGAATCCAGACTTTCACCAGGTGAAGTAGAAGAGGAGGACGCAGAAACAGGTGAAGAAGGTGAAAGGTCCACCTTATAATCAACATTATGTTGTTCAGGCGGAGGAACTGATTGAACAGTAGTCGAGAAATTTGGGACCATAGAGGTTGAGAACAACCAAACAGGCAACCCAACAGTTAACCCAGGAAGGGACAAAGTTTCCATATACGAAGCACCAACATTTCCAAAAGGAGGAAAATGACCAGGATTCCCATCAGAGGGGATTCCTTGGTTGGTGAACTCTGGAAAAGTTTCCATTAATAACTCAAAACCGCACACGGGCTAAAAAAAAAGGCACATAATCAAACGGCCAACAAGAAAGATCTAACAGGGCGTGTGATCGCAGGTGATTTATTTTACCACATTGAAACTTAGAAACTTCACCGTTTCATGTTTTAAGAGTCGAGAAGCGGATGAAAGGTGACTCTATCTCTTTCAGTTTTGAAGCAAGCGTGAAAGGACAAGCGCTTGATGATCTTTTCAAATTTAAAGAGTCAGAGAAGATCAAATGACTACTCAGGAATACTAGGCAAAGGGTGTACCAAATAACTGTGAACTGCAATATACACCTTGGTTTCAAAATGAAAGAGAAATCAACCAAGGACTTTCCGTACGTGCAGGCAATCTCCCCGAATGCTGTGTCTGGTGTATCACGGGTATAGGGCGGTAGAATCAGCTTCCTATGGATAAAGGATTGAAACCTAGTGGGGTCTCCCTTTATATACGCGACGGTACGGGGAGCACAAGTCCGTACTAGTGTTGTCTAAAGCCAAGAGGCGAACGACAGCTACTAGGTTTTAAGACGCCGAAACACGTCTCTAGCCCAGACCTCTAAATGTGTTTCGTTAGATTTCAATGCTGCCTTAGCATAAATTGAGTAAATTTTAAAGTTTATCTTCAATTACATTTCAGTTTTCAGGCCCTAGCGAATGTAATGTCTCAAAATCTCCTAAATGCAAAACTACATGCCATAGTATATCATTTTATTCGATGAAAGCTAACTACAAGAGAGTTGAGAACTTTTCACACAACAATAAAATGATCAGAAAACAACCAATGACATCTCTAATGTAGCTAATGGACACTAAAAGCTTTTCGTTCAAAGTCATCAATCACTAATAACACCGAAAAGATCTAATTCACATTAACTAATTCAAAGCAAAAGAGATTTTTTTATTTTCAATGTTTATGAGCAAAATGCACTAAACAAAATGAAAACTAATGGAAAGAGAAATTTGAGAAATGATGATAAGAGAGCAAAAACAAGCAAGTTTCACTCAATAGCAAGCACAATCAGACCTCAAATCGACCAAAAGTCCCTCAAAACCAAGAAAATCCCAAAGACACAAATGAGCCGTGTAATCTAGGCCCAAAACGAAACAAAGAAGAATTCGAATGAAGGAGGAATCAATCACTCAAATAGCGCAATAAAACGATAAAAAACTATCAAATGAATGCAGGGAAGCAATCACGAAGTTGAATGAACCGACAAAAACTAAAAAATCCCAAGGGAGGCTCGATAAACCAAAGCACCTAGATGCCCTAGGGCTAGAATGTAAAGTCGATGGAAATGGGCAAACAACCAAAGGAAAGAGGTCTCAGTCAGTCAAAAAAGGCTCCAGGACACTCAAACAATCGAGAAAACAAGATCAAAATCACTGATCAGTCAAAGAAAGCTCAAAACACAGAAAACCCTAATACCTCACAGGATTGACGCGACTGTGAGGCTGAAACTAGTGCCAGAATGGGATTGGCGCAGGTGATACACAAGCAACCTGCGCCAATGGGCGCGACTGTCGAGCTAAAAAGCGCGCTAGCCGAGTTAAATATGCAAAAATAAAAAAGAACAAACCCAGACACAAACCAGTGATGACAAGGCTAAACAAAAGCCAAACAAACAGGAAAAACCAGCCTAAAGAGCTGACCAAGCAAGCAAGGCCAAGAATTGACCAAAAAGACAAGACAACACTCCAAGTCGTTCAGTTCATAAACCAAACCGGAGATTGACTGAAGCAGCGTTGATCTACTTCGCTAATGCAGAGCAAAAGCGTTTCGAAGGCTATCTGGTTTTACTTCAGGCTCCGTCTATAGTTTACAAAGCAAACAACAAGATGATCTCCCCAGCGGAGTCGCCAATTTGTTGTGGAGGTAAATCCCCTCTACGGACAGAGGCGATCCCTACTAGCCCAGATCAGGTCTAGCAGCAATCGTTCACGCTATAGTTCAGGTTCCTAATTGAAAATAAACCGAATTGCGATGAAGGCTTACCTGGAATCCAACGCTGTCGTTTGTAGAAGAGGTGGTGCTCCCATTCCTTTGCTCCGGCAGATCACAATCCTCACGATCTCCGTGATCGGACACCTGCACATGAAAGAAAAAAAACAAACGCAAGCATAAAATCCAGTATATGCAACTATATGTCAGTCGGAAAAGACATAACTCATCATCATAATTAACAACAAGAGTGGAACCATAACCAATAGTCGCTTATTATTAATCAATCAAAGAAGAATACAACCATAGTTCCGACGCTGAATTCTCCTTTGGCGGGTTGTTAGTAGAACATGTCTCGATAAAGCCTGTCAGGGATGGGACAAGCCTCTCTCTTCGGATACTTTACAATGATCTCCTTGCTTGGATTTGGCCTCAAGGGAATGAATCAAGGCTCTTGCAGCATAAGGCTCTTGGGAACTGGGAGACTAGCTTGCAAAGGAGATGAGCAAGCTTTTATAGATGGAGGAAGGGGAGTTGGGATCCCTATAATCATGGGATTGGCCCTATCATCAAGGAAGCTTCCATGAGAGGTGACAAACCACTTCCTCTCTATGGGAATCCATAGCCAAACCTCCCAACTCAAGATAGATATCAGTTCCTGGATCAGTTAGGATGAAACTTCTGCCATTTATTTAAAAGAAAAACTCCTTAAAATGGCTGGCACGAGTGCGACTCTGGGACAGAGCGCCAATTGGCACGACCTCTTTGAAGGATTTTCCCCATTGGCGCGGGTACTGAACTGGTTGCCCGCACCAATGCAAAAGGGGTGTTTTTAGGGTTTTTCAGCAGGAGATGTCTTCAGGGCAATGAAAGCTCATGTTCAGAAGGATTTCATGAAAGTGTTTTCAAGTCTTGTCTCTGCTCACAGGTCACGTAATGAGCCCTCCAATTGTGCGGGATGGGGAATTGCAGGGACGGTGACAAATTACTGTGTAACAACTACCCTTTATTTATTCCCAATAGCAAGATCCTTCACCATGAGAGTAGAGCATCAAAATCTAGTAGCCCAGGTCAGATCAACGTGAGGAGTCCACTTTTGGGACAATTTTTAGATTTCCCAAGATGTAGTCACAAGAATCATCCTTCACAGTGCCATGGGATCCATCAATTGATGGACTCGTTTCTCTCATCGCTGGGATCATATGGCCATCCATATCCACAAGATCAATTCTGATTATAGATAAGCTGGGATGACTCTCCTATAAGATCCACAAGATCAATTTTGATTACAGAGAAGCTGGAATGACTCTCCTATAGTAAGAATAGATAGTTCAAGACCAATATTATATAAGAGTCGAATAGTATCCAAGGTATTGGAAGACTAGCCCATTGTCATGGTGAAACTTGAAATGATGAAGAGGTCTACAGATCATCCCATCTAAGGAATATGATGAACCAATCAAGTTCAGTTCCCCACAACTACCCCAATGCACACTCCACATGTTTTATGGAAAAAACACGATCTCTTCGAATGTGGTTGGGAAATTTCGGGCGAATTCCCCCCTATTATTATTTAATAGCCCCTATGGCCCCCATCATCTATATTTGCAACAAGAAATATATGCGACGACCAATCACAATGCCAATATAGCACCTTCTCTGTGTTCAACTTCAATTTACATCAAATATATTCGTACAATTTTTAAGCTTTCATGCTTTCCCCTATGCCTTGTGCCATGCTTCCCCATGATCGACACTTCAAAAAGGAATGAAGTTTTAAAGTATTAGCCTCGTGCCAATAAAATTTCTAATGCCATTCTGCATATTGAAGTGTCGGAATTAAACTTGCAACATTTTTATTGACAATGTGTTTGTGTTTGAGGTAGAAGGAATTTAGCATGTGCTAGATTTGTTTCACAATGCCATGTTGTGGTTGGCAATCTAGTTGTTTTTGCTAGAAGAAAATATGCTAGATTCTTTGACCTTGCAATGTTGTTATTGGAAATATGCATGTGACTATGTTAGAAGGAAATTTAGCACATGTTATATTTCTTTTCTTGCAATGCTGTTATTGGTAATATGCTTTAGCTTGTGCTAGAAGTAAATTTAGCGTGTGTTGGATTTATTTAACCCTACAGTGTTGTTATGTTCTTATGTGTGTGCTAGAAGGAAATCTAGCATGTGCTACATTTGTTTCATCTTATAATTTTCTTGTGTTGTGCTGTAAGGAAATCTAGCACATGTTAGATTTCCTTTTCCCAATAATGTTGTTGTTGTCAACATGCTTGTGTTTGTGCTAGAAGTAAATCTACCATGCACTAGAATTCTTTCACCATATAATGTGCTGTCTGCTTGTGTTTATCCTAGAAGGAAATATTACACACATTATATCTCTTTCACCTTATAATTTTTTTATTGGAAATGAACATATGTTTGGGCTAGAAGGAAATATAGCACATGTTAGATTTCATTCCCCTCATAATGTTATTATTGCCATGATGTTGGTGTTTGTCCTAGAAGAAAATTTAACAGGTCCTAGTTTTCTTTTGGCATGCACCTTTGTTGCTCACAATATGCTTGTATTTCTACTAAAAGTAAATCTAGCACATGTTAGATTTCTTTCATCTTGCAATGTTTCTATTGAGAATGCCTTGTATCTATGATAGAAGAAAATCTAGCACACAATAGATTTTTTTTTTCCCTACAAGATTGCTTTTGCCAATATACTTGTGCTTACACTAAAAGTAAATCTAGCATGAGCTAGATTTATTTAACCTTGCCATGTTGTTATGTGCTTATGTTTTTGCTATAGGAAAATTAAGCATGGGTTAGATTTCCTTCACCTTGCAATTGTTTTATCGGAAATGTGTTCTTATTTATGCTACAAGGAAATATATGACTCATTATATTTTTTTCATCTTACTATGTTGTTATTAGCAATGCATTCTGTTTATGATAGAATGAAATCTATCATGTGTTAGATTTATTTTGCTTGATAATGTTGTTGGAAATAGGCTTGTGTTTTTGCTAAAAGTAAATATAGCACATGCTATATTTTGTTCGCCTTACCATGTTTGTTATGTGCTTGTGTTTGTGCTAGAAGGAAATTTAGCACGTGTCGAAATTCAACTTGCAACATTTTTATTGACAATGTGTTTGTGTTTGAGCTAGAAGGAAATTTAGTATGCGCTAGATTTGTTTCACAATGCCATGTTGTGATTGGCAATCTGGTTGTTTGTGCTAGGAGGAAATATGCTAGATTCTTTGACCTTGCAATGTTATTATTGGAAATATGCATGTGACTATGTTAGAAGGAAATTTAGCACATGTTAGATTTTTTTTCTTCCAATGTTGTTATTGGAAATATGCTTTAGCTTGTGCTAGAAGTAAATTTAGCTTGTGTTAGATTTATTTAATCCTACAATGTTGTTATGTTCTTATGTGTTTCCTAGAAGGAAATATAGCACGTGCTAGATTTGTTTCATCTTATCATGTGCTTGTGTTGTGCTATAAGGAAATATAGCACATGTTAGATTTCCTTTGCCCTGTAATGATATTTTAGCACGAGTTAGATTTCGTTAACCCTGCCATGTTGTTATGTGCTTATGTGTTTGATACATGAAAATTTAGCATGGGTTAGATCCTTCACCTTGAAATTGTGTTATCGAAAATATACGCTTATTTATGCTAGAAGGAAATATATCACTCATTATATTTTTTTCATCTTACAATGTTGTTATTAGAAATGCACTTCCATTTATGATAGAATGAAATCTAGCATGTGTTAGATTTCTTTTGCTTGATAATGTTCTTGGAAATAGGCTTGTGTTTTTGCTAAAAGGAAATATAGCACATGCTAGATTTTGTTTGCCTTACAATGCTTTTTATGTGCTTTTGTTTGTGCTAGAAGGAAATTTAGCACGAGTTAGAATTCAACTTGCAACATTTTTATGGACAGTGTGTTTGTGTTTGAGCTAGAAGGAAATTTAGCATGCGCAAGATTTGTTTCACAATGCCATGTTGTGGTTGGCAATCTGGTTGTTTGTGCTAGAAGGAAATATCCTAAATTATTTGACCTTGCATTGTTGTTAATGGAAATATGCATGGGATTATGTTAGAAGGAAATTTAGCACATGTTAGATTTATTTTCATGCAATGCTGTTATTGGCAATATTCTTTAGCTTGTTCTAGAAGTAAATTTAGCATGTGTTATTTTTATTTAAGCCTACAATGTTGTTATGTTCTTATGTGTGTGCTAAAAGGAAATATAGCACATGCTAGATTTGTTTCATCTTATAATGTGCTTGTGTTGTGTTGTAAGGAAATCTAGCACATGATAGATTTCCTTTTCCCTATAATGTTGTTGTGTGCTAGAAGTAAATTTAGCATGTGTTAGATTTATTTAAGCCTACAATGTTGTTATGTTCTTATGTGTGTGCTAAAAGGAAATCTAGCACATGCTAGATTTGTTTCATCTTATAATGTGCTTGTGTTTTGCTGTAAGGAAATCTATCACATGTTAGATTTCCTTAGCCCTATAATGTTGTTGTTGTCACCATTCTTGTGTTTGTGCTAGAAGTAAATCTAACATGCACTAGAATTCTTTCACCTTATAATGTTCTTGTCTGCTTGTTTATGTTAGAATGAAATCTTACACACATTAGATTTATTTCACCTTATAATTTTGTTATTGGCAATGCGCATATGTTTGGGCTAGAAGGAAATCTAGCACATGTTAGATTTCATTCCCCTTGTAATTTTATTATTTCCATTGTGTTTGTGTTTTTCCTAGAAGAAAATTTAACAGGTCCTAGTTTTCTTTTGGAATGCACATTTGTTGCTGGAAATATGCTTGTCTTTCTACTAAAAGTAAATCTAGCACATGTTAGATTTCTTTCACCTTGAAATGTTGCTATTGATAATGCCTTGCATCTATGATAGAAGAAAATCTAGCACATAATATATTTCTTTTTGCCTTGCAATATTTCTTTTGGCAATATACTTGTGTATGCACTAAAAGTAAATCTAGCACGAGCCAGATTTCCTTAACCCTGCCATGTTGCTATGTGATTATGTTTTTGATATTGGAAAATTTAGCATGAGTTAGATTTCCTTCACCTAGAAATGGTGTTATCGGAAATGCGTGCTTATTTATGCTACAAGGAAATATATCACACATTATATTTTTTTCATCTTACAATGTTGCTATTAGCAATGCACTTCCGTTTATGATATAATGGAGTCTAGCATTGCTATCTATTTTCAAGCACCTTTAGGAAGGTGGATTTTGAAATATGTATAGAAGCCCCCAAAGTGTTTAAATTGATATCACGAGATGATTTAAATGTTCAAGTATTAGTGATATCATTCCTTGAGAAATTTTAAACCTCATTTCTTGATGCTCTTCTGATTCCATTTGACATCAATGAGTCTGATCCATTGGCCAACTTTATCAAAATTATAAATGAGATAGATCTAGATGCTAAGAATATCAATTTTTGGATAGTTTATGGTCAATACACCATTTAAGCAGTGAAATAAATTTTAACAAATCCTAAATATAATGTATCTATGGAGGCGAAACAAAAATATGAAAAACGTAATGCTCGATTCTTGCATCCATAACCCACTGAGGTGATTCACATTTGTTGTCAACTAAATTCTGCCAAAAAGGTATTCTACAAAAGTCCATTTATTGATTGTGCCCATTCCGGAAGACATTTCTTAATTGCCAATGACAAAGTAAAGAAAAAGAGGATTGGATGTTCTAAGAAAAATGAATACAAGGTATGCTATTTTATTATTATTACATTTAACATTTTATTATTACATCTATTTTTATTTTAGATAAATGATTAAAGTCGATAATATGTGTCATATTTTCTCATATTTGTAATGAATTGTCATTAGTTTATACCTTATTTAATTTCATCTCTACATTGAATTCTTATTATTTTATATGTATTATTTTATGAGGTCGATGATGAAATGTTATGCTCCTTCGATTGTACAATTTCAAATTTTTATGATAAAAAAATTCTCTTATATATTAATCAAGATATTTGGGATAAGTGAGACACTGTTTTTAATTGTTACCAACTGGGCACATTAAAGTGCTCTCGAAGCCAACCTGATTTTGAGAACCACAAGAAGAATATTCTACACAGTTTGACAATGACTAATTTTCATCCCCTTCAGAGACTAACCATAGAGGAAATTGCTTCAGTAGCTGATAATTTATTGTATGGAACCATTTGGTTTTCTATTCACCTAATCATCCAACAAATACCATAAAATTAAAAGATTATTTTTCTAAATTGAAACCAACAGAACAATATTGGATGCAATGGTTACATATTGTCAAAGTCATGATGAGAAATTGAATGATAAGACTCTTACCACATTCAATATTCTTGAGCATTATGAAATTAACGATATCATATTTTCCAATTTTTGCAACACTGTGGCAGGGTTTACTTATGTAAAGGGAACACATAATACAAAGATAGATTCCCTTTCTCAACAAGCATGTGGAGTCCTTGATAAAATGATAAATGGATCAACAAACATTCAACAGGCTGACAACAATTTTGAATTTGGTTATCATTTTGGGGGGCCTTATCTTTTGTAAACTCTTTTGCACTCTTTTTCATGTCAATTGCAGCCAGTTTTACATATTGACATTGTTGTTTTGGATACATTGGCTTTGAAAAAAGAACCATTCCGGTGGGTACTATCGCTAGACTTCAAAAACACAACTTTTTGGTGCAGGATATGTCAACAAACAAGGAATATTCAAAGCATATGCAAACTATCCCTCATAGTGCTTTATCAGAACATGAGGAAGAAATGGAAGAAAATAAGGAAACTCAGGGAATAGGAGAACATCAGGGAGCACAAGAGATGGAGGAAGGAAAAGAGGACCTCATCCAACAATTCGATAGCCCTCCCATCATTGTTTCTCCCTTGCCAACTGAAATTCAAACAAAAGCCACCAAAATCACTACAGGTACAGGTGGAAATAAAAGATCGCATGTATCTGAAAATTCTGACTCAAACAAAGAAAAAGTTACAAGGAATAATTACTTGGCCTTGGTTTTTTCTTCCTTGCATTCGGGGACTTGGAAAATTGTCAAAAAGAAAAAAGGCAAGTGTGAAAAGCCCAACCCTGCTGGCACACTGTAATTTAATTTTTTTCTCCTATGGTAGCCTTGCTACTTTGTGTGCTTGTGCACACGAGCCATTCAGGGCATTCTGAATGCTTAATTGCATATACAAAATGTAAATTTCCATTTTCATTAATAGAAAGTTGCTGATTTTTTCTTTGGTAAAAAAATAAAGCATACTTCTCAATTCATCGGATATCTATCAAACCACATCTTGAAAAAATCCTATACAGGAAAAGAGCAAGATACTTGGCTTATGCAGGTTTTATTCCCCTTTCTTAAGACACTTCATCGTATGAAAGAGAAACATGATTACATTTGAATGTTCAATAGGACATGTACTTCATTGTAGTGGATGGAGATTTTTATTTATAAATTTGTTCATAAGTACATTCCAATTTTTTAATGCAATTTGAACATAGTTTTTTTTTTTTTTAATATCTGAATTAATTTGTATGATTTTATATATTTTGGAATATTATATGGGAATACAGTACCTCGCTTAACATTCCTTCAAAATCCAGCAGATTCAGTTGTTTCTTTTGCTGTCGATGAAGCAGTTACTGCCTCTCCCTCCACTACTGAATCAACGGAATGAACAACTCCTTATTCACTGAGGCAAGAAGGACACCCCGCTGGTGAAAGCCGGAAGTTTGGAAGATCCAACGCTAATGAGAATCACCTTTAGAAAAAGAAAAGGGTTCAATTGGGAAAGATTTCCCGTCCAATTGACACAACGGGGGACGCAAACCCTTCTTCTAAGAGACTGGCCACTGTGCGTTACCACAACTAGGGGATGATGCTTCGCTTCATACCACGCGTCTTGCTGACAAGATGAGCTGGGCTGGGGGGACGCCCTATCCTATAGGTGCCTACTGGACTTAAGAGAAAGGCATTCGAGTCGCGACTCAAGCAAGTTTATTGAATCTTGGCAAGATAAGAGGCACGATAGTGGTACCCTACTAAGATGGATGAGGTAAATGTCTGTTGGGGATAATAACAAGGGTTATTGTAGTTTGGTTGGTAAGGGAGGCACTAAAAATAAAGGTAAGTAGGGAGGATATCCTCTACTCTAATGAATCTTGTTGGTAGATTATATCAATGTTGACTGGGATCCCTAAATATCCTATGCTTGTTGCTATTTTAGTGACTGATGAGCTTAGATGTAGCTTTGGATAGAAAATTCTCTATCTAGGCAGCTTGTAGAGTCTCATCAGGAGGATGTAGGGCAGGAAGAGGAGCATAGGACAGAGCAGCAGGAGAAAGGATTGGAAGAGGTAGGAGGGACGAGAAACACTCAGGTGGAGGAAGTCATACAACATGACGAGGTCGGGGATGTGCGGCCAACCATTTTATTAAGGTAGGTGGGGCATGTACATTTATCTGTGCTTATCTGTGCATGCATGTTTTGTATGGCTGATTCGTGTAGGTAGGTAGAATGAATATAGAAAGGGATGTCAATTATTTTTTATGAGGAAAAAAATTAGAACTTTTTATTAATAAAAAAAATTACAACGGGAAGTGTCAATTATATTATTATATATTTCTATTATTATTTATAATTATTTTTACAAGGACTTTGTTATATCAATTTTTTGTGCTAATATGTGTGTGCATGTGTGTTCTTAAATGAATTATTTTCCATTGAAATAATCTTACACGAACCATCAAGGCGTGTTATTTTTAATGACTTCTATTTACTTATATGCATAATACTCATATATAAATGTGAAATATAAGTTTTGAAATAGAGCTCATTGCAAACAAAGGTGCAATTATAATTGAAGAAATGATAAGAATTTACTTGATAAATGCTACATGCACTATTGGCTATTCAGGCTAATGGGAAATGTGTCATAGGTAAATGATTTGAACTTTTTGAAGCATTAGATATGTGATTTCTCAATCTATATTCTACATAAATTTATATACTTCAATCAACTAATGGTTGTAATTAAAATCATATCATATTGAAAATCAACGAGACTCAAAGTTAGTTATTGACCTTTTACCTACAAAATGCATTAATATGAGTGCATAAATGTGATATTTAATTTTTGAGATAAAAATATATTATAAATAATTTTGCATTTCTAAAAAAAACATATAATTAATGATAATTATTTCTATGTAGACTATCAAGGTTTGATTGGATGCTATCACATATAAATTATGTCTTTGAACTTTTTTTACCTTTAAGGCACATGATTACATTATTTGAAGTTTTTTTTTTTGTAAATCTTTATTTTAAATAAAATGAAATCATATCACATGATCCATAATTATATTATTGATTTTTAGTTAGTTATATCCATTAATATGAGTGTATAAATGTGATATATAATAGCCATATACTATGAGACATTTCTTCCAAAAATAAATCTAATAATTTCTTGATAATATGTATTAAGTGGACTATTTAAGCTAATGGGTGATGGGTCATAGGTGAATACTTCAAACTCCTTAAATTGTAAGACATTCATTTTTTAATATATATATATATATATATATATATATATATATATATATATATACTATTTGCGTATGTAATCATATTATCCCATTTAAGTTAATAATGAATCCATTTATTGACCTTTATTTGCTTACCACGTAGTTTAATATGAGTATTAACTCCATGTAAAACAAAATGCTCTTCTTAATAAACATGGAAAAATTAATTAAAAATGTGTTAAGTGGGCCATCTAGATTAATTAAAGAGATCGATCGTAAATGGTTGTATTTAAACATTTTTCACCATAAGACATTTATTTTTCCATTCATTTTAACATTTTTTCATTTTGAATCCTTAAATAATTTACTTGTAATTTAAACAATCTCACTCGAAGCTATTTATTGTATTCTATTTGGTTATATGCATTAATGGAAGTTTATAAATGTGATGTATTTTTGAAATGTAGTTCTTAATTAAATAAATATATATTATTTATAAAAAAAATTAGAAGTAATTGATAATAAGTTATAAGTGGTCTATATAAAGCCATTTATCAACTTTTATTTTCCTATCATGAAGTTTAATATAAGTGTATAAATGTGACATTATTTTTTTGAAATAAAACCCCATGTAAAATGAAATGTTTTTCTTAACAAAACATGAAATAATTAATTGATAATGAATAGTAAGTAGATTCCTCAAGTTCTCTTAATATATACGTCATAAATAAATGTATTTAAACTTTTTACAACACACCCCATTTGATTTTCCCATCCCTATTAACATTTTCTAAATTTCAATTTGTAAATAAATAATTTATAATTGAAATAATTAAAGCCAACAAGACATAAAGCATGTATTAAATTCTATTTATTTATATGCAATGATACAAAGTTATAAATATATTATATTTTTGAAATAAAGCATTTAATGTAAGTAAAGATACATTTTTTAGAAAAAATAATAATTTAATATCAATCGACGATGAGTTCTAAGTGGTTTATTCTATTTTCATTTGATAATTTTTTCTAACTATGCATTTTTAAATCAATTATTTTTATATACAATCATGCCATATAAGTCAATAAGTCAAGAAACTTATAACCTCAAAATTAAAAGCAATACACCCTATCTTATTCTCCTTATAGAAGTGGGTGTTTCCCCTATCAAGAGCTTAGCTATGACTAGGCTCCTGTTGTACAAACACAAAATCAATAACATGGGAGACCATAGATTTCCTAAGCTAGCTTTAAATTCCAGCCAAAACCACCTAGGCCCAAACGAAGTTGGTATAAAGATACTAGGGCCTGGTTAAACCATTGGGAGATTGACGAAAATGTTGCATTGAAAAATATTAATAACATTAAAAATATTGTTACTTCTAAGTTTAAAGAGAAAATGTGGCGTGAGAAAGATTTAGAGGCTAAAAGAAAATTAAGATATTATAAGGAGGTCATCAACCCTACTCTAGAAGATCAAAAGTATCTCTCTATTTTAAATAACTCAAAAAAAATTAATATAGCCAAGATAAGAATGAACTCTCATGAGCTCCATAGTGAAACATGTCGTCGGGCAGTTCTTAAAACACCATGTGTGGACAGGATTTGCCATCTTTGTGAGAATATGAACATTGACGATGAAAATCACTTCCTCTTAGAGTGCCCTGCATACACCCATGTTAGATCTAAGTTTCATAATCTTTGTTGCAATACCGACCTTCCTAGCCTTTGAACATGTCAAAATTATAGTGAGCTTGGGACGCTTCTCTCCAAGCTCTTTGAACATTAGAGTACAATTTTAAAGAAAACTAAATAATTAGTTTCTTTAGGTCCGATAGACCAAAGTTTGGTCTCAGTGGACATTAACCATCATCATGATATATGTGATAATTTTATTTATAAAAGAAAACTCTATGTAAAAAAATGTTTTCTATTAAAACATGGATTAATTAATTCATAATGAGAATTAAGTAGACTATTCAAGCTCATTCAAGAGTTGCATCATAAATGAACATTTTTAAACTTTTTTCCACCATATGACATTATTTTCCCATCAAGATTAACATTTTGTAAACTTCAATTATTAAATAAACTATTTGTAATTAAAATAATCTCATAGAAGCTAACAAGACCTGAAGCTATTTATTGTATTCCATTTAGTCATATGTATTGTTACAAGTTTATAAATGTAATATATTTTTGAAATAAATCTCTTAATGTAAGTAAAGATACATCTTTTACAAAACTAATTAGAATTTATTGATAATGATTTTTAAGTGGTTTATTTAGACCGCATGGAAAATCATGTGTAATAGATAAATGACTTCTAATACATATTTAATATTGAAAATTAATATCTTAATGATAATTATTTAGTAGTTACATTAAGTATTTAATTATTAAAGAGCATGAGGACTTATATAAATTTTAACTAAAATCCATAAGTTGTGTTTCACATTTATTTATTCCCCATTAACAATTCTTATCATTTTCTCCTCTGGTGAAATTAATGGTCAATCATGGTTTTTTGTACAATAGGTTGGCATTATTACATTAGGACCATTATTAGTTTTTTACAATGTGGACAAGGAGAGATAAATATCCGGACTACCATCAAGTGTACTATTTTTTGAAAACCCTTGCTTCCACTATTTTGTTAGGATATTCCAACACATAGGAAATAGTTAATAATAACTTAGTCTAGTGTAGAGTTAGGTAAAGTGTGTTTCTTTACTATGTACATTTGTAACTTATAATCTGACGGTCATGATTTGTAGTGATCTGACGGTTCACTCTCTCCTCGGTATTAACGACACTTGATCCATGGCTTAACACCCGAATTGTCCATGATCTCTATTTAAAGAGCATGGAGGGTAAATTGTACGGTAACCGTTTATGAGAGAAACATATGTAAATTTTCTTTTTATACTAATAAATTGCCTGAAGTGGCCGCATAGGCTCAGGCCGTGGACTGTTTCCCTCTTCGAAGGTTTTAACTACGTGATAATACTGGTGTACTGATTTGTGATCTGTTTGTGAGAAATGAATTTTTGTTTTTGATCTAAGGAACTTACCCTGTAAATTCCTACATGGTATCAGAGCTATTTTGAGGGCCGCATCCATTGTTGATCCAAATCCAAAGCCGGTTTGATTGCATGCGACTGTCATTTTTTAGATCTACTATTTCTAAAAAATTTCGGGCCTGGATAATTGCTCTGGTGTTTCTAGAGCGTATGTTACAGTGAGGAACGCCTTTCGTTTCATGTGAGAAGGTTTCCGGTTTCCCAAGTTATGTCATTTTAGATCTGGAGGGATAAAGTATCTATTTTGCAGTTATATTTGTTAATAGTTCTGCTTATTTTCATTCCCTCTGTTTATTTTAGTTTTTAGGTTTTATTTATTTGCCATATCTATACCATCTTCTTGTGTATGCTCTTTGCTCTATGCTGTGTGTGATCTCGGCAAATCAGAAACAGGAAGAAGGGATTTTTTTGCTACATATGCTCTTTCCCCGCGTCTTTGTGCGATCTCGGGAAATTAGAAATAGTGAAAAAATAGGTAGTTGCCGGTAAGGCTAACTGAAAATATAACGTTCTACCGTAAGGCTTTCATTGTGTTTTTTTTGCTCGGATTTTTTTGTTTTTTGTGTAGGAAAAAGCACGCACAGTGAAGACTTAAAAAAAAAATGCCCCCTTCCTCCTTTCAAACAATTACAGAATCATTTTTCTATGTCACTTGGTGAGAAGTTAGTTTATGAGAATAGAGGTCTTCGATTCAAGTCTCTTTCTCAAGCTTCTTTTGTAAAATTTTTTTGTTAAAGGGGCGGGTTTTTTTTTTAAAGTTGAACTTCATCTTCAAATTTCAAACCGTTCCCATAACTATTCGGAATCTACAACTCAGCTTTTTTCAAAAAAGCATAATTTCTTCATTCGAAAGCCGTTTTTCTAGCCGTTTTTTCTTAATTAGCCTAATTTTTTGAGATCTTCCCATTGGAGCAGTTAGTTTCTGCTTTTTTTCATCTTCAGTTTAAAAAAAAATGGAAAGTGCATGCCCGATTATTCTTAACAAAACCAATTATTTCCAATGGCTACCTCACATGGTAGATATACTTAGAAGTAAAGGGCTTTATAGAATAGCCACAGGAAAAGAAACTAAACCTTCCGATGATGATAAAGTCACTAAATGGGAAAATAAACAAGATCAAGCACGAGGGTTGATAGGAATGTACATTGCTCAAGATCTTCGATTTCATATCCTCACTAGAAAATTTGGCAGAATTTCCGATGGCCAATGCGTCGCTATTCCGACACATAGTCGTTGCAAGAGTGATATTTCGAGGATGGGCAAAAAATGGTTTGCCATCCCGTCGCAATTCTGACGCACTTAAAAAGTGTCGCACTACTGAAACTTTTTCCGTCGCCTCCAAACAGGCGTCGCTCTTCCGACGTTTCCCAAACCGTCGCACTTTCGACATTTGTAAGCTGTCACACTTTCGACGAAATGTGGTCCGACATTTTGAACGTCGCTCTTCCGATGTTTGTAAACTGTCGCAATTCCGACGAAATGTGGTCCGAAGTTTTGAGCGTTGCTCTTCCGACGTTTTTAAACTGTCGCAATTTCGATGCAATGTGGTCCGATGTTTTGGATGTTGCTCTTCCGACGTGTGTAAACTGTCGCAATTCCGACGAAATGTTGTCCGACGTTTTGAACGTCACTCTTCCGACGTTTGTAAATTGTCACAATTCTGACGAAATGTGGTTCGACGTTTTTATACTGTCGCTCTTCCAACGTTTTTAAGATGTCGTAATTCCGACGCTTACAAGGCGTCGGTATACCGACGGCGGGTTCAATTTTAAAAAAAAAAATGAAACTTTAAAATAGAAAAGTAAATCTCCAATATTTGTTATGAATTGTGGGTGTTCCAATGACCGTGAAATATTAATATAATAAACCACCCCGCAGCACTTCGACTATAAACAATCATTTTTTTTTCACAAGAGAAAAAATGTTGTTTTGAATATATTATATGAAGTAAAACAGTCCATGAAGTCATTACATTTTCACATCTGAAGATTGGAACCCAAATATCCATCCAGAAAAGTGGAAGTCCCACCCCATACAATGATAGAAAAATACCCCATGTCACATACAAGGACATGATATAAAACCCAGTAACGGTCCACATGGAGATTATCGACAATCTGAGAAAGCATCCAAATATGCCCGAGGCATCTATAAGAAAGTGAAATAGCAGTATGTAGAATAGTAAAGAAACAGATAGAGTACAGACGTCCATTGTTCCAAATACAAATTAAAGTACCCAAAATCCTTGAACAGAGAAAAACGCTAATCATGTGAGTGTGATATGTCCAAAATATAAAAAGACCATCAGACCATATCAATAAACCAGCAACATAGACCAGCATCGCTAGTTTTGAAGGCAGAGTGATAAACATTAATCATTTTTTTTTCACAAGAGAAAAAATGATGTTTTCAATATATTGTATGAAGTAAAACAGTCCATGAAGTCATTACATTTTCACATCTTAAGATTGGAACCCAAATATCCATCCAGAAAAGTGGAAGTCCCACCCGAGACAATGATAGAAAAATACCCCATGTCACATACAGCGACTTGATATAAAACCCAGTAACGGTCCACATGGAGATTATCGACAATCTGAGAAAGCATCCAAATATGCCCAAGGCATCTATAGGAAAGTGAAATAGCAGTATGTAGAATAGTAAAGCAGGATAAATCACAGGCATCATTGTTCAAATCAGAATTATAGAGTACACAAAATCCTTGAATAGAAAAACGTTAATCATGTGAGGAGTGTGATATGTCCAAAATATAAAGACCATCGAGACCATATCAATAAACCCGGCATCGCTATCAATAAACCAGCAACATAGACCAGCATCGCTAGTTTTGAAGGAAGAATGATAAACATTAATCATTTTTTTTTCAGAAGAGAAAAAAAGTTGTTTTGAATATATTATATGAAGTAAAACAGTCCATGAAGTCATTACATTTTCACATCTGAAGATTGGAACCCAAATATCCATCCAGAAAAGTGGAAGTCCCACCCCAGACAATGATAGAAAAATACCCCATGTCACATACGGGGACATGATATAAAACCCAGTAACGGTCCACATGGAGATTATCGACAATCTGAGAAAGCATCCAAATATGCCCGAGGCATCTATAAGAAAGTGAAATAGCAATATGTAGAATAGTAAAGCAACAGATAGAGTACCGGCGTCCATTGTTCCAAATACAAATTAAAGTACCCAAAATCCTTGAACAGAGAAAAACGCTAATCATGTGAGGAGTGTGATATGTCCAAAATATAAAAAGACCATCAGACCATATCAATAAACCAGCATCGCTAGTTTTGAAGGCAAAGTGATAACCTGTCAACACATAAAATAGTATCATAAAGTGGATACAGGAAATGTGCAGAGAAATGTACTGTTGATATACGCCTCACACAAAAAGCATCCATGATACGGAAAAAATATGTATAAACCCAGGGTCGATTGTATGTTCTGGCTCGCTTGTTCCCAGAAATAAAAACCATCTGCAGAAACCCAGGCTCGCCTGTAAGATCAGGCTCGCTTGATTCCAAAATTGGTAACCATATGTTGCATCCGAGATGTAAGGTTCAGGCTCGCTTATTTCCATTAGTAGCCCGCTATAGCATCCACCCTGTTCATAACAAAAAGGTTCCTCTAGATATACAGAGAAAGAGTATAATACGTAGACCATATAAACATGGCTCTGTATTTCAAAAAACAGGTTTAAAATAGAAACAGGGCAACATTTTTTTTTTCCCAATTGTTATGAACATAATTCAACCGTGAAATATTAATATAATAAACCACCCCACAGTGCTTTGACTATAAACAATCATATAAACATTATTTCAAAAAACAGGTTTAAAATAGAAACAGGGCAACATTTTTTTTTCTAAGTAAAGTTAATCTATTAACAGTGGGAATAAAATTACACCGAAGTCAAAAATATTGCTCAGACTCATGGCAAATTTGTGAACAAAAAATCAAAAAATGAAGAAGATTGCCCTCATACGGGGAAACCAGTCTTGAACGTTTACAGAATTCAAAAATATTACAAAGGTCCAGCACCGTAAAATAATCTAAAAGCAGCCCAATTAAGTGGGCCGTGAAGCAAGAAAAACAAATTAACCAAACTACTCCTCCGACTCCTCGACGATTCAGCACCATCCTTCGGAAGGTCCAGGATCGTTAGGTGCTACCTCCACAGTCATGCCACCGCTCCCCTCCTAAAGGTCCGAATGCTGGCTGGCTTTTTCTGAGCTCAGACCCACCGGACGGGTGCATTTTTCTTCCATTTGGGCCTCCTCACGGAAAACCACAGTAATTGAAGCTGTGATTCGTGGGCGGTTCAGAGAGAAATTAAAGGAAAAAAGCACAGTGCCCGTTGTGGGAGAAGGTGAAGCTGTGGGGAAATGAGGAGCAGGGGAGCCCATACGGTGGCCAGATCCTAGAACCCGATCTCGCCCACTTCTAGTATCTGGATAGCGACCTGCGTGATAATCACTGGACTGGGAAGTCGAATCGGTTGTGGGGCTGGAGGGAGCACGCGGGGGTTGACCTCTAGTGCTCCCCCTATGGCAACGCATCCTTTGATGCAGGCGAGGCATGGGTGCAGTCTCAGTAGTGGGCACAAGAGGAGATAGAGAAGCAGAATTCCAAGAAACAGAGGAAGACGGACAAGGACCAGACTGAGAGAAATGCAGATATGCAGCAAGGTCTAAGCAGCAGTTCAGCTGGCCACTTCTCCTTCTCGTCACAGTGGGCAGGCAGTGTAACCCAGCAACTGGCTCGTCTGAAAAACCATAGCGAAATTTCATATTATCGACCCAAATGCAATGCAATCGAAGGACGCCCTTCATAATTAATCTGTGATCATTAATGAGAGCCGAAGGCTGGATCATATTGGAGCATGCAGAATTGCTAACAGGAGTGGAGGTCTGATCTTGAACAGTGTTAAAACTTAATGTGATTAGATGTGAAAACCTTGGAACTTAATTGAACATCGTTAAAACTTAATGCGATTGATATGAAATCGCCACATCCATGTCCCATCACCTTAAACGCCATCGGATGCACCCACATCCGGGAACAGGGAAACATTTGATTGAGAACACATGGCAGAAATTGATTGGAGCGGATCTTTGTTTGGGCTGCTCGCGCAGTGGAAATCCGGACCCGAAAAATATTAGGGCGAATTTGATAAGAAATTTGCATCACAACTCTCCCTCCGTATGCCAGCCCAACTTCGGACCCGAAAAAGATTAGGGCGGAATTCAATTGGTTTTCGCGTCACAAAATTGGCCGACGTCAGTAGGCTATTTTGGAACGCGAATTTGGTTTGAATTATGGTTTATCGCCGTTTGAAGTCCAGCGGGCTCGATTTAAGAATAATTTTGTTTGATCCCATCTTATAAAATTTGTGTTGGTTTTCTTTGATAATACACATATTTATAATAAATCATGGGAATACCACACTAAACATGTGGAAAAGTTATATAAATTATTGAGAACAATCATTTTCATGTAAAAATATCCAAATGTGCTTTTGGGAAATAAGAATTCGAGTATTTGGTTCATATTGTTTTAAAGGAAGGAGTGAAGTTGGAGCCTCAAAAGATGCAAGCTATTACAAAATGACCTATTCCTAAGAAAATCAAGGTTCTTAGAAGATTTTTTAGACTTGCATGATATTATTGATAATTTGTTAAGAAATATGCATGCATTTCAAGTCCACTCACATATCTCTTGAAGAAAATATCATTTATATGGAATGATGAGGCTACTTTGGCATTCTCTCTTTTAATGGATGCCATGTCTTCTACACCAACATCAGTTGCACCTAATTTTGGTAAAAAATTCATAGTAGAGTGTGAGGCACTACGACAAGGAATTTACGTAACATTAACACAATAAGGGATATCATTGGCTTTTAAAAGCAAGGAATTCAAAGAAAATATTTCGTGAAATATACGTATGAAAAATAAATGGAAGCAATATTACATGCAATAAAAAATGGGGATAGTATATCATTGGGAGGTACTTTAAATTAAAGATATACCATGATAGCATAAAGTATTTTTTGAAGCTATGGATTTCATTGGAAGATTAACAAAAATGAGGAGAAAAAATGCAAAGTTTTAATTTTGAGATAATCTGCAAAAAGGGTAAGGAAAATTTAGTACATGATGCTCTTTTTAAAATAGAAGAGGCCTCAAATTTATATCCAATTACATTTTCTATTCCTAGGTGGCTAGAAGAAGCTTGCCATAATGGAAAAATGACAATAGTACTAAACAAAAACTAAAATTTATAAAGGATAGGATGAACTCTATGGAGCATTGGGAGTGAAAGAGAGATATACTTTGGTGCAAATGTAGAATATTTTTATGCACGCAAGCATATTTGAATAAAAAAATATTAAGGGAGTCCCATGTCTCTCTGATGGTAGGACGCGGGGTTCCTTAAAACATCTCAAAGGATCAAAAAATATATTTTTGGAAGGAATGAAGAAAGATATTCAAAATTTTGTAAGAGAAGGTCAGGTTTGCATAATAAATAAAGAGAGATAGTAAAATCTCTAGGGTTACTTCAACCATTCCACATACATATTCAAAGACTAGAAGATATATCAATAGACTTTATTACAGGGTTACTGAAATATAAAGGTAAGTATTACATTTTTGTGGTCATTTATATAGACAAATTTTGTAGATTTTGTTTGTAGAGCTCAAAGTACATAAACAACAAGCCAAGTGGCAGAAGTGTCTGTGAAAGAAATTCATAGTCTTCATGGTTTTCCTAAAGTAATAGTAACAAGAAAATTTTGGAAATAATTATTTAATATGAGTGGAGAAACACTAGCTACCATGAGTTCTACATATCAAACACAATCAAATGGTCAAACAAAAATAGTTAACAAATGTTTTTAAGGTTATCTAAAATGTTACTCTTTAGAAAAGCAATCTTAATGGATGAAGTGGGTTCGTCAAGGAAGAATGGAAATATGATACTACCTATCACACATCTACTAAAATTTCCCCATTTAAGGCCCTTTATGGATATCCAACTCCTAGTATCTCATACTTTTTGCAAGATAAGTCCAAAGTATAGGAAACAAAGTCACATATGGAAAATACTAAAGAAACTTTAAAAATTATTATGGAAAACCTTCAAATGACATGAAACATGATAAAACAACAAGGGGAACAACATTGAAGTGAAAGATAATTTGAGGAGGGTAATTGGGTATTTTTTAGATTATAGCATTATAAAAAATCTTCATTCAAGAAAAAGAAGAATAAAGAATTAGCTCAAAAATGTTATGGCCCTAAATAATTATTCATAGGATTGCACAAGTGGTATAGAAGTTATATTTTCATTCTTCTTGCATTCATAAGGTTTTTCATGTATCTTGCCTAAAAAAGGTTTTGGGAAAAAATATGCCAATGTAAATAGAACTTCAAAAATTAGATGAAGAATGAAAGTTGATTCTTGAACCACAAAAAGTTATAGATAAACATTCTGTATCTCTTTGACATATAAACATTATGAAGTACCTAATCAAGTGGAAGAATATTCCTCTAGAAGAAGGTACATGGTAAAATGATCAATTCGTGATGAAATACCCACGGCTAAAGGGTTCGTTTGAAGTTTTGACAGAGGTTTTGTTATATGTTTTATATAACGTGCGGCGGAATAGTTTTGTTTGTTAAGGTCCCACACAGTCATCAAATTTGAAGGGTAGGTTCGAATTTCAATTAGAAGGGCATATATCTATGTCGCCCTTCCATAATGAAAAGCTTTAAAAAAAAAAAATTCAATTGACCACAATAAATTATTTTCACATTTCATTTTCAGAAAGACAAAACCATCAATATTTATATTAATAAAAGACTGTTACATATACAAAAATGAAGAAGGCTCCATCTTTCATTGCTTAAATATCTCATTGGAAATGTCAACATAAGTCTTGAAGACACTATTATAAGAGTTTGGATACATACCACCGAGATATAGGAGATTCTTATGTGTCAGATTGTGTAATGCAATTTTGACTTTGTCTCACAAGGAGCAGCAGCATGGAGGTCTGGATTTTTCTTATAGAAATTTTTTATTATTATTTGAAACGTTGTTTATAGATATGAAGATAACAATGAAATTATGAGCATGGTGGACAATTAGTCAAGCTCATGATGCCAAACCATGATGATGTAAGTTTGGAATTTAACATTTTTACATGTTAAAGACAAATAGTCAAAATCACTGACAACTTAGTATGCCATAATTAATAATCATTCCTTGTTCACTTTTGTTAATAGGTTTATGTCACACGATGATCTCTCTTCTATGGCATTTACTTGTATTGAAGATCAATATTCTAGGAATAAGGAGTTATTTTCTCCAAAAATAACCCTAGCCAAACATTGACAATGCATCAAGGATATCTTTCTATGCTTCATAAGTACATATGTTCTACTTCTAAATCATGTCTTGGAAGTGGTTATTTTGCTGGAAATTATTCACCAGTTGGTTTCATACCAAAGTCTTTTTCTCATTTTCAGCATCCAATACATGAAAAAGATAATGGTTTAAAACAACATAAATATTTGAAATTTTGCAAGAATTGTCTGGCACACTTTGAATATTAATTTTGAATTCAAGTGCATGATGCTGTATAGGATCAAGTGTCATTTTGAATACCAAATGTTTCACAAGAAACTTCTCAACATGCTACCCTGCAGTAAGGATTAAATGACAATATTGCATCAACTATTTCCATAATAAAAATACACCTCGGCCATAAGACTAAACAACTACAAATGTTGTAGATCTAACAAGACCACACAATCAAATGTATTCCACAAGGCCAATACTGTATGAAAAATGAAAAGGAGTTTGCAACCAAAAATACCTTAGGCAACTATTTCAATTAGATACACCAAACCATCAGCAAAAAGGAAAACCAGCCTACTCAAAAGGCAAGCGTTTACCTCCTTTGAAAAAATTTTGAGTTCTGAAACAAGGGCCTTTATTGTCTTTTCAATGCCCCTAGTAATTTGAACGGGGTTTGCACCTGCTGCAACAACCTAAACAAAAAGGTTTCATTTCAAATTATTTTCCATAAATTTAAGATACAACCATTGTCAGTTTTGTATTTCCTAACAAGCTCATAAATTTTGACAAAAGAACCAAAATTTTTTAATACATGATAGCAATTTTTTCACTCAAAAACTATCTTAGACTCAATAAGCCCAACCCAAAACTAAAAAACCAAACACCATAAGACCCTACAAAAATGAATAGATGATCTTAATCCAGTACTATTGACAAAAAGTTACCTTTACACCCTCACTTATTAAACCCTGTGCTGTTGAATTTTAACTTCAACTGCTGCAGCAGAAGGACGGATGCAGCAGCAACATTTTTTTTTGGAGGTTGCTTGCATGCCATCCAGAAATTTAATTCAGCATTTAAAATTCCTACAAGTTTTTTTTGTAGATGGCCGCAGCCATATTTCTGTACAGGATTGTATTTAAACACAACAACCAGCATTAACGCAATTCACCAACCAGAAATTAAACAAATAGAAATTTACCCCCCAGTTTTGTAAATTCAAAAGGAGGACACGTGGAGCATTAATATTGGATCACATGAAATTGAAGGGAATCTGAAAACCTGAAAACCGGACCCGAATTTTTTATAGGGTACATTGGATTGAGAATTCGAGTTAAAATTAGGCAGACGTCAGCATCCCATTTTGGAACGCGAATTTGGTTTGAAATTCAATCTATTCAGACTTTTGAAGTCCGACGGAAAGGGTTCTTTAATGTTTTGATAGTTTAATTTTATGTATGCTTTAATATATACATATGTTTTAAACATATTTTATATATATATCATATGCGAAATGAAAGGTGGGCCATAGAATTTAGTTTTAATTTTATTTTTTTTAAAAGAGGGTTTATTATAATATGTTTTATATGTTCAGGCATATAAAAATAAAAAGGTCGAAAAAGCTTGGTAGTTTTTTTTATAGACAGTACGTAAATTTTTTATTACATAGCAGTGTGTAAAAAGTGAAAAACTGAGTGTAACTTTTAAGTGTGTATGCACAGCAGTGCGAAAGGGAAAAACACAGCAGAGTGTCTTAGAGACAGAGTATGTTTGTTTTGAACAGACAGTGAGTTGGTTTTATGCACTGCGTTTTGTAGCAGTCATAATTTTGTAATCCCTCTCAGTGAGGAAGAAGTGTAATAGTTTTTTTTTGAGTTATTGAAGGGAATAGAAGTTTTTTTTCAAAGTATTGAAACTTTGTCTCCTGTCAAAGAAATTTTTATTTTCTTTGTGTTAGAGGAAGGGAGATTTATTCTCCATTCATTGTTCTGGAATTTTTCAATATTCCAACATGTGCAAGAACAACAGATGTTGTGGTTCCATCCCCAGCTAAATCATTTGTCTTTACCGCAGCTTGCCTTACCAACTTGGCCCCAATATTTTCAACTGGGTCCTCTAATTCAACCAATAAAAAGGCCAAAACCATAGCATTGAGATACATTTCATTACATTGTCAATAAAAATAAAATTTGACTCAGCCATAACCCTTTCCTTTTATTTTTGTGAAAAGCTTTATGCATTACTCTAATGTGGCTAGTCCATAGGCCAAGTAGACCACTGGGTAACAAATATGTTTCCTTTCACCTTTGAGTTTTCAAAGTATGCCTACCAAATCTAAGACATTTAAGAGGGGGAACTAATACCGTTAAAAAGAAAACCAGAGCACACATCTACAAATTACCTCCTTAGCTACTGTCACACCATCATTAACTACTTTTGGAGAACCATGCTTGCTCTCCAAGACAACATTTTTCCCCTCGCCCCAAGGGTGACTCCAACAAGATCAGCAAGTTTGTTCACACCGCCTGCAAGACAAATTGACAATGCTTTCAGTAAGTGTGCAATTAAATGCCAGACCATATGCCAAAACAACCCTCCATGAAAAATTAAAATAACACATTAAAATCGAATATAAGTGGACAAGGAAAGATCCACCGTAGTGAAGTTTCACGTGTAGGTGACCTTCCTTTAAACATAATTTTTTCTCTGACCTGCAATTTTTTTGTCACTGAGCCATCCTTGTTGAAGTACAACTCTTTTTCCATAGCTCTTGTATTAACTACCTTCTCTCTGCTGCGTAATCTTAGAGTCCCCCTTCTGCTTGAGAAATTAAAGGAAATGGGTGAAAAACTGAAAGAGAAGACAATTGTCTGCCATAATTATCAAACATTGCACCCAAATTCTTCCCCTTTCCATTGTTACCCAATGAGGTAGATGTGGAAATTGTTGTCATACTGCCCAAAGCAGAGGCCATCTTCTCTTATCTTGAATATAGAATTACAAGATCTTCATATTATTATGAACCTTAAAAAACATGACTCCCATTGCTAAAAACCACTTTTAAGTTGTAACAGGCAAACTAAACAACTATCGCAACTTTTGGTAACTTCTGGAGCATTAAGAGAGAAACAAACAAAGAGAAATACAACCAAAATCCTCATTTTAATGAGACCGGACTATATATTTGCATTAAGATAATATAAAGAAATCACGACTATATTAAGGCCATCACAAAACAATCTTTAACCAGTGTCTCTCGCGGCCTTCAGGTTGCCATGCTATAGGTTGCATATTTTTTATTTAAATTCTTGACCTCTCGTGCCCATCTATGAATGCATCCAATGGGATATCTACATCAAATGCTCCTTTATATCCCCCAAAACAAATTCCCTACTACAAGAGCACCAGTATTGATGGATCACCCCACACCATCCCACCCACTAGAAACGGTGAAAAAGGAAACCCGAGAAAACTTCTGAAATATCTCAAGATGACTATATGGGTGGTTCTTATGAATCAACCAACCATTGAGAACATGCTCATCAATCCAAACCATGAGTATTATGTGACGATATTCAAGCAGGCACTGAATCGGATTTCTGAAGCTATGTTAGAGAAACCCTAAACTCTCACTGAAAATAGGTGAAATGTGGCACCACTCAGAGATTGACATGTGCCAATTAGTACAAGTGGTAGAAAATTGGCATGCTCAAACAACGAGGTGATGCAGGAATGACATGAGGGAGAAAATATCAGAAAAGCCCCAAATCTGGAGAACTAAATCTCATCACCAACATGAGATTGACAACTTTACATGATGTAACCTATGAAATCGTAAATGGAGAAATCATAGTAACAATAAAGTAACCTATGTAAAAATAAAGTCGGATTCATCCTGGGAGTGGTAATGGGAGAAATCATAGTGAACAACAGGAAACATGCAGAGTTGCTTACAATCAAATATAAGAAAAAAAACATACAAAAAACCTAGATAATAATCATGAACAAGCTTAATATTGAATTATGAACTGTAAAGGAACTTACAAAATGTGACATTACGAACTTGGTCAAGCGCACAAGCAAAAATATCCTGGACATGACCCTGGTTGACAAGTTGTATTGCTCATGATGCAAGAGGATTTGTACCTGCACTGCCCAGTCAATCAAAATCCATCATTATCTATACAATAAATACAAGTAATTGATGTAGTATTTTTTACTCTAAGATGCATTCTTATGATAATGTTAGAACATATGTTGAAAATGTCAAAACATACCTGAATAAGCTCCTCTTCGTTTCATGAACAATTTATTGGAGTCGCATGAACTTGGAACAAGCCTCCCACGATCTGAAAGAGTAGTAAATAAGTCAAAAATGACTTTTTTGTTGCTACGCTGGATCAAGGGAGGTTTGCTCCAAGATTAAATCGCTCCAATAAATTATTCTCTACTAAACAGGGCCAACCACGTGAAGGTGGAAGCTCTTATGCCCCCCCCCTCACATCACTCTCAATTCCCCAATACCCAATCTATATTTCATTTTTTACTTTCATGAGCATAAAAAAAAATATTCAATAACTAATAAAAAAACAATTCAAAAAAAAGTACGCAAGGAAACATTGCAATTAATGCTTGACATAAAAATAGTATGATAAATGATTTTTTTATATAACGCAAAAAACGTTCCAAGTATGGTAATGTTTGTCTTATAATAATACAATATTTTACATTATCAAATTTTCTTTTTCTTCTTCCTATTTTTAAAGCTCCTAATTACATCATCAATATCATCGTGCTCTGCTCCTGTTTCGTGCCTTTCAACCCGCACTGCTGACCTAGTTGTGTATTCACGATTTCTGGGCTCATCCAGTGACGGGGCATCGCCTACAAAAACGGATAATATTAAATTTTAATTGTCAGTTTTTAAATATCATTGAACTAGTTCGGTAATATTAATAAAAAAAATTGCAATGAGATTATTTACCTGGTGCACCAGTTGTCGGCGCTGACCTAGTTGCGTAGTCACGATGTCTAGTCTCATCCAGTGACGAGGCATCGCCTACAAAAACAGATAATATTAAATTTTAATTGTCAATTTTTAAATATCATTGAACTAGTTCGGTAATATTAATAAAAAAAATTGCAATGAGATTATTTACCTGGTGCACCAGTTGTCGCCACTAACCTAGTTGCATAGTCACAATGTCTGGTCTCATCCAGTGAAGGGGCATCGCCTACAAAAACAGATAATATCAAATTTTAATTGTCAGTTTTTAAATATCATTGAACTAGTTCGGTAATATTAATAAAAAAAATTGCAATGAGATTATTTACCTGGTGCACCCGTTGTCGCCGCTGACCTAGTTGCGTAGTCACGATGTCTGGTCTCATCCAGTGATAGACCATCACCTACAAAAACAGATAATATTAAATTTTAATTGTCATTTTTTAAATATCATTGAACTAGTTCGGTAATATTAATAAAAAAAATTTCAATGAGATTATTTACCCAGTGCACCAGTTGTCGCCGCTAACCTAGTTGCGTAGTCACGATGTTTGGTCTCATCCAGTGACGGGGCATCGCCTACAAAAACAGATAATATTAAATTTTAATTTTCAGTTTTTAAATATCATTGAACTAGTTCGGTAATATTAATAAAAAAAATTGCAATGAGATTATTTACCTGGTGCACCAGTTGTCGCCATTGGGAATGTTGCCCTGTCTTCCTCTCTGGTGGTAAGATCCTCAAGGGAAACATTCTCTGTCATTTAAAAAAAAAAAGTTATAAGGAAAACCATCAAGGTATAATTAGAAAAAATTATAAGTGGAAATTAATTACCGTCACGGCCCTCACTGATAGTAGCATTGTCGGCCTGGTCCCCACTACAATGATCAGGTTGCACGTGAGGATCATCTACATCTTGCTCTAAAACTGGGTTATTTGCCTCGTCGGTAGTGTTGCTCCCCTGATTTAAACAAAGTTGTTAGACATTAAATTTATGGACGTAAACAAACATATTGAAAGGTTAATGTTTTACCTTATCAGGCATTCTGGATCTTGGGACCTGCCCCAAGCTTCTGCGACGTTCAACTACGGCTTGATAGCCAAAATGGAAAGCAATATTTTTATCTTCCTCTGTAGTTTATGTTCCGAAGTCATCACCCTACATTACATATGATTGTGTATTTTTAATCATATTTGATAGGATTACAAAAACGTTGGAAGGTGATACAATTAATTATAAGATGTTTAGCTACTTAATTACAATTCTTGCGGCTAATTTCAGGTAGCCGCCCTGGCCTAGCTTGTGATGGCCCTTTTTTTCAATCCTAGCTTTGGTTGCCTTTGAGGTGTCAGGCAACCTATCATCAAAATATTGAAGTCAGATATGACGTAGCACACTTTTATTTTAGACATAGAGAAAATTAAAGCTATTGAATTAAATTTGTAATTTACCTTGCGGGTCCAGTTGGCATTTTTCCTTCTTTCTTTGCCCTTTTCTCTTTTCCGTCATGGATGAGTGCTCTCCACTCACTCTTTGGAACTGTGAGAGGACACTCGTATCTAGGGTTAAATTGCAATTGCGTCCTATAGGTGTCCCTGGTATATTTCAAATATTTTCCAGCTACCCGAGCCACCGCTGTTCTATCAAATGTGCCGACCCCAAAAAGGGATTCTAGATAATCTAGAAGTTCTTTTTTCATGTTGGAATTATGGGAATTCTGCCCTGTGCGTATGGTTGGGCCAAAAATTACCACGCATGGCTCTCCAAAAACCTTTAGAACTCATTGTTTCCTACACAGAAAAAAAAAAATATATATTATCATTAATATAAAAATAAAAATCATGATAAATATGTTTTAGATAAAGTACATGAAATAGTTAAAATACTAAAATTTACCTGGGAGTTGTACATGCTTTATAGGGACACCTTCATCGTTCACCAACAATGTGCCATTAATGGTCCCTGTGGAGCTCACATGTGTAGCTCCAGGAAACGCAATAATGTAGTTGGCCATATCAGCCTCATCATTGCCAACATGTTCAACGGTTGGCTGGGTGTCTGCTTGGATAGGGTGTGTTTCTTGGCTGACACCTAAAGGAGTAGAAGGTGTACGAGAGGGTTGTTGGGCAATCTCTTGCCCTTGTGTCCCACTACCACCAACACCGGGTTCAGCAAGTGCCAAAAAATGCTACATACAAAAGAAATTTTTGTTAGTTTAGTCAATGTAAAAATTAAAAATCAAACTATCACAATTCATCTCATGCAGAACAAAAAAAATATCCTTTTGACTTTTTATTATTACCTAATATGTTTCTAGCTGGCTCATAAGTTTTTTTATCCTCTCTTCTGTTTCAGGTGTTTGAGGCGTGTCTATCAAAGTATTAAATTCCAACCTTGCATCTCGTGCCTTTTTTCGCAACAAGAACACTGGAGATAGGGATGAAGAAAGCTCTTCCTCAAAGAGGGAATCATCGGGCGTACCATGGCTAGGTGTCTGCATATTTGAACAAAATTAATATTATTTCAATTATGTAAATAACTAAAATACCTAAAGATAGAGCAATGCTGGCACTTTACATGTTCTTCCGCTGGCCTCTTTCCGCGATCATCCTGTCTCGGGGTTGTTCTTGCACTTCTCTGATCAGTCTGCCACATTGCAATAAAATTATAAATGTAAAAACTTGAAAACAATATCTAACTTGAAAACACAAAATGAAAACTGAAATAATTTCTAATAAGACACCGGAAGACAGAGTTAGAGTTTCAAATATGCCTTGCATTGAATTTAGTCCTTGAAACATGTCATTGCACATTAAGGCACCCAAACAAGAGACGAGTTGACAATGAATACCTTATTGAATATATTGTTGGAGCAACTTCTAGTAAACTTGTTGTGAAGACCTTGAGGACATTTTTGGAGCAACATTGTTGAAGCTGATGGTATAGCATTGTTGGAGACGATATTGAAGGGCCTTGAAGTGAAGCTTTTGGAGAAACTATTGAAAAATCCTTAGAGCATTTAAGTAAGGCACTTTCTATCTTCCATCACCTTTTTCCTTTCAATATCCTTTAAACGATTTTGTTGATATTTAATGTTTGAAACTATGTTTCCAGGAAACGTGGGTTCGGGGATGACATTTTTTGAAACAGGGTGCATGGGTTCGTCTAGGTATTTTTATATTAATATATATTATAATTTATATATCATATATAATACTATATTTTCTAAATTATAATTTATAAATTATAAATTTAATGACACTAATATAGTAATTTGTAAATTACTAATAATTTATAAACTTTAAACTTTAAAGATTTAAACATGCACATCATTCAACATTTAAGTTTCAACATTCACATGTGACATTTGTCATTGAAATTTCAAAATTTCTAGTTTGATAATATCATGATTCATATATGATATCAAGTGCAAATTGGAGCTCAGTTTACATATTAATAACTTATAAGAAATTAGAATCATGATTCAAAATTTCAAAATATATGTCCATTGTCATACTAAATTCAAAATTTTCCTCAAGGCATCTCCAAATGGCAAATTGTAAACATGAACTAGGAAATTTTGATATACTAAAATAAAAATAGCTAAAGCCTAATAGTGAGCAATGGCTTCCTCAAGCCATATCATCAGCATCCATGTCATCAGCATCACTTAGATCTTCACTTAGCATTCTCTCCAAGTAGGAATCACTCTCATCTTGAGGCTCTGGCTCATCCATAGAAATTTGACGATGGATGCTTGTGGTAAGTCTACGCTTTTGCTGGGTAAGTTATGAACTTATGATTCATGGATAGGTAGGTATGTTTTAAGGTTTAATTTTTTTTTTTTAAGTTTTAACTTCCCCCTTTATAATTGACTATAGCCTATGGGGTTGGATAGGCTGCTTTGTCCTCCCTTGGGAAATTTAATTATAAGAGAACATTACAATTGGAATATTGTTCACTTCCACTGCTGTTTTGTATAATATTTCATAGTAGTCCCAAGGCAGAAAATTCACAGAATTAAGATCCAGGAAACCTCTGGTTAAGAGATTAAATTTCTGTTACATTTAAAGTCAAAGCCAGCAGAAATTTCTTCACTAGTAACTACTCTATCTAAGACATGCCTAGTATGATAGATATGATATTTGTCCATTTTTGCATCACAGTCATAGTAGCTAGAGCACCTTTGGTGTGAACAAATAATCCCTCTTGGAAATTAGGCTGTGTATGTCCAGATTGTATTCGATCAACCCCATGCCAATAAACCTGTAGGAAGCATTTTATACATCTACTATAACAGAGCTGTAACTTTAATGTCTAAGACTTATTTACCATTAAAAAATAGACATGTTTATTTCTGAGGTTTGATCTTTCTAAATATGCCAGACCAATCCATCCAAATAGCATACCAATTCATTTGAATCATTTAAGTTTTAACTCTTAAGTTTTAAAATTTAATTGTAATTTGTATGTTTTAAAAAATAGTTAGAAACAATACCATTTAAAAACTAGGGTTCTCAGTCCTTGGCATTCCTTCACCTGGGCCTAGGGGCACACTAGAATAATTTCACACTAAACCATGCAAACTTAAAAGTAACTTAATAGATCCATAAAGTAATAATAATCATAATTCTTAATTTCCTATTGTACGATATGATGCAAATTATTCAAACATGAAGCAATGAAGACATGCAATGTCTGAATTTCAAGATTGATGAACCAATACAATAAGTTAGAAACTATAACTTTGATTCAATACTCTATGTCCTAACTCCATGAAGGAATCTAGTTTGTAGTACAGAACATGCATCGTGTATTATCAATTCTTAATTGACAACAACTAAAGGACATTTACCTCATCAATTCCTTCCCATTTTGTGTTTTTATGTTATATTCCTTATAAAAGTGTCAAATTTCTCTCAAAGTAAGCAACCACTGAATAAAATGAAAAATAGTTGAGATATGATTGAGAAATGGTCATTTATTTCTTGAAAGGATCTTCACAATTTCTTTGGTTGTTTTTCATCTCAATAAACAAGAAATGACCTATGAAACTATCGTGATGTAATATAAGAAACAACACGGTGCAATGGCCATTTTCAAAGCCAAATGATGTCCATTGAGGACATGGCCTTTATTTGGTTCCTGTTTCATAGGAGTTTTGGGTAGAAATGGAACTTTTTTGTACCATTTCCAGTAGTAAAAAGGGAAAACCTTCTTTTTCCATGGGAAATAATTTACCTTTTCTTTTTCAAGATAATATAAATCACAAAAAATATGAACTATACTGCACACATTCTTGGATAATGTGAAAGTGGAAAAGGAATACCCTACACAAGTGATGCACACATGTACATTTGAACACTAATAGATTTTGTAGTTGAAATGCAATGCTTGTTTTCATTTAAATGTAGGGTTTTTAAAGCAGGGAGAAATAATGGCTGCCAAATTAATAAGCGTTTCTTTGGGAAAAATTTAAATCTTGTATTGGGTGATGAAGATAATAGGGGGTATTGAATCTTGATTCTTGACATCTAGAGAGAACCCTACAGCCTAACACAATCCAATGGAATTGACCAAAAAAACCCAAATAGAGTCAACCCTACTATAGGAGGAAGGTCTTGCAGTAAGAACTTACCATTTTGCAAGAGCTGAGGGCGAATGTTGTTCTGCAAGAGCTGAGGGTGAACGCTGAGGGCGAATGCAGGGAAAATGTTGTTCTGCAAGAGCTGAGGGCGAATGCTGAGGGAAAATGCTGTTCTGCAAGAGCTCAGGGCGAATGCTGAGGGCGAATGCTGAGGGCGAATGCTGTTCTACAAGAGCTGAGGGAAAATGCTGAGGGAGAATGTTGTTCTGCAAGAGTTGAGGGTGAATGTTGAGGGAAATTGTTGTTCTGCAAGAGCTGAGGGTGAATGCTGTTCTGCAAGAGCAGAGGGCAAATGTGCGCGTGATATCAGATGTTAATGTAGCTATTGCGACGAATATAAGTTTCATATTTTCAATAAAATCATTTTTATGTAGCGCGCATATAAGTTTCATATTTTTATGTAGCATGCATATAAGTGTTGTTATACTGACGGCGGAAAAAGCGTCGCTATTGCGACAGATGCCTCCAAATGTCGCAATTGCGACACTTAGACATTGTGTCGCACTTGCGACGTTTGGAGGCAGTCGTCGCAATAGCGACGCTTTGGGGCATAGTGTCGCAATTGCGACGTCTTCCTCCAAACGTCACAATTGTGACACATTGTCTAAGTGTCAGTATTGCGACACTTTTCTATAAACATTGGTATAGCGACGGTTTCGGACGGGATTGAAAAAATTTGGGGAAATTTCCGACATTTGGTCAAAAGCGTCGGAACCAAGTGTTGGAATTTCCCCCAAATGTAGTAGTGCCTTGACATTGACACCCCTGATGAAGCCCTGGAAAAGCTAAATACTGTCTTTGGCATTCAAAATCAAATCAGGGCCCACCAGCTTGAAAATGAGTTGCTCACTTTGGACCCCAATAATTTCTCCTCTATTGAAGATTTTTTGTCCAAATTAAAGACCCTTAGACTTCTTTTAGAAGGTTGTAAGGTAAAAAAGGAAGATGGTAGCCTCATCTATTTCAATCTTGCTAAGATTAGCCCTGCATACTCTGTATTTGTTTCCACCTTCCATTCCACTAGAGAAGCCATCATTTCTTCAGGAACAAACTACAACAACCTTGATGCCTTTTGTTGTGAAACCAGCTCCAAAAAATAGAAGAAAATAGATATCAATGCCTTAGAAATAAGCCAATTCGAGGGGGAAACCTCCAATACATTACATGAATGAACAATTCTTGCATGATACAAATTACAAAACCTCCTTTCTATATATAGGAGTCCATGGGGCCAAAATGTAATCCTAGCCGACCTAACAATCATAATTTAAGGGCACAATAATAACAATATGGGGGTTACAGGGGTATAATAATAAAAATAAGGGGGTTACACTAACAACAATAAGGGACTATACTAGTAATATAAGGACCTAACATGCCCCTCTCCTTCAAAAAGTGTTGTCCTCAATGCTTGAGTAGCTCTGGGTGCTTTTAGATAAAATTCTCATCCTCCCATGTAGAATTTTCAGTGGGTAAGTTCTTCCACTTGATGAGATACTCTGAAATTGATCGATTCCATAGCTGTCGAGTTCTTGTTTTGGTGACCGCTTCAGGTTCCAATATGATTTTTCCTTCTTCATCAAGTTCGGGAAATATTGTTTGAACTGGAAGATTTTCACCTATAACCTTCTTTAAGCATGAAACATGGAAAATTGGATGCACTCATGAAGAAGCAGGAAGCTCCAATTTGTATGCCATAGTACCAATCTTTTTCAACACCTTGTAAGGACAATAGTACTTTGGTGATAATTTATTATCCTTATTAGCTTGCTTGAGGGACATTTGTTTGTATGGTTGTAGTCATAAAAATACCCAATCTCCTACATCAAAACTTCTCTCGCTGCAATGTTGATCTGCCTGTTGTTTCATTCGATTTTGTGCCAAATTCAGGTTTTCCTTTAAGAGTTGGAGAACTTCTTGCTGATGCTTGATGTGATATTCCATTGCTTGAACCTTCAAATTTTCCCTTAAAGATGATGTGATGGATGGTGGATGATATCCGTAAAGTGCCATAAATGGGGTCATTTTCACTGCAGTATGGAAGGAAGTGTTATACCACCATTCAGCAAGAGGTAACCACTTGACCCATTGTTTTTGTTTATCAGATAAAAAACAACGAAGATATCCTTCCAAAAATTTATTTACTATCTCAGTTTGACCATCAGATTGAGGATGATAAGATGAGCTATGAGATAATTGAGTACCCAAACAAGAAAATAACTCCGTCCAATCTCAGGTAGAATGGGATCTTTGTGCATTTCACAATAACCTTTGGGTTTCCATGTAGCTTTTGAATTGTTTCCATAAATGTATTAGAAAGCCTGTACTAGCTTTAAATGGATGAATAATGTAAAATGATGCATACTTAGTAGAATCTATCCTTCACACCATGAAGACACTCTTTCTTTCGGAGTTAGGTAAACCTGTGATAAAATCCATTGAAATCTCCTCGCAACGTTGGCTTGGAATGGATAAAGGTTGTAGAAGACACAAGGTCTTAATTGTCTCAACTTTATTTTGCTGGCAAACCAAACATTCCACCACAAACTTTTGAATATCAGATTTAACGCCATCCAAAAAAAAATCTTTCTTCACCTCATGGTAAGTTTTTAAAAATCCTGAGTGGCCTCCTAAAGGAGAAGTGTGTAATTCCAAGAGAATCTTTTGTTTTGGTTGGGAATTATTACAAATATATAAGCGATTCTTGTACCATAAGGAGTCATTATTCCAACTAAATGTATCTGATGTACTAAGATCTCGCTTCAAATTTTGAATGAGTGTCCATACTTCTTCTGTCTTCTTCCATTCATCCCTTGCTTGATTTATCCAAATAGTTGGATAATAAGTGTGGGACAATAGTAGTACAACTCTATTCTTTCTTGAGAGTGCATCGGAAACAACATTTAGTTTCCTTTTTTGTAGATTATTTCAAAATCTGCTTAACATCTTTGTGGTATTGCATTTTCTTGCTCTTCTGAAGATAGTATTTGTTCCAAAAAGTGTTTAAGACTATCATGATACGTTTTTACCTAAAAGTGCCTTCCCATTAGGTAAGGTCGCCATTTCTTTAGTGCATGTAGTATTGCTAACATTTCCTTCTCATAAATAGCTTTTTGTAAATACTTTCCTTTGATGGGACACATTTCAAAATCAATGGGTCTTTCTTCTTGCATTAAAGCAACACCAACTCCATTTCCTGAGGCATCACATTCCACAATAAAGGTTTTTGTGAATTCTGGTGTAGCTAAGATCGGTGATAGGCATATTGCCTCTTTAAGATGTTCAAAGGCCTTAGGTTCTTTAGGAGTCCATGAAAATGCATCTTTCTTCAATAATGTTGTTAGAGGTGCTGCTATTCTCCCATATTTTTTAACAAACTTGCAATAATACTGTGTTAACATGAGAAATCCTCGCAACTTCTTAATGGTTGTGGGGAATTTCCACTCCTTAGTGGCTTTAATTTTGTTAGGGTCCACCTTAACACCCTGCGTGAATACAATATGAGTATATATTTCACCTCTTGTACT
This sequence comes from Pinus albicaulis, assembly GCA_034641835.2. Taxonomy (NCBI): domain Eukaryota; kingdom Viridiplantae; phylum Streptophyta; class Pinopsida; order Pinales; family Pinaceae; genus Pinus; species Pinus albicaulis. The sequence continues at coordinate 878,728,451 of CM076569.1, read as the reverse complement.
CAAAGAAACATTTGGATGTTTTTGCATATAATTGTTTCTCCTGCAATAGTTTGAGCACCCTGTCAACATGTTGAACATGATCCTTCCAAGACTTGTTGTAGATTAGTATATCATAAAAAAATACTAGTAAAAATTTTCTAAGGAAGGCTTTGAAAATGGAATTCATCAACCCTTGAAATGTAGAAGGTGCATTGGTAAGGCCAAAAGGAATGACAAAAAATTCATAATGACCCTCATGGGTTTGAAATGTTGTTTTCAGAATATCTTCAGTCTTCATTCTAATTTGATGATATCTTGAACGAAGATCCAACTTAGTAAAATAAATTTCTCCACGTAATTCATCCAATAATTCATCAATCATAAGAATGGGAAATTTATCTTTAATAGTGAGCTTATTGAGCTCCCTATAATCCAGACACATGCACCATAATCCATCCTTCTTGTTCACCAATACTACTGGAGCAGAGAAAGAACTTTGACTAGGTTGAATTATACCAGCCTCTAACATTTCTGCAATCATACGTTCAATTCGCTCTTTTGGACATAAGGATATCTGTAAGGCCTGATGTTTGGAGGAACACTTCCTGGAATCAAATGAATAGCATGATCATGATCACGAAGAGGTGGGTGCCGTTTGGGAGTTTCAAACACCTTGGAATGATTGTCCAAGACTTGTTGGAGATCTGCAGAAATGGATGATTTTGATGTCAGAACTTCTAGTGAGCATAATTGTGCAATTACGCCTCGTTGTTCTTTCTTTAGAAGCTTTGTCATGACATTAGAGCTTATTATCCTTCCCGGCTTCCCTTCAATACCTCGTAATTCTACTTCCTTTCCTTCTGAAAAACATTTCAAGAAAATTTCTTGAAAATTAAAAGCTACTGTCGCCAAAGATTGTAACCATTGTACTCCTAGTACAACATCAGAACCTCCCATTGGAATGGAAAGCATTGGACTTTTCAATACATATTTCCCCATGGTTAGCTTGATATTATGGAATTTTCGAAAGAAATTTATAGTTCCTCCATTTTCAACCATCACTTGAAATTATGGTGCTGGTTATAGGAAGAAATTCAATTCCTTGGCTACCTTACAATGAATGAAATTATGGGTACTACCCAAATCAATCAACACTATTACATTTTTCTTCTTGATATGTCCTTCTATCTTAAGATTTTGAGGAGTAGTAGTCACAGCAATGCATTACATGATGTATTCGGACTCATTTCTTCCTCTTTTAGGTTGGTTCATGGTGTATATCCTCTTCTTTTGAAGTTTCTTATTCATTTTCTTCCTCCTCTTCACAATCTATGTAAAAATAATTTCTTCTCAGCACACTTATGACCTTTAGTGTATTTTCTATCACAAATTTAGCAAATCCCTTTTGTTCATTTTTCTTCCAATTGTTGTGGTGTCAATACTGTAGGTTGTGGAAGTCTAGGAGTAGCCGCACTTCCATATTCATAAATGTGAGTGGTAGACTTCCTTGTCACCATAATTTTACATTCAATTTTCTTGCCAACTTGAATGCCTTCTCCAACGAATCAGGTTCCCAAAAGTGAACTTCAAGTTGGATGTTATCCTTTAAGGTCCCTATGAGGACATCAATCCTATGTTCCTCTAGAATATCAGTTACACTTATATTCAATTTTTTTGGAAGTCCTCAGTATTACTCCCCCATATACACTTTGTTTGAGGTCCTCAATTAGCTAAAGAAGGTGTTGCTCTTTGTATCATTATAATGTGCTATCATTCCTATGTAAAAATTGACCAAGTGACAATTTTTTTATGAGAGAAAAGACATCGATACCATACAAATGTATTTTGTTCTAAATGTAAAGTTGTGAAGCGTACCTTTTCTGTGTTTTGCACATTATTGAGATCAAAATATTGCTCCATCTATAGTATCCATGTTACAGGATCCTTTCCATCAAACTTCCTCATATCCATTTTTGGAATGTGGTGGTTCTTCCTGCCAACATAAGAGTTTATGAAATCACGATTAACATTTATTTTGTTCTCATCATGAGCTTCTTCTACTATCTTTTCACCATTAGGAATAATTTCTTGTATCAGCTTTGTCAAACCTTCCATGTCTAATTTTATATCATCCTTCATGTCTTCCATGTTGTCTTTCATTTTTTCTTCTATACCATCGATCTTAGCTTCCATGTCTTCCATGCCATTCTTAAAACCATCCATCTTAGATTCCCATGCCATTCTTCAGTATCTCCCATCTTGGTTTCCACGCCTTTCTTCAAAACTTCCATGTCATTTTTTGTTGCTCTTTGCGAGAGAGAAATTTGTTGCACTTGCTCTTGTAAATTCGATATGTCATGTTTCGATTCTTCGTCTTCATGAGTCATAGTAGTGCATTCTAAAGGCTTAATGGGTGTTGAATTCTTTTTAGGGGTGATTTTAGAATCCAATACTGATATCTATTCTACAATATGCCCTTAGAATCAATTTAACTTGATTCTTCAAACAATACTTATGCAATTCGAAAAAAAAAATACACACCTTTTACTAGCTTTTGAGGAGCTCGATATTGAAATTGAATTATCTCTATAATTATAGATCCTCAATATCTGCAATTCGGCCCTGTAGTAGCCCTATGAAGCTTCTTTCAAATTCCATAGGTTTGATCTGATTTGGATTCTTCAAGGCAACGTTATGTCCAATCTCCCACAATGACCCAATTATGGACTGATTCAGTAGAGCGAACTTGTACGACTTGCCACGTGTCATTGTTTCCTACTTTGGCTCTGAAATTGATAGACAGAAAACTAAAGTCCGTGTACTTTCGGTCACTTCTTACAACATTCCAATTCGATGCTTAGAGAGAGAGATATGAATATTTTCCCACGATCACCTCTTTGAGATGAAATTCAAAAGCCTGAAAAAGCCCTAACTTCCACAGATCATATCTCTGCAAATATTGCGAACCAAGATTTGAAATTTTGTGACGATGTTCCTCCGCATTTAGGCTTCGTACTCTAAAACTTTCAGCTTCTGAGCCTTATTAGAAACAAATTTATAGCAAAACTTCCACGATGACCTGTTTAGGTTAAATTCAGGAGCCTGCAAAATGACCTACCTTCCACAGATCATATCTCTGAAAATATTTTGAACCAAGCTCTAAAAGTTTGCGAAGATGTTCCTCAAGATTTTGGCTTCACACTCTAAAAATTTTAGCATCTGAATCTTCGTAGAAAAAATGTTATAGCGAAAATGACAAGATGACCAGTTTGGAGTAGCAAAACCCTAGAATCCCAAATATCTGATACCAAATGCTGTGAAACCAGCTCCAAAAAATAGAAGAAAAGAGATATCAACGCCTTATAAATAAGCCACTTCGAGGGGGAAACCTCCAATACATTACATGAATGAACAATTCTTGGATGATACAAATTACAAAACCTCCTTTCTATATATAGGAGTCCATGGGGCCACAATGTAATCCTAGTGGGGCCACAATGTAATCTTAGCCGACCTAAAAATAATAATTTAAGGGCACAATAATAAAAATATGGGGGTTACAGGGGTACAATAATAACAATAAGGGGTTTACACTAACAACAATAAGGGACTATACTAGTAATATAGGGACCTAACACATTTTGCGATTCTTTGATAAGAGAACAAGAAAAACTCTTACACCTTGGTCTTATCACTTCTAGAAACGCTTCTAAGAAAGCCATAGTAGCCCAACAACAATCATATCAAAAGAATCCCAAGAATCAATATCCTAAAAAGTATAGTCTGAAACCAAACAAGGGTCCTAATAAATTTCAGCCGTAAACTGAAAAGGCAACTCACCAAAATGATAAGACAAATAAAAACAAATGGAAGAAGATAGATATACATTGAAAATTTTATAATCGTGATGGCCATATAGAGTCCAAATGTTTTAAGAAGATGAAAGCCTTAGAAGCAGCAATGAAGAAGCACAACATCAATTTGGAGCACTCTTCACCTTCATGTTTAGGAATGACACTTTCTTCTTGTGGTTGTCAAGCATCAAGATCTGGTTATGCATTAAATGTATCTTCTTCTTCACATTCTCATGAGTGGCTCATTGATTCTGGAGCTTCTTACCACATGGCCAAAAATAAAGCCATGTTTTCTTCTTTAAATGATTGTAACACCAAACATATTTATGTTGGTGATGATATATCTCTTAGTGTTGTAGTATCTAGAACCATTCATCTAGATAACACTTAGTTTAATGATATACTATGTGTTCCAACCTTGTCATGAAATCTTCTACCTGTTTATTGGATAACTCATTCAGGTGAAGGGAAAATAGTAGAATTCTCACCTCATGATGTTGTAATCAAGGACCTCAAACATCCTAGACATATTTTAGGTACTGGCATTAACGATGATTCCACAAGGTTGTATAAGTTTGACAACTTTGGGTCTTCATGTCTTCCCTATGTTTTTGTTGCTCATAATCATGAAGTGAGCAAACTTTGGCATGAGCGATTTGGTCACTTAAAGTATCACTCTCTTTAAAATCTGTGTAAGGAAAATATGGTGATGGGTCTTCATATGGTATCTTGCTGAGATGGTGTTTTCTCTGAATGTATTCTCGAAAAACATCATCGAGATTTTTTTGACAAATGTGCCTCTTGGCACGCTTCAACCCCTTTGCAGCTTGTGCACAGTGATTTATGTGGTCCACTTCCTGTTGTTTCTTTCTATGGTTGCAAGTACTCCTTAACTTTCATTTATGATTTTTCTAGACGCACTTGGGTATACTTCTTAAAACTCAAGAGTGAAGTTTTTAACATGTTCTTGGCCTTTAAGGCCTTTGTTGAGAAACAACCTGGACATCCAATTCTTAAGTTAAGATCAAACAATGGATGAAAATATGTTAACAAAAAATTTATCAACTTCTGCACTGAGTATGGCATTCAATTTCAAACATATCATTCCATATACTCCACAAAAAAGTGGTATATCTGAAAGGAAGAGTCACACCTTAAAAGAAATGGCTAATTGTATGCTTCAATCTAATGGACTTAGTCTCAATTTTTGGGAGAAGAAATTAACTGTGCAAATTACATAGTAAATCACACTCCTACTAAGGTTTTAAATAATATAACTCCAGAAGAATATTGGAGCTCAATCAAACCAAATGTAAGTCACTTTCATGTTTTTGGAAGTGATGCTTGGGCCCATATTCCAGATGTGAAACATAAAGCCTTAGAACTTAACAGTGAAAAATGCATTTTTGTTGGATATTCTGAAGATGTCAAAGGATATATTCTTCAACCAAAATCCAAAAATATAATCATTAGAATAGATGTAAAATTTTATGAAAATATATCGGCCTGCGAGCCTAGTTCGGCGGGTGTGCCACCTTTATTCCCGCGAGCCTGATTTGACATATGTGTCACCTCTCTCTCTCTCTTCTATTTTTAATAGCATTATTTCTAGTTTAGATGATGACAGTGAGGATGAAAATCCTCCTCCACCTCTTGAAGTTATTCCTTTTACTCCATAGCTTCCAAGATGGGTCCACTCTACTTGGGATGTAGCAGGTTCTCTTGCAGGTGACGCTGCAGATTGATGACGTACATGTTCTCAGTTCGAAAGAGCCTCTTCCTTATTGGCTCAAGTTCTAGAAAATCCTGATCCAAAAACATTTGAAGAAGCCTCCATTCATCCAGATTGGGATGAATATATGAAGGAAGAATATCATTCCTTATTGGAAAACAATACTTGGGATCTTGTCCCTCTTCCAAAAGGAAGAAAACTTGTCATATGCAGATGGGTTTACAAAACGAAGTTTGGACCAAATGGAAAAGTGGATAGAAATAAATATCGTCTTGTCCCTAAAGGATTTTCACAAGTTGAAGGCATTGACTATACTAAAACCTTCTCCCCTGTTTCCAAAATGAATTCTATCCGCCTTGTTCTTTCCCTTGCTGCCTCCTTTAAATGGGAAGTCCATAAAATGGATGTTAAATCTGCCTTCTTACATGGAGATTTGCATGAAGAAATCTACATGGAACAACCCTCTAGCTTTATCCAAAACGACTCCAGCCTTGTTTGTCGCCTTAGGAAGTCTCTCTATGGTCTCAAACAAGCTCCTCAGGCTTGGTATGCCAAAATGGATAGATTTCTATTAGATAATGGCTTTTCTAGGTGTCATTCTGACAACACTATCTACACGAAGAAAGTGGGTACATCCTTCACCATCCTTGTTCTTTATTTTTATGATCTTATTCTTACTGGTAGTGATCCCAACCATATAAACCATGTGAATTCTAGCCTCAAAAATAAGTTTGAAATGTCAGGCTTAGGGCACTTTCATTATTTCCTTAGTCTTCAAGTCTTGCAATCCCAAGAAGGTATTAACATTTCTCAATCCAAGTATTTCTGTGATCTTCTACACCACTTTCACATGGAAGAATGTAAACCAGCCCCTTCTCCCTTTTAGTCTGGAGTCAAGCTTTCAGTCACTTTTACTACCCCTGAAGTTGATGCTACCTTATACCGTCAACTTGTTGGTTAAATTCTATATCTAGCCCATACCTGTCTTGACCTTTCCTTTTCTGTTGGTCTTGTTGCTCGGTTTTTGTGCCAACATCATGAAGTCACTGGAAAGAAACTAAAAAATACTTCAATATATTCGAGGTACATTTCAGTTCAGGATTCATTACAGTGTAGGAGCATCTCCATTGTTGATTGGTTTCACTGATTCTGATTGGGTCAGTGACCCCGATGATCGAAATTCTACTGCAGGATATGTATTCACTCTTGGTTCATGACCTATTACATGTTCTTGTAAGAAACAAAGTGTCATCTCTCTTTCTTCATTAGAAGCAGAGTATCGTGGTGCAGTTGAAGCCAGCAAGGAAGCCATGTGGCTTTGTCAGATCCTGTCTGAATTTGGTCTTCATCAACAACATCCAACTACACTTTGGTGTGGTAATCAAAGTTCCATTCAGCTATGTAAAGATCTAGTTCAGCATCAACGTATGAAACACAATGAGCTCCATATACACTTCATCAAAAAGCTCATTCATGATCGTGTTCTTGAAGTGAAATATTGTCTAACCAATGATCAAGTAGCCGATATCTTTACAAAGGCTCTCACAGAAGCAAAGTTTACCAAACTTTGATCCATGCTTGGAGTTCAGGAAAGTTATCATTAAGGGGGGATAGGCTCTAATTCCTCCTTCCTTCTCCTATTATGTCGCCTTTGTAAATCCTTCAATCCTATCCCAAGTTGTCCTTAAGGGGGAATGTTAGGATATTCCGACACATAGGAAATAAGCTCCTTTTGTGTCACCATTGTAAATCCTTCAATCCTATCCCAAGTTGTTCTTAAGGGGGGATGTTAGGATATTCCGACACATATGAAATAGTTAAGAATAACTTAGTCTAGTGTAGAGTTAGGTAAAGTGTGTTTCTTTACTATGTACATTTGTAACTTATAATCCGACGGTCATGATTTGTAGTGATCCGACGGTTCACTCTCTCCTCGGTATTAACGACACTTGATCTATGGCTTAACACCCGATTGGTCCATGATCTCTATTTAAAGAGTATGGAGGGTCATTTGTCTGGTAACCGTTTATGAGAGAAACATATGTAACTTTTCTTTTTATATTAATAAATTGCCTGAAGTGACTGCATTGGCTCAGGTCGTCGATTTTTTCCCTCTTCGAGGATTTTAACCATGTGATAATGCTGGTCTATTGATTTGTGATCTGTTTGTGAGCGGTGACCTTTGGTTTTTGATCAAAGGAACTTACCCTGTAAATTCCTACATACTTTTCTATGTATATTGGTTCTCAATGGCCACTAATTCTTGTTTACTTCAGTTTGTGACAGTGTCCATCATAATGGAATGACTTGAATACCTATTTAAGAACTCCCATTTGATGTACTTGGCTTTGAGTGGAGATAGATCAATGATAACCAAACCTTCTTAAAATACCTAGATGAATAGTACCTAGCTTTAATACTGTATGCATGGATGCTATAAAGAATAATTATCACCTCCTCATTAGTGTTGCTTAAAGGCATGAAGGGGTAGAAAATTTAGCACAAAAACATTTTACTAAGTTTCTAGTAGACTATTTTCAAAGCAATGCAAGGGAGGAACCCCCTTTCCACTTACACAAATATCCTCAAATCACCATAATTCAATCATCAACTATCTTGCAGGTTGTGGGAAAGGGGGTTAGAGTCATCTAACACAAAATTAAAACATCGATGACTCTAGTATCTTATCCATAGCTATAATATCTTTCTTTAATGTTAGACATACTAATATGATTTACCTTAAATAAATTGTTTCTAAGGGTTTTATTTCACACTCATATTGTGCATTGATACTATTGTATCTAACAACCCCATGTTTGACCTATTAATGGTCTCTAACTATTTTGACATTCCTAAAATGATTTTTATCTTAAATTAAGTTAATATGGTGATTTACAAAAGAATTAATGTTGTTGAAGGCCTTGTAATAGAATACTTCCAAATTTAATGAAATATGTGTTGAAGGAGAGAGAGAGATGGAGTTGGAGGGGGAGAGAGAGGGAGGGAAGAAGAAAGACATAGAGGGTGGAGAGAGAGAGAGAGAGAGAGAGAGAGAGAGAGAGAGAGAGAGTTTGTATGTTTGGGGGGTGAGATAGAGAGAGGGAATAAGAAAGAGACACATAGATATTATATGGTAGTATATAACTAGCCTAGATCCATCTTAACCACAGATATATCAAGCATCAAGAGTGATCAAATATCTCGAGGTGAAAATATTTCCTTAAGTTTTTCAAAAAGAGGTTTTCACCTCAAGATATTTGATCCCTCTCAATGTTTGTTGGGTTAAGATGGATCTAGGCTGGTATAAAGCTTTATGCACATTTAATATTGGCTCAATTAATAATAAAAAGTTACAGTCAATTTGTTATATTTTGATTTTGTTATTAACTTGTGAATAGGATTTGTTATCATAACATGGGCCAATACCATGGCTTATCAATACTACATGCCCAAAAACCATAACTTAATTCACAATCAAAATATTTTATAACATGACAAGATTCTTAACCATGGATATTCACTCCCACTTTACTGTGGATAGTATTAACATGTAAATAAAATTTGTTAAAATACAGTGGCTTATCAATACCACATGCCCAAAAAAACATAACTTATTTCACAATCAAAATATTTAATAAATATTTTATTTTAATTTAATTTTATAACATTTTTTTAATTAAATTTAAAAGGAAAAAGGCTATCATTCCTTTTGAGATATATATATAAACCCTCTATCCTCACAACTACTAAAAATATTCCAGTAGAAATTAAACCAGCCTAGATCCATCTTAACCCCAGATCTATCAAGTGCCGAGAGGGATCAAATATCTCGAGGTGCAAACCTTTCCTCAGGTTTTTCACTCAAACCTCCTTTTTTAGTGAAAAACTAAAGGAAAGGTTTGCACCTCGAGAGATTTGATCCCTCTCTAAGGTTGATAGATCTAGGGTTAAGATGGATCTAGGTTGGTTTCAGTTGTGCGCGGTCATATAAATTTTGTTGAAAATCTAAGTATTTTGATCATTTTAAATATGTGAAATATTTATAAGATTAATTTGGTCAATTTAATTTTTAGTTTTCTTAGTTACCTCAGTTTTTTGAGATGAGAGATACTCTTGGTAACTTGAATGATGAAAAATGATGAAATAAAAATTTTGAGTGCAAAGTGACAACGTAACAATATTGAATGATAGAAAATTTGAATGTTGAATGATAGAAAATGTGAATAATAAGAATATAGTAAATTACAAACAATATTCATTGCGATCAACCTAAAACTATTTTCTTCTATTATTCTTATTGTCACACCTATTAGTTTTTCCATTTTCTCATATCGATCATATGAAAAGGTCTGTTGAAATAATAGACCATTCAAATATTTAACTCGAGCTACTGTAGTAAACAACATACCTTATCTCTGTTGTTATCCAATATTAATATTAGTTTTCTCCAACTTCAATCATTGTGACTTATGGAGTTTTAAACCCCAAATAATTTTCAATGGTCGTTATTTTCAATTTCCGCATTTGAATGCAAAATGATTAACAATGTTGAATGATGGAAAATGGGAATAATAAAAATGTAGCCAAATACAAATAGTTTACAGTTTCAGGAAGAAAACATTTCAAGTAAGTGAACATTTTATTTAGGATGAAAAGTAAAGTATTGTATTTATGGTTGAATTACTGTAACACATAAGTAAATTCATGTCATGAATAATTTTTATGTGCTTACAGTGAGAGAGAGTGTATATGTTTTGGGGGTGAGAAGGAGAGACAAGGGAGATGGAGATATAGATGGAGTGCGGTAGAGGGGGAAGAAGAGAGAGAAAAATACAGGGAGGGATGAAGAGATATATATATGGAGAGAGAAGTGTTAGAGGTAGAGAGAAGGGGAAGAGAGAGAGAGGGAGGGGAAAAGGGAGCGAGAGAGAGAGATAGATATATAAGGAGAGTGTGTGTAATTTCTGGGGGTGATATACAAATATAAAGAAGCAAAGACAATGGGGGATAGAGATATAGATGGAGGGGCCAGAGATGTCCTTACACTAAAATCAATGCACAATATTAATCTAACTACTTTGAAATTATTGTACATCATACATCTAGTTGCATAAAATTAGAAATCAACATCTACATTGAAATCGATGCATCTAGTGCAAAAAATCAAACAGGATTAAAAATCAACATCTACACTAAAATCAATGAATCTAGTGAAAGCAATCAAATAGGATTAGAAATAAATATCTACATTGAAACCAATCCATCCAATGCAACTAGTAAAATATGAGTAGAATTCAACATCTTCACTAAAATCAATGCATCTAGTGTAAGGTATTAAATTGGATTAGAAATCTACATCATCTACACTGAAATCAATTCATATAGTGCAAGTGATAAATTAGGATTAGAAAACAGTATCTACACTGAAACCAATGCATCCAATGCAATTAATCAAATAGGAGTAGAAATAAACATCTACACTAAAGCCAATGAATTTAGTGTAAGGTATTAAATAGGATTATAAATCAAAATCTACACACAAATAAATGCATATAGTGCAAGCGATCAATTAGTATTCGAAATCAAAAAATACACTGAAATCAATACATCTATATTAGTGAAAAACCAAAATATTCATGAATTTCTATATCTAGCTTCTATGTTTGTATTTGTCTCTATATGTCTCTTTATTCTTCCCTCTCTCTCCACCTTCCATTCTGTGTCCATATCCCTCCCTCTCTCCTCCTGTCTCTCCCCCTCCCTCTCTCCCCCGTCTCTCTCTCTCTGCCTCTCCCTCCCTTTATATATCTTTCTCTTCTTCCCTCTTTCCCCTTGTCATCTATATCTGTATCTATACCTACCTCCATGATCTGGTGGATTATTAAAATGCTCAAAATTCAAAGTGCTCGAAACAGATCGAAACCAGTGCCAAAGCAAAGACCTCGTCACCCTGAATCCAAAGTAATTTGTTTCAATCAAAACCAATATTGTATGCTCATGATATTGCGTTCTGACCGAATTGAAAAACAACTAAATTTTTTGGGTATTGGGTTGCAAGTGCACTCAGTCAGCAGTTCATGTGCTCACTGCGCATCTGACTATGCATGTGACTATGTTTAGTTGGGCCATTTGTTGGATGACACTTGTCTCATTCTTATTGGTTTTGAATGACACTTTTTTATTTGTTTATGGGTTCGTGTGATGGACCAATGAGAGGGATCCACGTGGCCTCCTCCTATTTGTGTGAAATTGTGTATATGGCTCCACCACTGCGCCAATGGTAGTTATTTTAGACTATGGTCCTTCAAACATATTTAAAATTTAATTGTTTCATCATTGAGGGTTGGGACCGGGGTTAACCCCTAGCCCCCAATCCACCTAACCATGATACATGGCAAGCAGACAAGGGCCTGGGGTTAACCCAGACCCCAACACCACGCTTTAAACCATATGTTATATTGTAATGTTCGCAAACCATATATTAACTCCATATAAAATTTCAATGAACCATATGATATATGGTATATCCAAAGTTTCAGAGTTAACCACCAATACAACTAGCAGTCCCCAAACCACAGTGGTCCTGGAGTTAACAAATGCAAACAGTTAAATGTCGTTCATGGTTTTATGTTTGGTGCAGTTTGGTTTAACACCCAATAATTTTATCACCTATCACATGCAATGGTTATAACTCACGATAGTTAAGGTTAATGTCATGGCACGATTTAACTGAAAGTCAACCTCCTACATTTCTAGAGTCCTGTTACAGGCAACAGTTTCTGAGCAGAGGTGAAGCTTAATGTTATGGCTGATAGCCATACCACAGAAGGAACCCAACCAGAGTTCATGGATCCAATTTTAGTCACAGATGCAGGTTTGGTTAACGATAATGGCACCATTTTAAAATTAAACCATGATGGGACAAACCCAACCCCAAGCTACAAAATCCAGTTCACATGCAGTCAAGGTTGGTGGGATCAGTTCAAACCAACCCCGCATCCAACGACCAGAAACACAAAATGTGGTGCATTTTGATCGGATCATGGGGGGCATATTCAAATTATTGATCCGAAAATTTGCACCTAGACCAGTGTGAATTTCGTTGGTGTGGGGAAAATTTGTCTCTCCACGTGGCCGAAAAATTCGGATTTTGTTGAACAGTTAACAGGTGGGTGCAATTTGGGGGACAATTAGCAGGAAAACTTCTCTGGAGCATAACTTAGTTAATTTTCGACCTTTTTGAGTGCAGAAAGAGCCTAGATAGGGGTTTTTGACTATTCTAGAGCCATTGGAAACATTTATTTTTTCATTATGAGCACTTTAACATGCTGTAAACACATATTTTTAATCATAATGAAAGAGGCCCAATATTGGAAGTTGGACCAGGAGATGTAGCCCACGAGGGGTGAACTCCTTCATCATCTGTTGTCTTGTGTATTTTGTTAAAGCACTGTTTTCTCCATTATTTTCTACAAAAATAAGTTTTAAATCATGTTTATGTGTTTATGTAATTGACATAATATGATAAAAACCCTACACATTTCACTTGCAATTTTCATCAAAAACTCTCAAGTTTACATATACTAATAAGTTTCGTATCAAAGATTTGGTTCTTTAGTTGTTTTGAGGGTTTAATTTTGTTGCAATTGTTTCTGATGCTTACAAGGTTGAAGCTTAAAAGAGAGGAAGGAAATATTGTGGTAGCAAGTTCTCAAGTTAGGTTAAGGAGAGCACATTTTCCACAATCTCCACCACAATTTTCACCTCAAGTTTCACCAAAATCTTCACTAGTCCAGGCACATGAAGGAGAGCGTGGAAATATTTCAAAGGATGAGAAGGCTTTCAGAAAATATTTATTTGACATGACACAAATGGTGAAGTTATTTATGAATATATGAATACAAGGTTGCAATGTGAGAGCTCCAATCCTCCAAAGGGAGATGGAGAAAAGCCTCCAAATTGAGATGGAGGAGATGGGGACAAGCCCCCAAAAGGGAATGGAGGGAATGATGAAAAAAAAAATTTAACTCCATATTTCTCTTTACCTCCATCCTCAAATCCATCTTCACCATCATCATCTTCTACATCAACCCCTTCACAAACACCTCCACATTCTCCAAAGGGACATGGTAAAACTCCACTTTTGAAACTTGACATAAATTTTGAATTTCCTATTTATAATGGAGAGATAAATGTTGAGAAATTAGAAAATTGGGTTTTTCATCTTGAAGTGTATTTCTGGATACAAAGGATCAAGGATGATGAGACCAAGATTCAGCTTGCTTCATTAAGGTTGGAAAGTGCAACACCCATTTGGTGGGAAACCAAAACTCAAGAGGACATGAAGAAACATGGTAAGATTTTATCCTCTTGGAATTATTTTGTTGCTGCATTAAGAAGACAATTCTATCCTTTGGCATACATGCATAAATCTATCATGGATTGGCAAAAATTTAGGCAATTAAAGGGCCAAAGTGTGCAAATTTATACCCAAGAGTTTAGAAGGAGAGCATTGATTTTGGGTGTAGATTTATCTTCTCAAGACACTTTACTCAAATACATTGGATGTTTACATAGTTATTTGAGACACACTATTCTCATGTTTAACCTTACAAGTTTAGGTGAATTTTGTGTACATGCCACACATCTAGAAGCAACAGGGAAAATTTTTTTCCTGTTGAAACAAATCATGAATACCTTTGAGTCTGGAGAAAAAGGAAAGGGTAATTTCAAAGGAAAAGGGAAGAATAATGTTGCCATCAATATGGAGAAAGAAAAACTTACATGGAAACATTGTTCCAAAGAGGGCCATGATGAAGACCATTACCAAAAATTTCATCCTAAAATGAGACCCAAAACATTTAAAAACAAGGAGAAATAAAAGGTTGTTGCAACTATACAACATGATTTAGGATCAAATTCTGAGGATGAAACAAATATCACAACCATGGGTTTGAAAGGTAAGGACATTGTTAGTATGAATCTTAATTCCAAGTGTGTGAAAAAATACCACTTTAGTTGTGCATAACAAACAGCCCTAACAACAAAGATGGCTGCCAATATCTTCAGATTTGTAGTTAGTTGATCAAGATAAATGCTACAAAAAATATAGATCTATGCATCAAAAGACATTAAGTAATAAATAAAACAAGATTTACTCCATGCATCCAATAGACAAGACAAGAATATGTTGAATGAATTTTGTATTAATGGCACCTGGGAGGAAAATACAGAAGGGTGTTACTAGTTCTCCTCAATAGGATGGGTTCTTGTAAGTCCTCAGCACTTCAGATCTAAAATTCCTCTCTCTTGATGGCATAGAAAACCCAGACAAAAATGGTAGAAAAATATTACTATGATGGTGGATCAAAGTCAGACCAAAAGTATAGATCCAGAGTGATCTTTAGGCAACAAAAGGTGGTAAATGAATGGGAAAACCCTTGTATTTATAAAAAAATATTGAGTTAGTCTAGATATTGGTGCATAGTTAAAAAATTATTAACCAAATCAAGATCCAACTTTTATGGAATACTTTATTATATTTTTTGGAGGGAAAAGGAATTTGACTTGGGTCAAATCCCTTTATTTGTAAATAATAAATAAATAAATGATTTATTTATCATTTTAAGGATGTGGTTGAGTAATAATCAAATAAATAATGATTTATTTAATTATTTAAGAGTGATTTAGTCATATTTAACAAATAATATTATTTAAATAAGGTTTAAATGATTATTCTTAGAAAATAATAAGATAAATAATTATTTATCTAATTAATTTCCTTGTTTTGGGTTAAATATATCTAGGAATATCAATTAAACTGTTGTTTAACTAATTATTCCTTGAGGAAAATCAAACAAATGTAGATTGATTTAATATTTCCTCATGTGGTTTCCTGTTTAGACCATAAACAACTCAATAAAGGTGGTTTACTAGGTTATTTTCATAGTGAAAGCAATTTTACTGAGGATAAACTTGGTCTTACATGGTGTACTTGGGTCCATCTAATGATAATAGGTTAGATGAAAAAAAAATGGTGTAACATATTTCCCCCTAGCGTGCGAGCATTAGGAGCTAATCGTATGACCGAAGTACGTTGTAAGAGCTCAATCAATAGACACTGAAGGAGAAGTCAGAAAGAGAGAAGTATGAGGTAGACCAAAGTGCTGAAAGGACTAGACCTTGAGGATGCGAGACTTATAGGTGTGACAAGTCTCTTTGATGAGTGAGTACCTGTGCTATAGGCAGCGGAGGAGGCACACATATGCTCGCCGAGACAAAGTACAAAGAATAAGGCATCCAGTAAACAAGGGACTGAACAATATAGTACATGCTGGCATAAACATGAGCTAGATAAACAACATGATAATGAATCCCACATACATATTTTTCCTGGGATAACAACCAGGACTTGTACAATAATATCTGAGTATATGACATATAAATACAACCCATATGCCCTTGTAAATAAGAAAGGGCTCTGAAAATCTGACTGATACATGCAATCAAAAAGGCGCTGCAAGCGGTTGAGGCTGACGTCATCAAATCTATAGAGCTGCATCAAAGGCTGTAATGAAGAGGTCATACGGGCATGTGGGGGGCTACCTATAGGGCCACCCCCTCATGAGGGCTGATACATCTCACACACACCTGGAAATCACTGATATCAGTTGCTGCATCACTGGACCATCAATTATATGGATCTCGATCATGCTGGAAGGAGATGGAGCTAAGAAACAATCAAGTCAAAGGGAAATAAGGAGTCCCTTTGCCTGATCCAAGGCACTGAAAAAGAGTGGAAACTGGACCAAGGTACATTGCCCTCTAGACCTATCTTCTAGAATGAATGAGCTGATGTCAATAGAAGGAGGTCCGCCATAGGCGAGGCAATAAGGGATCCTCAACTAAGGAAGAAGAGAAAATAGTAGAGCGACTGACAGACTAACACCAGGGATGATGATGAAATGGGGGGTACTGAGTAGTGGACGGACAACTTCCCTTATTAGAGCATAAAGGGCATGGATGACCTGGCAACGATTGACACAATATCATGAGGAATAGGGGACAGTGGGATTGAAGGCCATAATGGGTGACACGAGAGAGGAACCAAGCAATGAAGGATGGAGGACTATAGCGGGATACAAAGGGAATCGGGATAGACTCCATGAATGCAATGATGACTCAACTCGGATACTTTAAAAAAGGGTGACTCGATGGTGCTACCACACATAAAAGGTCCAATGGGGACCATAAAAACATGAGTACATGGTGGTTACTCACGACAAAAATTGACACGAGCATGGACAAGTATGGAGGCAAAGTGGTGCCCCCAAGTACAAGTGTTACAAGTGAAGAAATTTGATTTTGGGGAGTAGTGAAGTCATGCTTCTTGGAAAAAATGTGTCCCAGTGAAGTATCAAATCATGAAAAACTAATAGATACCCATTTGAGGTCTTGGTGAGTGTAGTAGATCTGATAAGAAAATGTATAGAAATGGAAAATATGCCCAAGAAATAACACCATAGAAGATAAAACTTCAGATCTTCATTTATATCAAAACCCTTAAGGTAGGGCAACACCATACATTCACTCCCTAAGGAAGGAGATCACTCCACAAGCCATATGCTTTCCCATACAATAATCCTTGACATCTCTCAATGGAGAGACTCTAGCCTCTATCTAGGTTTCATACATGCAATACCATGGGTAGTTACCATACATCCAATACAATGGGCTTATCACTTTATTCCCTAGCTACATGTGGTCCCTTACATAATGTGGGTTAACCACTTTATTTATTAACTATGGCCCAATTATTTATCATTCTTATATTATTACATCATATTATTCCCTTGGGTATCTCCCTCTGTACCCTATATTATCCCCCCTAGGTATACTACATTACACCCCCTTTAAACATGTTTCGTCCCTGAAACATAAGAAGAACACAAATAATAAGATCTACTCAAAAGAGTATTCCACTGGTACCATTCACGTGCATCCAGCCATCCCAGAGAAAGGTGAACACTCGATCTAGTCGATGTCTCGCTCGCTTGAGATGGAAGTGGGTTCTGGTGGTTCTTCTGTGTTGATGTGTTGTGGGTGGATCGTCGCACCTCTCTATGTGTCATCCAGGGGTTGTTGTCCTTGTTGCTAATTCGTTTCCACCTTCTTGGTTGTTGTCTTGCTGGGTGATGCGGGTGGTGATATGTTGAAGCTTTAACTGATGGAACATCTTTCATTAATTCCTCCATTATTGGTGATGGAGTGGTGTCAGGTTCTTTTGTTGGTACTTGCTTTGATGTCTGTGTTTGGTTGTCTACCATCAAAGGCTCATCATCTGATGTGTCTGTGTCATTAGAGATTTTCACTTCTTCCTCCCTAGTCTCTCCATGGTTCCTAATGCAAATATCGTGCAATGTAATTTTCTTCTTTTTATACCAGAGCTTCATGAATTTCTTTTGCACATTAAAATTGACAGTACCAATGGATTCCATCCAAGGGTGTCCCAAAACAACATCCACAGCAGCCATATCTGAAGCATAAAAATCAGAATGCAACACATACTTATCCATAGAAATCTTCAAATCTTTATAAATTTGAACATCTTCATTATCAACCTGTGTGTCTTCAATATGTTTTGCTGGGACTTGCAATTTTTTAGCCAAATTAACATTGATACAATTATGCTTGCAACTAGGAATGATAGACACAATGATGTTCTCTTTCTGAATACTTCCATTAACCTATAATATGGAAATATTAGTAGAAAATAAGTCTTTATGTCTCTTAGTGTCCTTCTTTCCGGCTTTAGACCACTTGTCCAAAATGACTTTTTCAAGTTTTTTCTCGAGAAGTTTCCTCACTGCGCTGTCAAGTGAGGTTCACCATTTATTTGCCTCATCTTTTAGATGAATCCCTATGGAGCATATCCAAAAAATTCGGTATTGAGCCTTGAGATTTTGTAAAAAATCTTCAATAGTAGGGCCATCATCTTTTCCTGTAAACTTCATCTTGTGAGAATCCATAAAATAAAGTAAGGGTTTTGAAGAAAATCACTTACTTTGGAAAAAATTTAAAATTGACATTACTCGGTCAATATAACTCAGAATCATTAATATAACCTATTTTAGAAAATTGAATAGCCATTCTGCATCTACCCATATGACTAAAATCCCAATCTAGGCACTCTGGAACACAGATTTGCACTGCAACTGTCCCGCCATCACAAAATTTCTGAAAAAATGGCTGATTTTAAATTAGTGATAACTCCATCGTCCAGACTCCAATTTGACAATTTTTTTTTTTGAAATTGGGTGATATTTCAAGGGGAGTTCAGATATGTAATTGGTTATGTGATATTGTGCACCATAATCTACTAAAAATTTCAGGAGATCTGCCATACACAAATTGTCGTCAGAAACATTTTTGCAACACAACTGAATTTAAATCAGCGATATCACCCTCATCCGGACTCCAATTCGACTGATTTTTTTTTTTAAATTGGGTATTTTTCTGTAAGGAATCTAGATTTGATATTTATTTCTGAAAATTTTTCACCAAAATTTCTAGAACTGCTCTACAAACTCGTCGCCCAAAAATTTCCTGCAAAAAAATGAAAAAACAAATCTCCAAACTCTGCCCAAGAAAGTGCTCTGATACCACTTGTAGTATATCTAATAAGAAAATGTATAGAAATTTAAAATATGCCCAAGAAATAACACCATAGAAGATAAAACTTCAGATCTTCATTAATATCAAAACCCTTAAGGTAGGGCAACACCATACATTCACTCCTTAAGGAAGGAGATCACTCCACAAGCCATATGCTTGCCCATACAATAATCCTTGACATCTCTCAATGGAGAGACTCTAGCCTCTATATAAGTTTCATACATGCAATACCATAGGTAGTTACCATGGGTATCTCTATACCATACATCCAATACAATGGGCATATCACTTTATTCCCTAGCTACATGTGGTCCCTTACATAATGTGGGTTAACCACTTTATTTATTAACTATGGCCCAATTATTTATCATTCTTATATTATTACATCATATTATTCCCTTGGGTACCTCCCTCTGTACCCTATATTATCCCCCCTAGGTATACTACAGTGAGAGCTTTCCAACGGTATAGATGGTTTGGAAAACTGAGCTACGGTTTGGCTGCAGAAGGCGAAAGAAAAATCAGGGGTTTCTCTTTTAAAAAGGCATTTTCCCTCCAAATTCACTCATTTGCATGTGGAACTATGGTGAATGTAGAGAGGAGAGAAGGCCCTAAATCTTACGGTGATCGTAGCGGACAAGCCGACCATTGGAATCGAGATCTGTTAGTTGCAGGTAAGAGGCCTAACCCTACTCTTTTTGTTATGTGGATTGAAAGTTCATATTAGGTCCCCAGGGCTCAGGAACAGACCCCTAATCCTCTTCACGGCCGGGTCGCAATTTTTGGGGCAAAAAGTGCAACCTGGGTAGCAGGTTTTGAGCAGAAAACTGTGACCTGTCCTAGGCTTGGGCCTGAAAAAGTGTGACTTGTCAGGGAGGGGTTTTTTTTGTGTTGTTTTTTGGCTGAGCACTGGGGTTTTATGTTGAGATATAGTATTTCCTATCTGTACACTGACAAATATGACGGTTTTGTGCAGATATGGCAGAATTACAGATCAACTGGAGAGAGAGAGATACCTGGGTACATTACGATCGGAGATATGGGAGGATCAATGTGTACGCAGTGCATTGGTTAGGTTTGAGGTTCTGAAGTTTTTGGAGAACCCTTTGATGAGAGATGGAGAGCCCTTATCGGCCCGGATTGTTAGCTATTGGGATTCAGACCATGAGGTCTTTATAGTGCAGGGGCATCAGATCGAGTTGACGGTCTAGGATATATATTTCTTGACTGGTCTCCCACCACTTGGGATGGTAGGGAATAATACTTAGCCAATGTTACCACAGGGGTGGAATATCATAGAGTTTGTAGAGCACCATCGTCGACCAGGTCTCCAAGTCAAGGGGACTCAGATACCCATCGAGGATTTGGAGAGGTTAGAGACCCATGTTGTGGCCACAACGATGTTGTGGATCCTGGGCAACCAGGAACTCCACCACATCACCGGAGGGAAGATGATGCTTGTGGAACGTGTTTTGAGTGGGACCTACTATGGGTGGGCCCAGATGATGCTGTCATCATTGAAACGACAATTGTTGCTATGCAAGCGGCAAGTGAACCATGAATGTTCATATGGTACAGTTTTGTGCTCGTTATTCTTTGAGAAGATCCCAACACTTCGACCTCGCATACAACTGCAAGATGGGGGCCCGAGAGAGCCTAGGATGCGCCGGTGGGGGTGAATACTATGAAGAGGAGGAGGTGGGGCAGTTGGAGAGGTGTTCCGACCCGAGTTCTTTGTTCATTGGGATTATATGCCACTATATATAGATGACTATCCCTATAGTGGGATGAGTTATTGTGGGGACCCAGATCTGCCACTGTCACTTGGTTGAATATGGGGGCCTGATGGTAAGTGACAAATGCTAATATTTTATGTTCATGTAAAGTTCTAGAATATTGTATGTGGTATTGATTCTTTCACTTTTGGTATGCAAATATAGCACCGGTAAAACCAGCCAGGTATATGGGACGACCTGTAGTATCAGGAGTTGCAGGACCTAGTGGACCGAGGGCGCAACAAAATGAGGATGCAACAGCCCTCCTGGAGGACATCCGTCGTAGATGTGAGAGGCTTCTGACCAGTGTTTCAGAGCACAGTTGGCAAGACTTAGAGGACCAGTACATAGAGCCATGTATTGGTCTACCCTCGGAGTGGCGAGGGGTCATGTGGCGAATGGTGATGGCTGGACAGGGGATGCGTGATCTACGAGCTGCAGGAGTAGAGCCATTGGCTCGGGATCCTCCAGATAGTGATTAGTGTGTAGGGGCAAGTGGTGACCCTAGTTTTGAGTTTTTGTAACATGCTATGGACATGTCATATGTATCATAGTTGATGGACTCTAAAAAATTTTATATGACACATATTATGGATATGCATCATTTTGATAGTTTTATGTTATTGTCTTGTGTTAAATGCATGTGCTAAATGCCAATCCAGAATATGGTTTGCAATGCTATCTACATAGTGATTTTGTGCTCTAGGTACATGAATGAATGTGATAATTTCAAACTCACGCATCAAAAGCTTCACTCATAAATATCTTCTAAAAAGGATAGGATTATGCACGCGATAGACACCATTCAATTGCATGACAAGAAGTAGAGAATCTAAATGAACATGAAGGTGGAGGATGTGATGTGAAAGGGCATTGGCTAATAAAACTCACTCTGCATCATATTTGGCCTGATTATTGGTAGCAGTACCAATGCATACACCGTTCAAGAGAACAAGGGAGTGCAAGGGGGTAAAGATGGCTCAACCTGTCGAGGCTAGATTCTTGGAGTAGCAACTTGCACCATCAGTAAAACTGATATAAGGTGTGGACAGGAGGTCCATCTGAAAGGTGCCACAAGACAATAAATGGGAGGATGATGAACAATGCTGGCAACCTGAGCGCAAAGTAGAGATTGAATGCACTCCGCAGGAGGGAGTGATCTGGGTAGGATGTCTACTACTCACACGCCAACAGTGAGGTGGAGTGTGGGAGCTACTGGAGGTGTAGCTTGTGCTAAGGCTGCGAAAGTCACCATAGGCACGGATGGTGCCATCCCATTAATGGGCGAGAAGGATGAAGTCAGGGGTGGAAATGGCTTCCATGATGTCATCATCATAATAGAAGATGGAGTGACTGGAGGAAGGGAGACCACATGACGCGGTGAAGCTACCTGACTCATCATCATGAGAATAAAGGTTCACATGCGCATCATCATGGGGGATGACGTAAGAACAAGCAGATAAGGGATCTACTGATGTTGAGCCTAGGGTGATCATTAAAGGGAGGTCAAGCGAAACAACAGGGGAAGATTCAGAGGGAGCTTCCACTGAGGGTCTCATGGATGATGATAGGTAGAGGATGGTGGCTGCAAGCTTCGTCATCTTGACATCAGGAGGGGGAATGTCAACGAGATTAGGTAAATCCTTAGTTTGGCCTACAGCATATTGCGCAAGTACGGGAGAGGCGTATTGGTTCTGTTCAATCTTGTACTCCTGAACTACCTCTAAAGAGGCGCGGTAATGCGTAAGATGGGGATAGTTGTGGGAATAATGGCCATGGAGATTACACAATGCACAAGGTTGGTTAGTGTGAATAGTTTTAAGATTCTTGGCTGCAGTCAAGGAAGAAACAAAGGCTTTAGGGACCGTAATCTCAGGGAACACAACTTTAACCATGGGCTTGATACAGGGCAGTTCAGGATAGTTATGGGTGGCATGGCTGATGACATCACACAAAGCACAAGGCTTTGCAGGCGGGGGAGGTGCAGGGTCTATCGGGGCAGCCTTGTCCTTGGAGGCCCTCTTGTGAGCTTTGGCCTTCTTACCCGAAGCAGTCGCAATAGGAGGTGGTTCCTGTTGAGGTGTTTAAGGCACTATTGTAATGGGAGAAGTCATGGGAATTGGTTGAATCGGGGTCAAAGCAAGATAAGGTTTGGGTTGACCAGGTAGGGTAGTGGCTGGAGGATCAAGGTAATAGATGGGAATCCCAAGGGTCAAGTTAGGAAGAGAGAGGGTGGCCATGACAGGTGCCATGTAATCTCTTGGTGGGGGAGATAGGAACGGTATCTGACCGGAGGGGTAATGGCCAGGCGAGATGACTCCTAAATGGTTAAGGGCTGGAGGAACTGTTCCAGGAGGGTAGAGAGGCTCATGGATACCAGTTGAAGGGCCAGGAGGAGGAGGTATAGAAGGCTGAATCGAAGGGCTAGGAGTAGGTTGCAGAGGGCGAGGAGGCTATTGACTAGCCGAGGCGGGCTGCTTGAGGGTAGCCTGAGACGATTGCATCATGCAAACATTTGATGAGATGGGATCAGAGACAGGAGGAGGAAGACCAGGGAATGTACCAAGAAATGAGGAATCTTTGTAGACTCCGGATGAAACACTGGTCAAAGGATCAACATTTTTCTTATTGGCCACCGAAGAGATTGTGGATGCAGGGGAGGTCTGAGACTTCAGTTCGTAATATGTCAACTGGCCAATGGTGACTATATTTCTATTATGAGGGAAGGACATCTTGAGATGAACCATAGAAGGGACAACAAACATCACATAAGTGTAGCTACGACCCAATAGAATGTTGTAATCTAAGGGGGCATCTATGACTTCTACATCAACGCAAACAGTCTTGCCCGCAAGAGTAATAGGACAATTGTGGAATAAGCCAATGGGATGGGAGGCATGGCCATCCCACGCTTGGAGAGTGATCATGGAAGGAGCCAACTCAGGTGATCCAGGTTGCTTCCAAACTGAAGCGGACATCACACAGGTGGATGCCCCCTCATCAATGATGCACCTGGAAACGTTGGCGTTCCTGATCTTGACTGGGATTTGGAAGGCAACGGAAGCAGGGAGAGGAGGATGTTCTGACCCATCAACATCAAAGACAATCAATCAATCATTGGAAGGATCTACAACACCCATGGTATATAGTAGAGCTTTTTATTGTGAAGGGCATGACTAGAGGAGTTCCAGCATTGAAATGGCAGCAGGGGATTGTGCCAAATCATCTACTATGCTATACGAATAGGCAGATGCTTTAACAGAAGCATCGTTTAGGTGTAGTGGTCCCTTAGGGATCTTGGTATGAACCTCCACCTTAGTCTGATGGATTTGCAAGGGACCATTAGGTGTCGAAAGAGGCTTTGTAGAGACCGAAGGAGGTAGCTCGAGGACAGACATAGCAGGAGGCTTGTTGTACTGACAGGACTGAGTCTGAATATTGATGTCTATGGTTAGAGGTTGATTAGAGTTCATCATGAGAATCTGGTAATCGGAGGTACCAGATGGAAGAGGTTGAGTGGCCACCTGACCTTCAGGTGGTTGGGTAGCCACAAATACTTACTAAGGGAAAGGATTAGTAAGCATAGCCAGTTGACTAGGTGCAGCACTGGGAGGGACGGAAGGGGAGGCTTGCTGTCCTCGCAATGTTGCTTGAGACTCCCACAGCTACCACATCTGTGGTAAAAGAGGACAATCATGCGTGTAATGACCATAAACACCACAACAAGAACATGGCTTGTTCATGTGAACAGGCCTGTCCTGCTTGGGCAGAGTGCCTTGTTGCTGGTTAGTAGTGTTAGGATCATTATTTTGAGGATTAGGTCCAGGATTACAGGAGTAGACTAATTTTGAGTGCCTTTCCTCTTATTTTTGGAGGGAGGAGGATTAGTTGTGCCTTGCTGTGCACACACCTGCCCCTGAGGGGGCGGTGCCTACTGTTGCGGGGGTTGAGAAGGCAAGGGAGGAGGTGGTGCTAATGCTGGAGGAGCTAGAGCACCAGGCTATGGATATGGATAATAAGGAGCTTGGATAATAGTGTGGTAAATAGGAGGTTGGGAAAAAAGAGGAGGCATGCCATATCCTAGATACGTGCTATCGGGAGGGGGAAAAGTGCAGGAGGTGCTGGCCCCTCCCTGAGGAAAGCCATAGCCCATGGGAGGTTGAGCATATGGATTAGAGAGAGCTCCAACGATACCGTCGGTGGTGTGAGATGCCCCCGGTGCGTTGGCACCACCAGGTCTGGGAAGATCAGGTAGAACGGTATAAACATAACCTGATTGAGCGTAAATCAGGTCATATTTTAACTCAATTTGGAGAGCGGCTTATTTGGTTTCAGGAAAGTGCAATGCGAAATCCTTCCCGATAGGTGGAAAAAGATATCTAAGGAACCAGTCCATGTAGACACGGTCTTCAAAGGTAGGGGCTTGACATAGGATCTTTCTTCTCCGCCATTCCTGGACATGGTCGGATAGGTGGGTCACAGACGATTGACGGAAAGAAGTCAAGAGTTCGGTGCCAGTGTCATAACGAAGGGGAAGCTAGAAGTAAGACAGAAAATCCCGGGCAAGAGTCACAAAGGTGGTATGAGAGGAAGGGGCCTGATCAGCATGCCACTTAGAAGCTTCACCTGTAAGCGTACATTGGAACAACCGAAGACGGATAGAGTCATTGGTAATGGAGTTAGACGAACACCACATGTGGAAAGATCAAACATGATTTGTAGGATCTTCTCTAGCAAGGTCTTCAAACTTAGGGATGTCAAAAGGGAGCTTGGTCGGCATAGCAGGCCAACTAGCATCATGGTGTATAGGGTCATTTATCAACTGGTCAAAATTGGGAAGGTTGAGGCCTGCCATGAAGGGGAGCAAGGGCGCAGCCGGGGTAGTGTCCGTTGCGGTCCCACTAGTGGTATTCCCAGCATGAGGTCCGGGGTTACCACTAGCATTAGGTCCTGCACCAGACATGGTGAAGGTGACAGGGGGAGAACCGAAGGTGAAACGAGAAGGAGAACCCAATGAACTAGAAGAATATTCGGAGTGCAGACTCGGTGGAGGACTAACTCGAATCCTACGTGGAGGAGTAAGTCTTCCTACCGGAAACTAAGGATGAAGACCAAGAAGTCTCCAGGATAAACACCTTGGTGGTGCAATGATGACGACACAAACATGGCACAAAGGAAAAAGAGACTGACAAGGGCAGGGAGGTGCAGAATCAACTGATTTCAATGTCGAAACAAGGGCAGAGAGGTGCAGGATCAATTGATTTCAATGTTTTAGAGTATTTTCTTGGTGGTGTTAACCAAGCCCTTTTTTGCTTAGGGTGTGTGTGCAAAGTGTGTAAATTTTAATTTTTAAACCCAGACGTTTGTAGAGAAAAATAAAAAGTGTGTTGTGTAATTGAAAATACACCTGCAGATAACAGTATATGAAACTGAAATAACAGTAAATAAACAGCTAATAATGCAATAATCTAGACCCAAGGAGGCGGGCCTCTCAAAAAGTAGTCTGTAGGTGGGCAAAAAACTAATCAAAACACACCAAAATAGCCAATAGATCTAAGGTCAGGGAGGGGCATGGATCTAAAGGTCAAAAACTACTAGAAAGTGGTGCAGAAAACAACAACAAATAAGAGGAAGAATTGTTGTAAATGAGGTGGCGAAAGGCTATCTCCTAGAGGGAAATGGAGTGAAACCTAGAGGAAAACCCAAACAAAGCTAAATGAGGTGATTTGGATGGATAACAAGCTAATCTGAAGTGGATCTGAAGGTGAGGTATCAGATCTGAAAAATGGCTGAACGCTCTGAAAATTTCAGACAACCTACAACAACTAAAACTCTTCCACAAAGTGTGGAGGGTACTGAAGCCCTAGGAGGCTAGGTTCCCACTTATTTGAGTAAAAAAAAATAAGTACAGGTCCAAAATGGGTGAACACGGAGGTTAGACAACCCTGAATAGAGGCCTAGACAAACCCAGAAAACTTTCAGAAAAACTCCCGCAAAAAATCCAGGTCGCAGTTTCTGACCTGTTTTCAGCAGAGGTCACAGATTTTGGGCTGAAAAGCGCATCCTGAGGCTCTAGGTCGCAGGTTTAGGGCAAAAAAGTGCGACCTGCACTTCCGGCACTCTCGGCGGTAGATTTTAGAAAAAATTGTCGTCTCAGCTGCGACTGATGTCTGTCACCTGTGCAATAGGTCCAAAAACACAAGGAAGTTAGAATTTTTATTGTTTTAGGGTTTTATAGGTTAAAAACAACAACAAGAAAAGAAAAAACAAGAGGTTGAAGAGAAATCCTAGGGTTTGAAGTAGTTGGATATGCAAGGATCAGAAAAACGACAATGGTTGTAACCGTAAACCTGTGTGGAGTCGCCAATTGTTAGTATGAATATTAATTCCAAGTGTGTGAAAAAATACCACTTTAGCTATGCATAACAAACAACCCTAATAGCAAATATGGATGCCAATATCTTTAGATCTGCAGTTAGTTGATCAAGATAAATGCTGCAAAAAATCTAGATCTATGCATCAAAAGACATTAGGTAGTAAACAAAATAAGATTTACTCCATGCATCCAATAGACAAGACAAGAATATGTTGAATGAATTTTGTATTAATGGCACCTTGGAGGAAACACAGAAGGGTGTTACCAGTTCTCCTCAATGGGATGGGTTCTTGTAAGTCCTCAGCACTTCAGATCTAAAATTCCTCTCTCTTGATGGTGTAGAAAACCCAGACAAAAATGGTAGCAAAATATGACTATGATGGTGGATCAAAGTCAGACCAAAAGTATAGATCCAGAGTGATCTTTAGGCAAAAAAAGGTGGTAAATGAATGGGAAAACCCTTCTATTTATAACAAAATATTGAGTTAGTCTAGATATTGGTGCATAGTTAAAATATTATTAACGAAATCAAGATCCAACTTTTATGGAATATTTTATTATATTTGTTGGAGGGAAAAGGAATTTGACTTGGGTCAAATCCCTTTATTTGTAAATAATAAATAAATAAATGATTTATTTATCATTTTAAGGATGTGGTTGAGTAATAATCAAATAAATAATTATTTATCTAATTAATTTCCTTGTTTTGGGTCAAATATAACTAGGAATATCAATTAAACTGTTGTTTAACTAATTATTCCTTGAGGAAAATCAAACAAATGTATATTTATTTAATATTTCCTTATGGGGTTTTCTGTTTAGACCATAAACAACTTAATAAAGGTGATTTACTAAGTTATTTTCATAGTGAAAGCAATTTTACTTGGAGTAAAATTGGTCTTACATGATGTACTTGGGTCCATCTAATGATAATAGGTTAGATGACCAAAAATGGTGTAGCAGAGACATAGAAATTGCTAGTTCTTCAATTTGTCTCAATGAAACTCAAAATGAAAAAATAAGAATAGAGCTTTTCCACATTAGAGTTGTTTCAAAACATACCAAGATAGACACACTCTTTGATAGTGGTTCACAAGCAAATCTTATTTCTAAAGACATTGTCAAGAAGATGAATTTAGAAACCATTCCTCATCCTAAACCTTATCCTTTAGGTTGGGTATGTGAGAATGCAAAATTGCAGGTGACAAGGAAGTGCATACTTAGATTGGCAATCACTACAAAATTTCTTGATGAGGTTGAACTTGATGTAGTCTTGCTTGATATATGTGGTATTGTTTTTGGGAATCCCATATCTTTAATATAAGAGAGCTATTTTTCATCGCCATGAGAATAAATATCACTTGTTCAAGAATGGGATTGAATACATTATTAGATAACATAGAAATAAATTGAGTTTGTCTCTTGTTAATGCTGGAGAAATGAAGATAATTGTTAATGCTAGTCAGAATTTTGCATTGTTAATGTTCAAGCACAATGATGTTGAGGAACCTAAAGCATTTCAAGCATATGAATCAAGTTTGAAATCTGATTTCATTGAGGTTTCTAAATCATGTGATAATATTTGTCAGGAGTCTAACAAGCTGCATCCTAAAAGAGGTAAACAACATGAAGTGAATTTCTAGCATGATGCATCATTGTTGAACATTGGTGTGAACAAGATGTCAGTGTTAAAGAATGCAGGGGTCAAAAAAAAATGCAAGGGATATTTGACAAAGAAGAAATTGGTCCGAAAGCATTTGCTTGTGGGTTTCATAATGTTTTTGCTTTGAAGATGAATGGTGCATGGCAATGGCACTCACATTAGGTAAAGAGTCAAGTCAAGCGCAAGGCTAGATATGCTAAGCATCGTCATGACGACAGTGTTCAAAGTGGAAGGAACTTGAAATTGCATAAGTTCCCATTGATTGAAGACCGAGGAGGGAATGTGCATATTCCTTCAAAGGAAGTTTTATGTTCTGCATATCTTGGAAAATTGCAGCAATATGTCATTGTTGACAGCAAGACAAGGACTCCAAAATCAGGGAAAGTGATGTAATTTCATGAAAATATCAAAGCGACAAATGCAAAAAAAGATAAGTGGATTGAAGTTAGAAGGGTGAGGGAATTGTACCCTCGTCTATTTGTAGACTGAGAATGAGCTTTTGGAGGTCCCAAAGCTTCAAGTGGGGAGGAATGATTAGGTGTATCAGTAAATTATTAAATTTCAAAGTGCTCAAAAAAACTTGAGATCATCATCAAAGAAAATTTCTCGTGGCCCCAAATCCAATGCAATTTGTTTCAATCAAGACCGATATCGTATGCTCCCAATATCATGTTCTGACTGAATTGGAAAACAACTAAAATTTTTGGGTTTTGGGTTGTAGGTATACCCAATGAGAAGTCGGTACGTTGACTGGGATTCTGACTGTGCAGGTGACTGTGTTTATTTGGGCTAGTCGTTGGATGACACTTGTGCCATTCTTATTGGTTGTGAAGGGTGATTTTTGATTGGTTTTGGGGTTCATGTGTTGTACCTATGAGAGAGAGACACGTGGGCCAATTACTGGCTACCACATGGCCTCCTCCTATTTTTGTAAAATTTTGTATATGGGAAGAACATGCCTTTATGGGGTTCGATCATTGGACCTTTGGGGTGGCAGCGCAGTGCTCCACTACTCCGCCCATAGTAGTTCTTATAAACTATGGTACTTCACACATATGTAAAATTTAATGGTTTCAACATTAGGGGTCAGCATTGGGGTTAACCCATGGCCCTCGGTCCACCCAACCATGATGTGATGGGCATATAGGGGCTTAGGGTTAACCCCGACCCCAACACCACGTTTTAAACCATATGTTATATTGTAATGTTCAGAAACCATATATTAGCTCCACATAACATTTCAAAAAACCATATGATATATGGTATAGCCAAAGTTTCAAAGTTAACCACCGATACAACTGGTATTCACCAAACCATGATGGTCCCAGAGTTAACACATGAAAATGGTTAAAAAACAACCACAATTTTATGTTTGGTGCAATTTGGTTTAACACCCGACGGTCAATGTTTAACACCTATAACATGCAATGATTATAAATCTCAGTGGTTATGTTTAATGTCATGGCATGGTTCAACTAATAGTCAACCTCTGATGGTTCCAGAGTCCTATCACATGCAAGGGTTTCAGAGCAGAGGTGAAGTTTAATGTTATATCTCATATCCATACCACCGAGAGAACCAAACCACAGTTCGTGGATCCAATTCTAGTCACATATGTGGGTTTGGTTAAAAATAATGGTGCCAGTTTTAAATTAAACAATGACGGGATAAACCCAACCCCAAGCTACAAACTCCATTTCTCATGCAGTCAAGGTTGGTGGGATCAATTCAAACCAACCTTGCATCCAACAGCCAGAAATGCGCATCGTGGTGCATTTTGATTGGATCATGGGAAACATAGTCAAATTAATGATATGACAATTTTCACCTGGATTGACACGAATCTCGCTGGCACAAGGAAAAAATTTCGCTCCACGTGGCTGAAAAAGTCAGATTTTAGAGAACATTTAGCATGTGGGTGTGATTTGGAGGATAGTTGGCAAAAAAACTTCTCTGGAGCATAACTCAGTCGATTTTCGACCTTTTTGAGTGCAGAAAGAGCCTAGATAGGGGTTTTTGACTATTCTGGATCCATTGCAGACATAAATTTTGCATTTTTAGAACTTTAACTTGATGTAAACACATATTGTTGAGCATAATGAAAGAGGCCCAACATT
Source organism: Pinus albicaulis (assembly GCA_034641835.2). Classification (NCBI taxonomy): domain Eukaryota; kingdom Viridiplantae; phylum Streptophyta; class Pinopsida; order Pinales; family Pinaceae; genus Pinus; species Pinus albicaulis. Next base: position 878,697,281 of record CM076569.1, on the reverse strand, counting down.
GGAAGCTGGACCAAGAGATGTAGCCTAGGAGGGGTGAACTCTTTCATTATTTTTTGTCTTGTGTATGTTTTTATGGTACTGTTGTCTCCATTATTTTATGAAAAACTGAGTTTAAAATCATGTTCATGTGTTTATATAATTAACATAATTTGATAAAAAATCTACACATTTCACTTGGAATTTTCATCAAAAACACTCAATTTTACATATACAAATCACTCCATCTCTCCTTATTTGTATCTCTACCTCATCCCCCTAAACACATCTCTCTCTCTCTCTCTCTCTCTCTCTCTCCCCATATGTCTTTCTCTCTCTCTCCCTCTCTCTTTCTCTCCATATCTATCTCTCTTCCTCCTTCCCTCTCTTTGTCTGTCTTGTATTCCCTCTCAGCCCCTCCATCTATATATATATCTCCCTCTGTCTCTCCTTTATCTCTCTATATCAGCCCACAAACATACACACACACTCTCTCCATATCTATCTATCTATATAATTCTCCATCTCTATATTTTCTCCTTCTCTCTCTCTCTCACCCTCCATCTATATATATATCTCCCGCTATCTCTCATTTATCTCTTTATATCAATCCCCAAACATACTCTCTCTCTCTCTCTCTATATATATATATATATATATATATATATATATATATCTTCCTCCCCCCTCTCTTTTCCTTTCTCTTCTTCCCTCTCTCCCTCCTCCATCTATATCTCTATCTCCCCTTGTCTCTCCTTCTCACCCCCAAAACATACACACTCTCTCTCCATATCTATCTATCTCACCCTCCCTGCCTCTTCCTCTTCCTCTCTCTTTTCCCTTTCTCTCTCTTTATCTTCCCCTGTTGAAGAATGTGACTAGGTTCGGTCTTCATAAAATATATTTGAGTCATTATGTAATGTACTTGTTAAAATAATAAAGAAAATATAACAATGACTTATTAAATCATGGGTTTCATGCTTGGGTCATCTTTGTATAGGATTAATATTGAGTCAATAGAGTCATTGTATATTTAAGGAGAACCTTCTTGGGATTTTCAATCATGTAATTTTTATTATTATTGAGTCAAATGTGAATTATTTCACCTCCACACCAAGTCTACCTAAAAGGGACCAATTCAACCTCGCTTGAAGCCTATAAAAGGAAGGAGATGGAATTCATTTGGAGCATCTCATCTCAAGCAAGTTTGATATCTCTATTGAAGTTGGAAAAAGAGCGAAGTAGGTCAAGGAAGCTAAAAGGAGTGTGAGCTAGATAAAAGTGATAGATAAGGAGAAAATAGAAGTTTTGGTGCTACTCTCTCTCCATTGCATGTCCTAGTTTGGGAGATCGAAGTATTTTTGTGTAGTTTCTACTATAGAATGTCATACCTACTGCATAGTCGAAGTTGTTGGAGACAAGTTGTTTATTCTATTGGGTCGAAGATCTGGAAAGGCTGACTTGGTGTGGAGGAAAGGTTTGGTCTATGTTTAGGGTGAAGAGAATTTTGACTAGGCTTTTCCCTAGAGATGGGTTTTTCCTTGGCATAGTGCCTACATATTATGTCTTATGTTTTAGTGATCTTCATACACACCCTGTACCTCGAGGGATCAAATAGGGTCTACCTTAACACCCTCATGAGATACAATATGACCCAGATATTCCACCTCTTGTACTCCAAAGAAACATTTGAATGTTTTTGCATATAATTGTTTCTCCTGCAATAGTTTGAGCACCCTGTCAACATGTTCAACATGATCCTTCCAAGACCTGCTGTAGATTGGTATATCATCAAAAAATACTAGCACAAATTTTCTAAGGAAGGGTTTGAAAATGGAATTCATCAACCCTTGAAATGTAGAAGGTGCATTGGTAAGACCAAAAGGCATGACCAGAAATTCATAATGACCCTCATGGGTTTGAAATGTTGTTTTTGGAATATCTTCAGTCTTCATTCTAATTTGATGATATCCTGAACGAAGATCCAACTTGGTAAAATAAATTGCTCCATGTAATTCATCCAATAATTCATCGATCACAGGAATGGGAAATTTATCTTTAATGGTGAGCTTATTGAGCTCCCTATAATCTGGACACATTCGCCATGATCCATCCTTCTTGTGTACCAATACTACAGGAGCAGAGAAAGAACTTTGACTAGGTTGAATTATACCCGCCTCTAACATTTCTGCAATCATGTGTTCAATTTCACTCTTTTGGAAGTAAGGATATCTATAAGGCCGGATGTTTGGAGGAACACTTCCTGGAATCAAATGAATAGCATGATCATGATCACGAATAGGTGGGAGTCCTTTGGGAGTTTCAAACACCTTGGAATGATTGTCCAAGACTTGTTGGAGATCTGCAGAAATAGATAATTTTGATGTTGGAACTTCTAGTGAGCATAATTGTGCAATTACGCCTCGCTGTTCTTTCTTTAGAAGCTTTGTCATGACATTAGAGCTTATTATCCTTCCTGGCTTCCCCACAATACCCCGTAATTCGACTTCCTTTCCTTCTGAAAAAAAATTCAAGAAAAGTTCTTGAAAATTAAAGGCTACCGTCCCCAAAGATTGTAACCATTGTACTCCTAGTACAACATCAGCACCTCCCATAGGAATGGAAAGCATTGGACTATTCAATACATATTCCCCCATGGTTAGCTTGATATTATGGCATTTTCCAGAGCAATTTATAGTTCCTCCATTTGCAGCCATCGCTTGACATTCTGGTGCTGGGTATAGGAAACAATTCAATTCCTTGGCTACCTTACAATGAATAAAATTATGGGTACTACCTGAATCAATCAACACTATTACCTTTTTCTTCTTGATATGTCCTTATATCTTGAGATTTTGAGGAGTGGTAATGCCTGCAAATTCATTACATGATATGATCGAACTCACTTATTCTTCTTCTAGGGTTGCTTCCTGGTGTATATCCTCTTCTTTTGAAGTTTCTTGTTCATTTTCTTCCTCCTCTTCATAATCTATGTAAAATAATTTCTTCTCATCACACTTATGACCTTTAGTGTATTTTCTATCACAGTTGTAGCAAAGCCCTTTTTCTCTTTTTTCTTCTAACTGTTGTGGTGTTAACCTTGTAGGTTGTGGAATTCTAGGAGTAGCAACATTTCCATCTTTATAGATGTGAGTGGTAGGCTTCCTTGTCGCCATAATTTTACATTCAATTTTTCTTGCCAACTTGAATGCCTTCTCTAATGAATCCGGTTCCAAAATGTGAACTTCATGTTGGATTTTATCCTTTAAAGTACCTATGAAGACATCAACCACACAGGTTGGTTCGAAATGTGTAGAAAAATTCTTCTTGAATGTGATTTTCACCGAAAAATTTTATACATGATTTACGGATCATAGAAGCCAAATTCCTAACATCAATCATGTGTTCCTCTAGAATATCAGTTACCCTTATATTCAATTTTTGGAAGTCCTCAATGTGCTCCGCCACTAAACCCTTTTGTTTGAGATTGATCAATTGGCTAAGGAAGGTGTTGCTCTTTGTATCCTCATAATGTGTTATCATTTCCTCCATAAAAATTGACCAAGTGACAATTTTTTTACGGGAGAAAAGCCATCAATACCATACAAATGTATTTTTTTCTAAATGTAAAGTTGCAATGCGTACCTTTTGTGTGTTTTGCACATTATTGAGATCAAAATATTGCTCCATCTGTATTATCCATGTTACGGGATCCTTGCCATCAAACTTCCTCATATCCATCTTTGGAATATGGTGGTTCTTTAATCTAACATTAGAGTTTATGAAATCATGATTAACATTTATTTTTTTCTCCTCATGAGTTTCCTCTACTATGTTTTCGCCATTAGGAAACATTTCTTGTATCAACTTTGCCAAACCTTCGATGTATACTTTTATATCATTCTTCATGTTTTCCATTTTTTCATCGATCTTAGCTTCCATGTCATCCATCTTAGCTTCCATGCCAACTTCCATGCCATCCATCTTAGCTTCCAAACCATTCATCTTATCTTCCATGCCTTTCTTCAAACCATCCATATTAGTTTCCATGTCTTTCTTCAAAACTTCCATTTCATTTTTTGTTGCTCTTTGCAATAGTGAAATTTGGTGCACTTTCTCATGGACTTTTGATATCTCATGTTGCATTTCTTCGTCTTCACGAGTCATAGTAGAGCCTTCTGAAGGATTAATAGGTGTTGAATTCTTCTTAGGAGGAATTTTAGAACCCAATACTGATATCTATGCTCAATAGGCCTTTGGAATCACCTAGAACTGATTTTTCAAACAAGACTTATGCAATTTGAAAAAAAAAATACACACCTTTTTCTTGATTTTGAGGAGCTCGATATTGAAACTAAATTATCTCTGTGATTTTATATCTTCAATATCTGAAATTTAGCCCCAAATTAACCCTCTGAAGCTTATTTTGAATTCCATAGTTCTGACCTGACTTGGATTCTTGAAGACAAAGTTATGTCCAATCTCCTACGATGACCTAATTATGGACTGGTTCAGTAGAGCGAACTTGTATGACCTGCCACATGTCACTATTTCATCCTTCAACTCTAAAATTGATATAGCGAATACAAAATTTTGTTTACTTGTAGCCGCTTTTTACAGAATTCCAATCTGATGCTCAGAGAGAGAGTTATGAAGATTTTTCCATGATCACCTCTTTGAGATGAAATTCAGGAGCCTACAAAAGACCTAAATTCCACAGACCATATCTCTGAAAATATTGCGAACCAAGCTCTGAAATTTTACGATGCTCTTCCTCAGGAGTTCTTCTTCACTTCCTATAAATTTTACCTTCTGAACCTTCGTAGAAACAACGTTATAGTGAAAATTCCACGATGACATGTTTAGGTTAAATTCAGGAGCCTGCAAAAAGACCTAACTTCCACAGATCATATCTCCAACAATTTTGCGAACCAAGCTCTGAAATTTTGCGACGATGTTCCTCAGGATTTCGGCTTCGCACTCTAAAAATTTCAGCTTCTGAACCTTCGTAGAAAAAAATTGATAACAAAAATTCCACGATGACCTATTTGGGGTAGAAAAACCCTAGAATCCAAAGCTCTGATACCAAATGTTGTGAAACCAGCTCCAAAAAGAGAAGAAAAGAGATATCAATGCCTTAGAAATAAGCCACTTCGAGGGGGCAACCTCCAATACATTACATGAATGAACAATTCTTGGATGATACAAACAACAAAACCTCCCTCTCTGTATGAGGTCATGGGGCCTGATGTAATCCTAGTGGGGCCACAATGTAATCCTAGCCGACTTAACAATAATAATGTAAGGGCACAATAATAACAATATGGGGGTTACAGGGGTACAAAAATAACAATAATGGGGTTACACTAACAACAATAAGGGACTATACTAGTAATATAAGGACCTAACACACAATTTGGTAATTTATTAATGAAAGATAATCTAATAAAGAAGTAAAATAAGGCAACATAATTCACAAGTAATTATCAAGAAAGAGGAATCAAACTCTAATATACTTGCATTGATTTCTCAAAATCCCCCCTCTCCCTCTCTCTCTCTCTCTTTCTCTCTCTCCCTCACCGTCTCTTCATATCTATTTCTGTACATTTCTATCTCTATGTATTTCTTCCCCTTAGAACTCCATCTCTCTATCTCCTCTCTCTCAAGTCCTCTCTCTCTTCCTTCCTCTCTCTCCCTTTATCTCCCACCTCCCTCTATCTCTCCTACCATCATACTCTCCCTCTCTCTCCACCCTCCAACTCTTTCATTATCTCCCTCCCTTTCTCTATCTCACTCCCCCCTCCATATCTATGTCTCCCTATCTCTCTCTTCCCCTTCTTTCCCTACCTCTACCCTCTCCTTTTCTCTCTCTTCCCTCATCTTTTCTCTTCCTCATTCCATCTTCATATCTCTCTTATCACTCCCTCTCTCTCTCCCTCTCTCCTCCTCTCTCCCCTCTCCTCTCTCTCTCCCTTCCTCTCTCTCCTTGTCTCTCCCACCTCTATGTCTCTATCCCCCACTCTATTCCCCCCCCAACCCCCCCCCACTCCCACCCCTTTCTCTCTCTCTTAAATATGGTCCCATTGTATTGTATTTAAGAAAGTATCTAAATAATAAAAAAAAAAAAAAAAAAAAAAAGGAAAAAAGAAAAAAGAAAAAAAAAAGACACATAATTGGTTGTAAAATATTAAACCTATATTTTGGATCAATTATGTAAAATAAAACACTGAAAAGAATCATGCACTATATTTAATCTATCATTGTTAGTCACTTTTCTTTATCTCTTCCCTTGGATCCTTGGTTAAGATGCATCTATTGTGGTTCTTTATAATATTGTTTATATTATATAAATTTCACATATGTATATATAGAAGTATTTTTACTTTTAATTTATGGGAATATTTTTAGTATTGGATAGAGGGTTTAGATATACCTCAAAAGTAATTATAACATTTTTTTTCTTTTAGATTTAATTAAAAAATGTTATAAATTAAATTAAGATAAAGTATTTATAAATATTTTGATTTTGAAATAAGTTATGGTTTTTGGGCATGTGGTATTTATATGTCATGGTATTGTAAGAGAATAATTAAAACCCTAGATCCATAACATAATATTAAAAAGCCTAGATGGCCCGTGGTATTGATAAACATGGTATTACCCCATGGTATTACGATTTTCTTCCATCCTTTCCTTCTCTGGCTCCCTCTCTCTATCTTTCTCTTCTGGGTATTGGTCCATGGTATTGTAAAAAAACATGTTTAGAATAATATCTTTGATAAACATTCATGATTAAAAATATTGTTATATTGTAAATATTAATTTTTATGGACTTATTAATTAAAATTAAAAATGGTTATGGAATCATTATTTTAATTTATATGGTAAAATGGATTTTAATTTATAATTACTATTTATATGTTATATATTTTAATGTGAAATGTATATTATATTTTCTTTTATCTAAAAAATGTCTAACATCTCACATCTCACATCTCACGTCTAATATATCACATATCACATGTAACATATAACATCCCACATCTCACATCTCACATTCTTACATCTAACACTCACACATCCACCCTATCGTGGGTAGTGTTACCACTCAAACTAGCAGAGGGACTAAAAGGAACTCCCAAAAGGACAACTACTAGATCAAGGGAAATGATGGAGACTTAGCTCATTGTCACCTCAACTAAGACTCCCTACTCTTTACGAACTTTCACCGATGGGAGGAGACCCGGTATATAGGAAGTCACTTATGAAGGATGGATCAAAAAATGGATGTGAAGTGACCTCAATGATCCTTTCCCTAGAAGAATATTAAGAATGGAGCTTGCTTGCTCTTTAAGCAAGGTACAAGTCTTTCTAGGGGAAGGAGGTGAGGATTTATGGGCTAGGTTAAGGGAATGTGACTTGTAAAGGAGTTTCCCAATCCTTAAAATCCTTGAAAAACTTGGGATCCACGAGTTGTCTTAAAATAATTGCCTTTGATGGGAAATGGGACCACATGAGGCCAAGTGGACCCAACCTAGGTTAAGGAGAGGGAGTTTAGCAATCGATGATTATATTAACCTGAAAAAGGTAGGGGAAAGGATAAAAACAATAATTTCCACTTGAAGGTGTCAAATTGATCCTATGAGGTGCTAGCCTAGGGAACACCATGGAAAATTTTGATCTTAGAGCTAGGTCTTGGGATATATCACAATCCCACCGTCAGAAATTCTTCAAATTTGGAGGAGAACTTGAGGACACATAAACACAGTAGAGCCTAGTGGATCAAAAATTTTCTATGGCTAATTTTTTAGGAAAGTGATTCCCCAGGTGGCCTAGCGTGGCTAGACCTATAAAAGAGGGGAAAGGGTGAATAAAAAGAGTTTAATTTGAACACATTATGGTGGATTAGTGCCTAATTTCTTTTGGGGATATGGAGTCAAGAATAATTATGAGAAATTATCCTATTTCTATCTCAAGGAGGCTCTAAGGGAAACTTCTTCTAATGTTAGGGAAAAAAGAAAGTGACCTTAAAGGGTTTATACTTCGCTTGAAAATGAAGATGGCTTATCAAGATAACTTCAATCTCTAGGAATTTTTTTCCAAAAAACATGGACCATACATAGAGATACACTATATTGAAACATGATTCCACAATGAAGCAGGAAATGCAGGCAACAATTATACCTAAAATAGTGAGAATCACATGATCAATGTATGTGACAAAGTAAAAGAAAATAACATCAAAATAATACTTACATGTAAGAGAATATATCCAACCATAAATAAATTTTCCAATTAAGAATATCCAAGATAAAAAATCCAATCCAAACATCAAAATTCATTCATGCTCCAATTTGTCTTCCAAGAAGGAAATGTTAAGTTCTCAAGAGAGAGAGTGATCTAATCCAAGTGATGATACAAAATGAATTCATGTCTCTCATAGATATACACTTGTTAGGAGTTTTGAATTACCTAATTGGGCCTACATTATCCCCTAAAATAAAATAATGTGTAAAGTAACTAACTTTTGGTGACAATCCCACCAAACTAGCTCATGAATAAAATAATAAACCTCTCAAGAGGTCAAATGATAAAAAATGCATGTCGTTGGGCCCTACAAAAGGCTTGATGAGGTACATAAGTTCAAAAATTATGAATATGACCCTAAAAATTAATGGACAAGGGGGTGGCCCCTTGTTCTCCAAACAATAAACATGTGGTGCTTCCAGTGGCTGTGGGGGCACACCAATAACCTCATGGGTATCCAAGTAAGTCAAAGATGCATGTGGACCATCTCCAAGGGCTCAAATAATGGAATAAAAGATGTTGCATCATTATACAAGTCTTAGTTCACCTGCCAAGTGTATGGTGCAACTATGGGGACGACTTGGAATGGTGTACCAGGTGCTTCTTCCTCATCCAATAGGTGGATCTTGAGAAATATTTGAACATATATGGGGATCCATGGAGTGTTTTATACTGTTATGGAGGTCCATGAATCTATACACACACACTACATGTGCCAATGTAGCCCTATAGAGAGTTAGGACCCCGTATAGGGAGACCAAAATCGGGACAGACACCATCTGCAATCCTGCATAAGATCCAATGTGTCCCCTAGCCTTCCAACTGATGCAGGAGCATCAAGGCCAATTTTCATTTTTTAATATGTAATAAAGGGGGGTGTGATATTTTAATTGTTTTATTAATTAATTTGTTATTTTTAACTAAAATAGGAGATAATTTAGAAAAGTGAGGATTTTGTAAATATTCTTTTATTAATTAAAAGGATATGAGAAAAAATAGAATTAAGTAGCAAAATTAGGGAGTAGGAATGCTATGTACGGGACTTAGTTGAGTCCACACCTAAAATGTATTTAAATTAGATTTAGTTGAGGATTAGGTGGAGAGATTTTTGGAGTGAATTAAATTCATTATTTATGTATAAATATGAGTGGTTTTTGTGAGGAAAACACACTTGAATAGTTGAAGAGCCGAGGTAGTTAAGAGGGGAGTGAGTGAGGAGTGGTTTAAAGGGAAAAGAGCCAAGAGGCCGCCAATGTAATATTTGGCCACAGAATTTTAATGTAGTTATTTTGAGTTGATTTGTATGGCTCTTTTTTTCGCCTTCATGTTTAATTAAGTTAGATGTTTTCCATGATTATATTGTAGAAATTTTGAGTATTTTCAGAGTTCTTGAAGGAGTTGTGTTCTTATATGCGGGATCTGCTTCCTAACAGAATTCCTACATCACCAACACAACAAGTCATTAAAGTAATCAGGTAAAAGATCTTACAAACATTGGAAAAAAATGGACACTTCATAATGGAATTCCCTTCCATAGTGGGATTTGGTATATGCTAATGTATCCAAGCTCCAAAGGGGGTTAACCAAGTACCTTATTAGGTGGTTTCTACCTTTAGAGGGGATAGTGTGTCCATGGTACATCCCTCAAGTGTTGGTGTAATATGATAAAGAGGTGAATGGAATGGGGAATGAAAGGGGAGATCCTCGACCACATATCAGGGTAAAAGGGCAGTTAGAATAAATGAAGCCCACACCTAGATATATAATGTATAGGAGGGAGAAATCATGGTACATGAGGTGCCTCGACTTTGATTTTTCCACCCTTGTTTATACACCTTTTTTCCTTTTATGATTTTTCTTTGATTAACTTCTCTAGGCTCAAAGGATAAGATCATGATGTCTGAGATGTAACAGTGGATTCATCCTTTTAGGCAGGGTGGTTCATTTCCCTCTAGGGGTTGGGACAATCATGGGTTCCTGAATGATAAAGGAGGCTCGTCTGGGGCCTATGGAACTAGGGTGATGGACATGGGCATAGGGTAGAGATCAAGCATTGGATTTTTCCCATGTGCTAAATATGTTTGCGTCGACTATATTTTGCATCTTGTGGTACATTTTTCTGTTGAATGTGGCCATTTATGATTTTAATTTTTCTTTTCGACTACTTCAACCTCTGGGGAATTGTTCCAAGCCTAACCCAAGGTGGGGGAAATGGAAAGGGTAGGATCACCCTATGTGGACCCAGTGAAAAAATGTGGACCCAAGTGGGAAATATGATGAATGGGGATATAATGAATGGAAGTGAAGTGATATATGCGAATGACGGAGTGGGACTATGCAACCAAAATCGAGGCTTCCAAACTAGTACCACCCTAAAACCAAATGGTCAGTAAAGGCGACCCCATAGGACTAAAATACAAGGGTAATATACAAAATAGGTTAAGGGGATAGAAGCACAAAATAATCCCACTCTTTCCACTGAATCCCCCCATTAATCTATTCCCAGAAGTTTCCATGACAAGCGAACTCAATACTCAATGACCAAATGAGAATACATACCTTTAAGTTATGGAGGCCCACCTCCAAACATACGATATTGATAGATGGGTGAGGGACAACATGGGTGGCTCAGGTGTTGAAGAAATGGCACAATGAGCTAGTTAGTGGTTGTAATGGGTTGTTGGCTTCCACATGAGGTCCAACTTGGAGAAAACATTTCTCCTAGGGATATCACCCATGAAGTGGTGGGTAACATCTACCTCCAAATGGGATGCAATCTATCGAAGAAGTGGGTGAAGATACTCGAATCGAGAGGTCACAAGAACTCCAACAATATCTTGGTCATCGCAGATCTGTTACCTACACATACCAACGAATAAACCCATGAGGCAACATGTTTTTCACAATGTCTTATGATCACCCATACTTAATGTCAGGCAGAAAAATGAACCATTAATAAAATAATGCAAGCTTTAATCTAAATGTATCTAATATACCATGAGAAACATCATATGATAGTAATTATATTGAGTAAAATCAACATGCAATGCATCCTACTCTAACATGGAGAACATACTATGTCAAGTGCTAGGTATAATCATAGACCCAATGCAACCATGATTATTTTTGCAATGGACCTGACAATACAGATGGGATAATGACATGAGGGGTTACTAGGGTGGGAGGTGGGAAAACAAGATACCCATATGCCATAGAAAGGAACCGTGGAAGAAATAAAATACACCAACCAATAGGATTGAATTTGATCCTATAACCAGGAGATGGAAATGTCAATGATTAAGTATATTAATCCTTGATGAAGAACTATCTCAGGCCTATCATCCTTAGGGTAAGAAGGAGATAATGACCCAGACATATTTAGGATGATATTATTTATTTCACTTGTAAAACAAGAAGTGGACTCATCATTTGTATTTGGGGAAAAACCATGATTCCTATTTTTTTGTAGGGGAAACCAACTCTTCATCAAAACTAGGGGAACAAAATTCATCACAAACATCCATTTCTGGGGCAGGGACATAACAAGGGGTGGAATGCTCAAACATGAATAAAAACCATGTATCATTGGCATGGGTAAAGGAAACTTCTTCCCCAGTTTATTTTACATTAGAGTCATCAGAATTACCCACAATTTTGGAAGGCTCTTCTGTAATTGAGTCATCTTGGAATATAAATAAGACACCCTTACAATCACTAAGAAGGGCTTCATAAGGGCCAAAAATGTTATTTATAAGGGGTGGAGCATATTCTTCTTTCCTAATATCACTCTTATGGATTTGAGAAACTATGGGGTCTTCATTCTTATAATCATACCAAATTCCCCATTCAACAGTCCAAAAGTCACTTGTAGATTCTTCATTTATTTGACTATCATGATCTTCCTCAGAATCATCTCATTATTCACTATATATTTGATGTTGGTTAGGGTGCCATTCATTCTCTTCTCTAGATAGGGAGGAATTTTCCTCCTTCATCCATTCTTGAAGAATTCTATTGTTGAACCCCAAAACTGCTTCTTTTTGACAACCCTCTCACACTCCATCTTCCTTCTTTTTGACCCTAAAAAATCTAATTGGGAATCAATTTACAATTTTTATAGAATAGAAGGTACATAATCATCTTATGTTTCACAATTTTCATTGTTCTTTATTTTTTAACTCAATATTTACATGAGCTACTGAATTACAGTGATGTTGCAGCTAATGTCTGATTCTGCAGCGAAGTTGATGGTTTAATGGGTTCCGAAGTTCCAACTGAAGAACAAGGAATATGGGCAGGTGGACAATAGATGGCACAATTATTTTTACCTATCTTCATAACTTGGACCAACAAGGAAAGGATCGTAGCAGCTTAGTTAAATAAAAATTCAACCACCATGGAAGGCAAACGAAGCGAGTGAGAAATTAATGGATACGGATCTTCAACCTCATGATTTTCTTTGCTGATAGAAAATCATGTTATCTTATCATTTTATGTTAATTTTAGTCATTTTCAAATAGGGTAGGCTCGTAATAATCTGAAAAATTTATGTGTAAGAGATTATAAATCTGCCTCTCCGCATGAAAGTCACAGACTTGGATTTTATTTCAAAAACTCTATTTTTGCAAATACAAACTCTTTTCTTGTTTCATTCCTTTGCTGTGTGATTTATCAATGCACATTTAATCTTGTAAAGGAATTGTGCTGACACCTACCTCTCACAGGAAGGTCCCCTTGAGTTCTAAGGTTTTTATTATTTGTAGATATCATTTCAATTTTCTGTTTGTTGTAGTATTTCATTAGTTTATCTAACCACTTAAGTTTTGGTTTTTGAGTGAATGCTTAGGATTGTTTTTAGAGTAATATTGTTTAATAATTTTGTTGTAGAGTGAAGCTGAGATCTCTTGTGCACATGGAAAAAGTATAGATTGATATATATTTGCAGTATAGTTGTGTGAATATGATTTTAATTTAGAGTTAATCTTTCTTTATGTCAAAAGCAATTTAAATCTAGTTTCATTATCAAGCTTTACTTGCAAGCAAGTGTGATTTCATTTCAAGCAAGTTTTATTTCAATTCAAGAAAGTGTGATTTATTTCAAGCAAGAGTGAAGCAAGTGTGATTTTATTTTGAGCAAGAGTGATATTTATTTCTGCAAAGTGTGATATTTATTTTGAGCAAGTGTGATAGTTCTAGTGTAATCTTCCTTAAGCAAGTGTGATCGTTTTCATTTTAAGAGTGACATATTTACTTCCATAGTTAACATGTGCATCTCGATATCTTGACTTAACTTAGGAATTGTTTGAGTAATAAGGACTCCTAACACATTCAATGCACATACATTTCATTAGTATACTAGCCATGGTTGATAATTCATTTAATTAATTTAACTACAATTAAATTACCAAACATTTTGGCATCATTTATGGGGATGTTAATATAGGAGTATTTTTATTTTCATTAAAAAATAATAATTAAAATGATATACATAGGGAAAGAGATTATAGAGGTATATTTGTAAGAGGTAGGAGTTCAATTCGAACATCACTACTCACCCCACCAAGACCTCGTAGTGCCACACCATCCATTGAAACTTGTATTCCATTAATTGTACGCAGACATAGACTTCTTGAGGTACTTATATCTGAAATACAACCTAGAGATTCACCAAATTCCTCTATTTATGTCGTAGTAGAAGAAGAATATCCTACATCCAAAAAAGGAGGAGTAATATTTCTAACTTCAACTGGAGAACAACTTCTAGGAAAAGAACTCAAAATGATTGGTGAAGAAGAAGAAGAAAACTATTTTAACTTTACATTGAGAGAAAAACCAAAGGAGGAACTTAAAAATCTAATTTTGGAACCTTATATTAGCTCTGAGGAATCTACAATGGCATGAGAAGGGGAAGGATAAGTACAAAATGTGAATGGTGAACAACCTAGGATTGGAGGTGGAAGAAGAGGTGGAAGAGGTAGAGGAAGAGAAAGAGGAGGTGGTAGAGGATATCTAGAACCATTTGGATTTAAAATCTTTGATGAAGATACCACAAAAAAAATGAAAAATATCTCACCCTCTATCCTCCTTAATTCCCATGGATTAAGAAATGAGGATCCTGAAACTTTTCTCTTTGAGTTTGAAGTTTTGTGTAGATCCTAAGACTAATTTCTTGATACTCAAAAATTGAAATTGTTTCAAACCACTTTTAAGGATGCAACATTAAAATGGTTTATGGGATTAGGAACACATACCATAAGAACATGGGAATAAATGAAATATGTGTTTTTAGAAAAATACAAATATTACTGAATGTCTCATAACCTTAAAGATGAATTCTTTAAAATGATGCAAAAAGAGGGTGAAAATCTTGAGGATTTGGTTGAAATATTTTCTTACAATCTTAAAAGGGCTAAAATGCATAATCTAGATGATGAAAATTTGAAATCTCTTTCGCTAGAAGCCATTAGAGATGAGTGGATAGATATTCTCAATTTAATGGGTAAAGGATATGTTTCCCAATTATCATTTAGAGACATTTGTGAACTTTGTACACATATTTCAAGAGGTACGGCGAGAACTAAAAAACAAATCCAACAGATCATGTTATGTATAGGATTAATATATTTGCAGCTGGAACAGTAAGTAGATTAGAAATAAGCAACTTGTTTGACAATTTAAAAACATATATATTTTTTGATTCTTAGTGAACAAATAGATACCCTTAAAATACAAAACATGAAAAACGCTAAAAATGCTGCATTATCTATGTTTTTTCAAAAATGTAAAAAGAAGCATGCCTTGAGAGAATTCCCCCTTGACATAAAAAGTGTAGAAACCTGTGTTATATGTGCAGAAAAACATGATACAAAGGAATGACCTTCAATACCAGGTCTTAAAGTTGTTTATCAAGATGAAGTAATACCAAATAAAACATAACCTATTTGTTTTATTGCCGAGATACCATGGAAAAATATCAAACTCAAGGTTTAAACACTCAAACATTTGCACAACCACCACAAAGTAATTGGAATACACCCATGCCTTGGAAACCTTTGCCTCAACCATGGGCACAAGAATGGAAAAATCCTTAGGGAATGTATCCTCAATACCCTCAATTTCAACAACCTTACCCTATTTTTCCACCACAATATTTTCCTCAGTATGTTCAACCCTCTCAACCTCAAAATCCAAATCCAAAACTTTCATTACCATTTCCACAAAATCCAAATCAACTGCCTGTTCAGCCACTTCCAAATCCAAATAATAAAAACTCACAACCTGTTTACAATGTAGAAGGGAAAATTTTCCAAACTTACATGATAACTCCATTATATATAAACAATGTTAAACTTAGATCTGGTAGAGTATTGGAAAGGAAGTCACCATCTGATGTTATCCAGGAATATGAGAAGGATGACCTCTTTGAGAAAGATACGTCTCTTCATTAAGAGGAAAATCCTCAAAAACAAACCACCCCTATACATTCCAATGATACTCCAATAAACTCAACTACCATTATAGAACAACCTTCAGTTTCTGTTCAAAACCCACCTTTCCCTAAAAGATTTAAAATTGATGAAGGGATAGAGAAATAGATTGTATTTCTGGATTATGATTAGATAAATGAACTAAATAATGTTTGTATAAAAATTCCTTTGTTACAATCTATCAAATAAATACCAATATTTTCAAAGACAATCAGAGAGTTAAGTATTAAGAAAATAGGAAGAAAAAGAAAAGGAGTTAAAACAATCTAGTTAGTTGGAAAAATTACAGATATCATGAAGGGAAAGACAACAATTCATAAATATTTAGATCCAAGTATTCCCATTTTGAAAACACACATTAATGGTGTCGAAATTCCAAACACATTGATTGATTTAGGGGAAAATATCAATATCATGAGTAAACAAACTATGGATCAATTGAAACTTCCTAATATTCAATATGCACCTACACTTTTGCAACTAGCAGACATATCTATTATTAAACTTTATGGTGTGTTAGAATATGTGTTTGTATCCTTATATTCTTGGGAATATCATGTTGAAATCATGATCTTAACACCCAATAATAATCTAGGAGGACATCCATTGATTCTAGATAGACCATGGTTAGTTATAACTAATGCTTTTATAAGTTGTAGATCTGGGGATATCTTTATCTCTGATGGAAGTTCAACAAAGAAATTCACATTATATCCTCCAACAAAAACAACAATAGAAGTAGAAAATAAAGAATGGATAGATGATGATAATGAAAAATTTGATAAACGACTAATTTTTTCTACTTGAAAAATAGATGAAGAAGATTAGATTTTGAATTTAATGGAAAATAATGAATCTTCCTCATATTGTGAGGCAATCTGAGGACAACCTGGTCCCTATTTGTACTAAGTGGGACACATTGCCTATAAGTAAGATACACCGATAGGGGAAAGTATCTCTTCGCAAAGTTCAGGTAAGTAAGTCTCAGCTCCGTGAGTCTTTGGGCCAGGCTGCCAAAGCTAGTAACATGACCCCTCGTTATGAAATTGTGGAATCTATTGACACACTTCCTTCTCACGCTAGGCGCATAGCCAAATTGGTAGTTGTGGTAAGATAATATGGTGCTAGAAACTTGCCCTGTATTTTTTTAAGTGGGGACACCTATCCCCTAGAGGGTATAGCTTCCAATTCCTCTCCGTTTGGTCGAGCGACTTTGTTCCTCTCCTTTTCGTTGAGCGACTTTGTTCCTCTCCTTTTAGTCAAGCGACTACATTCCTATCCTTTTAGTCGAGCGACTTCGTTCCTCTCCTTTTAGTCGAGCGACTTCATTTCTCTCATTTTAGTCGAGGAAATTTGTTCCTCTCCTTTTAGTCGATCCACTTAACATACCTCTTCCATCCCTATTGATTGAATGAAGTCCGCGATCCATATTTTCCAACTTCACTATGTTGGGGCATGTATCCGGTTGATTATTATGACATATCAACCACATGAACTCATGTGGTTGGTCCTCCATCCAGACTTTGAATCTTTGATTTGAGTCTTTCACTTTGCTTCAAATTTCTCACATTGTACTATCTATTAGTACGCTTCGATTAACATCTCTAGGAGATGGAGAATCGTAAATACCTTATCTATGTGATTTTTATTATTTCCTTATGTTTTGTTTCCAGGCCCCTTCTATTGAAGGTAGTTGGGTTAAGGATAGATCCTCATACCTTATCTAATAGCTACTTACCTTATTAACCAATGAATGTAGGTAGGTATGGTTAATGGGAAGAAAAACACCATAGATCTACCTGGGTCTAAAAACCGCATGGGGTGTATAAAGAATGTTTATCCTATGTCTAACACATCGAAATTATATTGGTTTTTCTGAGAATGAAGCCGCGGGCATTCATTAACATGATTAGGCACAAAGAAAATAATGATGCAAACGAAGAAGAAGTAGTGCCACCCCCCAAAAAAAAGACTAAGAAGATGATATATCCTTGATGGTGTTAGGTGTTAGTGTCAGTCTAGTCATACTGCCATCAGTGATCAAAACTTCTCTTTTGCATTTGCATATTAGGTGTCTCATATTGAATAAATTTCACCATTCCGCTAGGTCATGGATTCATTGATGGTAGTAATTTTTTATCATTTTTCCCTCATGAGGTGCTTGCTGATTTTCCTTCCTATGGTCTTTAGTCATTAGTCACTTTTATTCTCAAAGTCATATCAGTAGGTTATAGGACGGGTCTCATTAGTTTCTAGGGTCTCACCATGGTCAAATTGATGAGTCATAGGCCAATAATATCAGCAAGGTCATGAGGAAGTCAATAAATACCAAGTCACCTCACCTGGAAGATCAAAGAGACATTTTATTCAGCTTGATGTAATTTTTCACCTCAAAACTGTTTTTTGAGGTGAAAACGTGATATTTTTCCTTTATTATCATTCATTATGTAATTCTATATCATCATGTGTGATAAGTCACAATTCAGAAGCTGTTATCTCCACAAAGTGATGTCCCTACCTTCAGAGAGTTTTCCACAACATGTTTAGCACCGAATTATCCTCTAAGTAGATCCATTAGAAAGAGCCCGGAAAGAGATTTCCAATGGTATACTACACTCTCAAAACTGACTTCTGGATTGAAATTTATGCTTAAGTGAAGTAAAGGCCCTTATACCCTCATATACCCTCTATTTCCCATTTTTCCCTTTAAACTTTATATTATTAAAGTTTTATATTTCCTTAATAAAAACCCATTTTCCTCTTTCCAATTATAAAATCGCATTATAAGTCATTTTAATACATATGCGATTTAATTGTCAACCACTTCCCCTCCATTTCCCGTAGAACTTTATAATAAAAACCGTTATATTATAAAGTCCCACCGTATAAACCACTTCCCCTACATTCCCGTTGAAAACTTATGATAAATATTTCAAAGGTTCGAATATATATATATATAACCCCGCCCGTTCCCAACCACTTCCCCATTACGCTTTATAATAAAACTTTATAATAAAGTTTTGTGTTTTAAACCCCCCGCTTCCCATCGCAAATCGCAAAGTTCATTTGAATGTTCCGATCGAC
Organism: Pinus albicaulis; assembly: GCA_034641835.2. NCBI lineage: Eukaryota > Viridiplantae > Streptophyta > Pinopsida > Pinales > Pinaceae > Pinus > Pinus albicaulis. The sequence continues at coordinate 878,678,427 of CM076569.1, read as the reverse complement.
CAATCACAACAAACTCCGATCGATCCATCACATCATCCTCTGATCAATCGCAAGTCCCTCCTTCCGATCTCCCGATCACATATTTCCTTCTGATCACCCGATCGCACCCCTCCTTCCGATCACCCGATCACACCCCTCCTTCCCATCTCCCAATTGCATATTTCTTTCCGATCACCCGATTTTCTCCCCCGATCGCAACAACCCCCGATTGATCTCCCCACCGTCGATTTCCCCCGTTGATCAGACGGTCCACAACTCATCGGGCCTTTCCAACCGAAAATATTAAATATTTCCCCGATATTGCCTACCTCCAATTTCCGATTGCAATTAATCCCCGGCCCCACCATTTAATTCCTCCGCCATTCATTACAAAATTCCCTTCTCCTTTGTAAAAGTTAAATTCATCCATTTTGTTTATTACAAAAGGCCATGTTACCAATCGCATCGGAACTTTCATTTCTCTGTTTAAATAATATCCTTCCCGACTCCAATTCTGATTGCGATGGCGCCGTATTACAGTGTGTTTACCTCTCTGCCCCGTCCATTGTGATTGCGATTATGACATGGGTCCCACCTCCTCTCCCTTCCTTCCTATTCATTATTTTCCCTTCACTAAAGGCAAAGTTTCATTTCAAAGGCATGTTATTCAAAAATTCAGTTTTCTTCAAAACGACAAATGGAAAGCGAAACGTCAGAGGCTGAGAACCAATGTTGTAACAGTCACATCTTCAGTTACGATTCAAAGGGATCCACGCTACAGGTTTCGCCTTCCCATTGGTTATCAAAAAATTTCAAGTGGAATAATGTAACGCTATTCTTTCTTTAGGACAGATTGTTGGCTCTCTAGATTTCCGTTGTTGATGCTGTCAAACAGCTCCCTTCTCTTGTGGATATATGTTCCCACATTTCAGCCTATTTAATGTAATTGTAAATCATTTGTAAAAAAATTCTGAATAGTCTCTAACTCAGAAATTAGGGGAAAAGTGTGGAAGAACATCTCTGCACTACATTGTATAGTTTGACAGGAATTAATAAGAGATGCAGCTCTGATTTGTGGGATCCATGTGGTATGAGATTTAGCATTTGTTTTTCTCCTTTGCTTCATACGCGAATTGTTATGTGTTCCATTCATCCATAAACATTCCCTTTTGAATGCTTTCAAGATAGAAATGTAAAATCCATCTCTATATGCTCTGCCTTGGGAAATCATTCATACTCTGTATTTTTCTTCTGTTTGAAAAGGATCCATTTATTGTGCCCTTTTCAACTCCGCACCAGTCTTTCCATCCCATCCTCATTCAATTTTATTTGCTAAGTTTCCTTCCTATCTTGCCCCATGAAATACCCTGTGTCTTGATTTAATTCCCAGCTTCAACTGTTCCTTTTTATCCCACATGTCCCTGAAAAATTCATTTATTTTATTAAACCTTTTTCCCATCATTTTATATAGCCTAATATCAGTCCATTTATTGTGTTCCATTGAATATTATTTTACGGAGAGAGCCCTATCCTGTCCTTGTAGGGCTAGCTACAAGGCTGAGCGTGGTTTATTTGTTACCCTGATTTGCCTTTTGCAGCCTGGGGTCCAATTCAGGTGCTAACATTAGGTATGCGCAGATGTAGAGGGATCTAGGTAGAAGTTGATGAAGGTAGCTAGGGGTAGGTAGAGGTTGACTCGCATGCCTCCCCCCACCCTAATACTACTGACACCCTCAACCCTAAATACCAGAAAAGCACTCATTACATTACTCCTGAAAGAGTCATTACATTCCTTCCTTCCCTCCGGCATAGGCCCCCCATATAAGGATGGATAAGGGGGGGCTCCCTGCTATGCATGCCTACCTTAACTCACATGCCTGACCGAATTTCTTTGTTATTAAGGTTGGGGTGTTTTAAGCTTTTTCATTGTCCAAGTACGTTACTAGATGGCAACCTTTTTAAACACGAATGGGTAGCTATGACCTTAAGCTAGTTGGATCAGTAAGTAAATGTCCACCAAAGGTCAGGGAGGTTATTAAAAATATTTCTTCCCATTGAAAATGAAAATCAAAGTCTAAAGTAGTCAAATAGCTTAAAAAAAGTGCAATGATGGGGTGGTTTCTCTTGGCTCTACCAAAACTAACTCACTCTATATGAAAAAAATATGGTGAAAGGGATTACTTGCATACAATGATACAATGTGGTTCTAGGGCTCTATCTATATGAATAAGAATACAGTGATAGGTCTTGCTCGAGAGGTGGGTTTTTCACGCGAATAATTCTTCCAAGGGATATGTCAGAAGGAGGGTTAAAGAAAGAAAAGGGAGAAGGTGGAGGTGGAAGTGGTTTCTCTAACTAGGTAGGCCATCAATCAATCACTATCTGGGCAAGGTCAGATCGCTCCTCAAACTAGGCGACAAGTTCGGTGCTCCCTCCTATACACCGACGGAAATCATAGTGTGTTCCTTCTAGGGATTTCCCCAGGTAAAGGGAGTCTTGTCCCCCTGCTAAGCCTTTATCTCATATATGGGAATGGGGGAAATGAGAAAGAAAGAAATTTTTCGAAAGTTATTCATCTCCAACAAGGTAGAGTGAGAGATATATGGAAATAGAGAGACGTAAAGGTAGCATTCAATTGATCACGATTTTCTCCCCTGTCCATCTATCAAAGGGGTGATAGCATGTGAATAAGTGACCCTAAGCGAAGTGAAATGCTCCTAGCTCCCACACATCTGAGACAGGGTTCCACCCATTCATTCCCACCACCTTATTGAGCAATCCAGTCATCAAGTGAAAGGTAAAAGGTATTAGTTGAGCATCAAGATCATAGAGAGAAGAAGGTAGGTAGGCTCACTTAATTGAAATAGAACTACGTTCATCAGTTGATAACCTATAGAAGTGGGAAAAGGTGTGGGATAATTATTGTGTATAAACAAAGGGTTAGAATATGGAATATGGTCAAGAACATTTTTTTATATAATATATATTCATTTTCCAGCTATATAATATTGCCACACCTAAATCACATCTCCGTAAGCCGCACTAAATCTCCGACATAGGATGGCATGGAAGATAAGATGTATGGTTTCAAGGATGACATGGAATCTAATATGGATGGTTTAAAAACATATATGGAAGGATTGAAGGAAGGTTTGAAATTTTTTTTGCAAGAAAGGCTTCCCGGTGGTGACAATGTAATCCATGAAAATCATGATGAGGACAAAAGGAATATGAATTGCGATTTTGGAAACTCCAATGTTGGGTTTAAGAACAACCACAATCCAAATATTGATATGCGTAATTTTGATGGTAAGGATCTGATAACATGGATACTACAAATGGAGAAATATTTTGATCTCCAGGATGTGAAACACTCACAAAAGGTACGCATTGCAACTTTATATTTAGTACCCAATTAGTTTGTATGGTATCAATGGATTTGTTCTTGTAAACCACTTTTCATTTGATAAATTTGTATGGAGGAAATAATATCACATGGGTAAGATACAATGAGCAACACCTTCTTTATCCAATTGATGAATCTGTTGGCAATATGATGATGAGTGTTGTCCTTGATGGCAACCCACTTGATGAAGATGATGGCAACCTACTTGATGAACTTGGTAATGATGTAAATCTGATGTATCGTCAATGAGTACAGAAGGAAATGATGAAAGGATTTTCATTATGTATTGAAACAATGATAAAAAAAGTATATCTCAAGGCATACGTGGATTTGTTTAGACGAAGTAGCATATTCACGCGGGATATAACGTGCCAAGTCGCGTATGGGCAAAAGCGCTCTAAAAGTGAAAAACCAGGGGTGACTACCATGGTATTGACCCATTGTATTGGGCGCTTGTTTATCTTTTTGGTACCGTCCAGAAATACCATTGGTATGGTATGGTTTTGGCTCATGGTATTGATAAAGGCTAAACCTATATAAGGAGAAGAAGATTATTGTGCAAAGGTGTGCATGTGTCTTGGTTTTAATGAATACTTCACTCTGAAGTATATCTATATGGTTGAACTCTGCTCTTAATTGATAGATATGATTCTATGATGCATCTATGAACATAATAAAGGTTCAAGATCTCTAGATCTTGAAATGGTGAATCTCTTGGATGATCTGAAAAGAAGTGATGAAGACCTAGCGCAAATCTGTTGAAGAAGTTGAAGAAATCGGGGTAAGTTCATAGATCTGGTCTGTTCTGCAAAGTTTATCTTTTATAGATCTATACGCAGGTTCGCTTCATGAAAAGCGCGTATATACGCGGATCTATTTCAACAAAGGTGCGTATGACCTGTTAGGGTTTTTCCGAAAAGTTGCACGAATGTATACGCGAGTTGTTTTCAATAAAGGAGCGTATATACGCGGATTCGTCTAAAGAAAAGCGCGTATGATATCTGAACTGATGGTTGCTCAAGGTTGAATGTGTTTCTGCATATTTAGTCTGAAGTATGGGTTATCTCTGATATATTGATTACAGTGGCTTAACTGTTCAGTTTGGAAGCATTGGGGAAAGTATGTTGATAAGTTAAGGGTTGTGTTGGAGCTGTTTGATCCAGTTTGAAAATTGATGAAACGTGGTCTGCAGTGGATCTAAGGGTTGAAGCCTTCAGTCTGAAAGAAGAAGCTTTCTTCCAGTAGAGGCTGGTGTGAATATCAGGGGGTAGTAGCTCCCTTCCAGGAGATTTTGGTAAACGAGAGCAAGGAGTCGTTGCTCCCTTCCAGGTTAGGCTGGTAAACGAGAGAAGGTTGTAGCTTTCTACAGGTGGGTGCCTGCATGCTGGTATGAGTCTGCACCAGTACATGTTGTAAGAAGTTTTCTTAATAATAAAATTTTGAAGGCTGAGACGATGGCAGCGGTGGTTTTCTCCCAAATTGGGTTTCCACCTAAAAATCCTGGTGTTCATGTGTGTTGCCTATGTGTGATGATTATTCTATTCTTTCTGTATCTGTTTACTTCTTTTTGAAATCTCTGATGAATGAATAAAGTAATGATCTGAGTTAAGAATTGAATGCATAATTAGATCTCTGAGCATACGCGAGTTCAGTAAAGGATATCCACGTATATACGCTAGTTTCCTTCAGGAAAGTAGCGTATTGGTTTTATGAAAGAAAAATAAAAGTTTCATTGTCTACCCTGAATACTGATTCACCCCCCCCCCCCCCCCTCTCAGTATTCTTCTCAACAATTGGTATCGGAGCAGGTCCTTCTGAAAAGGCTTAACCGCTAGAAGGAAGATCAAGCAAGATGAGAAATCTTGAGGGAACAACATCTATCAAGCCTCCACTCTTCAATGGAAGCAATTTAATCTTCTGGAAAATAAGGATGAGATCCTATCTTCAGTCTATGGGAGCAGATATATGGGCCATTGTTGAACAAGGATATCAATATCCAGCCTCGGTACCAACAGATGCGACAGAAAAGAAGAATTATGAAACTAATGCAAAGGCGGTCAATGCTCTATTGGGGAGTCTAAATGAATCAGAATTTGTCAAGGTCATGCAGCTGAATACAACAAAGGAAATATGGGAAAAAATCATTCTAAGTTATGAAGGTGATGCAAAGGTAAAAAGTGCAAAACTCCAAACTCTCAGAATAGAATATGAAAAGTTAAAAATGCATAGTGATGAGAGTATTGCTAGTTTCTTTTTACGTCTTGATGACATTGTAAATCGTATGAGAAATCTGGGAGAAACAATAGCTGAATCTACTTTGGTTGAGAAAATCTTAAGATCACTAATGACAAAATTTGAGTCAAAAGTTTCTGCACTTGAAGAAAAACAGGATCTCCAAAACCTTACTATGGTGCAACTTCATGGGATACTAACTGCTTATGAAATGAGAAGGGGAGGATCATCGGATGTCAAAGAAGCCGTCTTTAGAGCTTCTACAAAAGGGAAAGATGTACAAGAAGTAGAAGGATCAGGATATGTCTCAGAAGAAGAGGAGGTAAATTTTGTAAAGAAACTTCAACTTGGCATAGGACGATTCAGAGGTAAAATTCCTTTCAAATGTTTTAATTATGGAAGATTTGGTCATTATGCTGCTAAATGTCCTCATAAAGAAACTTTCGAAAAAGGAAAGGAAGTAGCAAGAAGAAATAAGAACCGGTCTAGCACTAGAAAAAGTTACTATACTCATGAAGACAATGATGGGTTATCTGATAGTGAGGAAGAAGGTGAACAAAATCTTAGAATTCTTATGGCATTTGAAAATGATTCTAAAGAAGATAAGGATACTTTTATGGATGCCCTAGAGGACAATGATTTTCTTAATGAAAACAATCAACTCAAAATATGCTTAAAGGAAAGTAAAATAATTATAGAGACTCTAAAAAATCAGATTGAAGAAGAGAAGAAGCACAATGAAAAATTAGAATGTGAAGTGGTAAGTCTAAGAAAAGAACTTGAGAAAGTAAAGACTCTGAATCTTAGATTTGCTAAAGGATTTGAAACCTTAGATGAGATTATCAAGGTACAACGTTCTCCTCTTATAAAGACAGGTCTTGGATATACCGGAGAATCTTCTCAGGCTTCAGCACCAAATTATCTAAAAGCAGCTACAACTGGTCTACAACATTCTGCCACTCAAAAAGGGGATAAAGATTCTTCACAGGTAAAGCATGAGCAGTTCAAGACAAGAAAATTCAGCACGAATACTTTTCAAAAGAACCCCAATCAGCAGGTAAATTCAAATAGAAGATTTCATGATCGCAGAAATTTCCACTTCAATGGACAATGTTTCTCATGTCACAATTTTGGTCATAAAGTTGTTCAATGTGTTGCATATAAAACTATCATGAAAAGAGAAGCAAGAAAGAAAAGGATTGATATTGTAACAAAGAATAATACCTATAACAACTTTTCTCCTCTTCAAAATGAATTTGAATGTACTTATTGCAATAACTTTGGCCATGAAGAATCTGAATGCAGGAGAAAATTCCAGCCAAAAGAACATGTTCCTTCCAACACCAAAGTATGGAAAAAGAAGGATGTACAGGTTGAGAATTGTGGTATAGCTTTATTTGCAGAAGGAGAAGAAAATCAATGGTACATTGATAGTGGATTCTCAAAACATATGACAGGTGACAAAGACAAACTCCATGCTTATAATGCCCTAGAAAAGGAAAAGAATGTTACTTTTGGAAATGATACACCCGCTGTCATTAAAGGAAAAGGATCTGTTTTTCTAAAAGAAAAGGGGAAAGCTAACAATGTCATGTATGTGGATGGATTGAGACATAACCTGTTAAGCGTAAGTCAAATGTGTGATCAAGGAACTGAGGTTGTCTTTAGTTCAAAAGAATGTGTGGTACGTGATCTTGATACAGGTAAAACAATTATAAAAGGAAAAAGGACTCCAAACAACCTGTATGTATTGAAGAACTGAAAAGATCAATGTTCCTTGAGAAAATCATCAATAAATTGGCTGTGGCATAGATGGCTGGGGCATCTGAGCTTCTCTCAAATCAACAAATCAAGCAGAATTAAAGCTGTTCATGGTCTTCCCAATATTACTCTTCCTGAAAATATCATATGTAAATCTTGCCAATTCAGTAAGCAGACCAGAGTACAATTTAATGCTAAGGAAGGATCATAAAATGGGCCCCTTGAACTTATTCATATAGATATATGTGGACCTATGAGGAAAAAGTCACCACGTGGTGAAGAATATTATATCTTATTTATTGATGACTTCTCTAGAATGTGTTGGATTGGGTTGCTTAAACACAAGGATGAAGCATTCGAGAAATTCCTGATATTCAAAGCTTTGGTTGAAAATGAATTAGATCTAAAAATCAAATGTCTTAGATCTGATCGAGGAGGTGAATATACATCAAATGAATTCCTTGAATTTTGTGAACAACATGGCATAAAAAGACAGTTTTCGGTAGCAAGCACTCCTCAACAGAATGGTGTTGCAGAAAGAATGAATAGAACAGTTCAACAAATGGCTAGAGCCATGCTTGATGATTCCGGAACACCTGACACATTTTGGGGGGAAGCAGCTCACACAGCAATAAATATTCTCAACAAGGCACATGTTCGTGTAAATAGTGACAAAACGCCATATGAACTCTGGTATGGTAATCCTCCCTCTGTGAAGCATTTTAAAGTTTTTGGGAGCAAATGCTTTATCAAAAATAATGATGAAAATCTTGGCAAGTTTGAACCAAGAGCAGATGAAGGTATACTCCTTGGCTATTTTTCTCAAAGTAAAGCATACAAATGTTACAATAGAAGACTTCGAAAGATTGTTGAATGTATTGATGTTGTTATTGATGAGTCTCCTGCAGCTTCAAAATAAGAAAAACAAGCAACAGATGAAGGTGATGATGACGTATATCCTTCTACATCAAATAGAAATAATACAGACAGTGAACCCAATGAAGAATCTGGAGATGATTTATCTGGAAAAGCTCCATCTAGATATGTTCAAAAGAACCATCCAGAATCTCAAATTTTGGGTGACAAAGGATCTGGTGTACAAACAAGAAGGACTCTTGTGGGATCTTCTAGCTATCTCGCATTTCTATCCACTGTTGAACCACACAATTTCAATCAAGCTAGCAAAGATGAACGTTGGATTCAAGCCATGAATGAAGAGCTTGATCAAATTGAAAAGAATCACACTTGGGAATTAGTTCCAAGACCACATGATAAAAATGTCATTGGAACCAAATGGATATTCAAGAACAAGTTAAATGAAAATGGGGATGTTATAAGAAGCAAAGCCAGATTGGTTTGCAAAGGGTACACTGAACAAGAAGGTATAGACTTTGAAGAAACTTTTTCTCCTGTAGCTAGACTTGAAGCCATAAGAATGTTTCTTGATTTTTCAAGTTCTCAACAAATCAAAGTCTATCAAATGGACGTCAAATCTGCTTTCCTCAATGGTGATCTTGAAGAAGAAGTTTATATAGAACAACCAGAGGGATTCATTTTGGGAAATGATAAGAATCTTGTTTGTAAACTTAAAAAGTCTCTATATGGTCTCAAACAAGCTTGAGGCATGGTACTATCGTCTTGACAAATATCTTCATCAACAAGGATTCTCAAAGGGAGTCTGCGTGCTTAACTTATACACAAAAACTGAAAATGACAAACTATTAATTGTGGTTGTAGATGTTGATGATATCATTTTTGGAAGTAATGAAGAGTCTATGAGTCAGAATTTTGCTTCTGATATGCAGCAAGAATTTGAAATGTCTTTACTTGGGGAACTAACATTCTTTCTTGGATTGCAAGTGCAACAAGCAATAGATGGCATTTTCTTATCACAAGCGAAATATCTGAAGCAAATTCTGAGGAAGTATGGGATGGAAGAATGCAAACCTATAAGTACACCAATGAAAACTGGATGTTATCTCAGTTCTCATGACAATTCTCCCACGGTGAATCAACCAGAATACAGATCTATGATTGGAAGTCTTCTTTATCTCACAGGGACCAAACCAGACATTATGCATGCAGTTGGGATTGTTGGGTGATTCCAAGCTAATCCAAAAGAGTCTCACCTTCAGGCTGTCAAAAGAATATTCAAATATCTACAAGGAACTCAAGACTTTGGAATCTGGTATCCACAGAATGCTGATCTTACTCTTCGTGCTTACACTGATGCAGATTGGGCTGGAAACATTGATGATCGGAAGAGCACAAGTGGTGGTGCATTCTATATGGGGCCCCGGTTGGTATCTTGGTTCAGCAAGAAGCAAAGCTCTATTGCCTTATCTACAGCAGAAGCAGAATATGTGGCTGCCGCATCCTGTTGCACTCAAATTCTTTGGATGATGCAAACCCTACAAGATTTTCAAATCAAATGCTCACCTCCTATCTCCATTTTGTGTGATAATACAAGCGCCATCAGTATTTCAAAGAATCCTGTTATGCATTCAAAGACCAAGCATATTCCCATCAAGTATCACTTCTTGCGTGAACAAGTGCTTGAAAAAAAGGTGAAATTGGAGTATGTTCCCTCTGAAGAACAAATTGCTGATATCTTTACCAAACCTCTGCCCGGGGAAGCATTCGAGTATCTAAGACAGAAGCTGGGAGTAGTCTCTGCCAGCCAGAAGAACAAATATGCTTAATTTCAGAAGATTAAAATGGATACGCGAGTTTAATGAAACACAGTCGCATATATACGCGAGTATATATACAGAGAACCGCGTATGAATAGTTGCTGACGATTTTTGGTTGGGGGTCAACATTTTGATCTTTGTTTGATCTCTGACCAGGCATTCTGTGAAGAAGACGGTACGAGTTGTGCGCTTCGGGGAGATGAAGGAATGTGAAAGTTTTCATATTTCACTTTCCATGCGCGGGTTCAGTGAACTAAAGCCGCGTATACACGCGCGTTGCAGCAGACACAGTCGCGTATTCAGTAATGATAAGGAAATTTGTATGACGAAGCTGAAAATCGAGGTTCGGGAGCATCGGTCGACTATTAATGATTGTATTATTGGCACTATGCTCTGCTGAGTCTCGATTCTAAATGATGATGATACGATGATGAAGAGCAGGATTGCCTTAGTAGCGGTTAGATGAGATGGAAAACTTATGATTCAGAAAATATAGATAGATCATGCAGAGATTGTTGCTGATGGCCTGCTGTTGAAGATGTTCATATGGCACAACCTAAGGAGGCGCCTTGGCCATATGAAAAGACTGTTTGGACGCACATTTTTAGGGGGAGCACTAGCCTTATTGAGTGTAATGCATTGTTGGCATTATGATGATTCTGAAATATGATCTCTATCTTGAGGTCTTTCTGATATTGGTCATAAAAGGTCATAATTGCAAGGTCATGATGAGACCTATGATGTAAAATTATAATATTCAGTCATGTAAGGACTTGTTCAATTTTGTAAACCCACTTGGTTGGGTAGTTGTGTTGAAATATGTAAACCCACTTGGTTGGGTATTTGAGTCTCATATGTAAATCCACTTGGTTGGATATTTGATGTAAGTATGAGTCTTTGGTGATAGGAAGGTCATAGAGTCATGTACTTCATTGAAGAATATGTTTGAAGATTCAGCATGAACTCATGGGGAGCATGATCTCTTCAGTGTACAAAAAATCTGCCGAACGCTTGCCCTTTGCCCTTGATGTCAAAGGGGGAGAGTGACATGGTGTTTGAATAAAAGGAAAGAATGGAGAAATAACATGGTGTCATTGTATTCTTAATGTATGTATCTGTTGTGTTAATAAAACACCATCGTGGTTGCCATCAAGTCCAAAGGGGGAGATTGTTGGCAATATGATGATAAGTGTTGTCCTTGATGGCAACCCACTTGATGAAGATGATGGCAACCTACTTGATGAACTTGGTAATGATGTAAATCTGATGTATCGTCAATGAGTACAGAAGGAAATGATGAAAGGAATTTCAGTATGTATTGAAACAATGATAAAAAGAGTATATCTCAAGGCATATGCGGATTTGTCTAGACGAAGTAGCATATGCACGCGGGATATAATGTGCCAAGTCGCGTATGGGAAAAAGTGCTCTAAAAGTGAAAAACCAGGGGTGACTACCATGGTATTGACCCATTGTATTGGGTGTTTGTTTATCTTTTTAATCCCGTCCAGAAATACCATTGGTATGGTATGGTTTTGGCTCATGGTATTGATAAAGGCTAAACCTATATAAGGAGAAGAAGATTATTGTGCAAATGGGTGCATGTGTCTGGGTTTTAATGAATACTTCACTCTGAAGTATATCTGCATGGTTGAACTCTGCTCTTAATTGATAGATCTGATTCTATGATGCATCTATGAACATAATGAAGGTTCAAGATCTCTAAATCTTGAAATGGTGAATCTCTTGGATGATCTGAAAAGAAGTGATGAAGACCTGGCGCAAATCTGTTGAAGAAGTTGAAGAAATTGGGGTAAGTTCATAGATCTGGTCTGTTCTGCAAAGTTTATCTTGTATAGATCTATACGCAGGTTCGCTTCATGAAAAGTGCGTATATACGCGGATCTATTTCAACAAAGGCGTGTATGACTTGTTAGGGTTTTTCTGAAAAGTTGCACGAATGTATACGCGAGTTGTCTTCAACAAAAGAGCATATATACGCGGATCTGTCTAAAGAAAAGCGCATATTATATCTGAACTGATGGTTGCTCAAGGTTGAATGTGTTTTTGTATATTTATTCTGAAGTCTGGGTTATCTCTGATATACTGATTACAGTGGCTTCACTGTTCGGTTTGGAAGCATTGGGGAAAGTATGTTGATAAGTGAAGGGTTGTGTTGGAGCTGTTTGATCCAGTTTGAAAATTGATGAAACGTGGTCTGCAGTGGATCTGAAGGTTGAAGCCTTCAGTCTGAAAGAAGAAGCTTTCTGCCAGTAGAGGCTGGTGTGAATATCAGGGGTAGTGGCTCCCTTCCAGGAGAGTTTGGTAAACGAAAGCAGGGGGTTGTTGCTCCCTTCCAGGTTAGGCTGGTAAACGAGAGAAGGTTGTAGCTTTCTATAGGTGGGTGCCTGCGTACTGGTATGAGTCTGCACCAGTACATGTTGTAAGAAGTTTTCTTAATAATAAAATTTGGAAGGCTGAGACGACGGCAGCGGTGGTTTTCTCCCGAATTGGGTTTCCACCTAAAATCCTGGTGTTCATGTGTGTTGCCTATGTGTGATGATTATTATGTTCTTTCTGTATCTGTTTACTGCTTTTTGAAATATCTGATGAATGAATAAAGTAATGATCTGAGTTAAGAATTGAATTCATAATTATATCTCTGAGCATACACGAGTTCAGTAAAGGATATCCGCGTATATACGCTAGTTTCCTTCAGGAAAGTAGTGTATAGGTTTTATGAAAGAAAAAAAGAAAAGCCATTTTTCCTCGCCCGACGACCGATTCACCCCCCCCCCCCTCTCAGTATTCTTCTCAACAGAATTTCAAACAAAAGGGTTCAATGGCAGAGCACATTGAGGACTTCCAAAAATTGAATATGAGGGTAATGGATATTCCATAGGAGAATCATATTGATGTCTTCATAGGGAATTTAAAGGATAAAATCCAATATGAGGTTCACCTTTGGGAACCTAATTCATTAAGTAAGGAATCGAGGGTGGCAAGAAAATTTGAAAGAAAAATTATGGCAAGAAGGAAGACTACAAATCACAACTATAAAGATGGAAGTGTTGGTGATCCTAGCCTTCCACAACTTGCAAGATTGACATCACAAAAATTGGAGGAAAAAATAGCAAACGAGATTTGTTATAGTTGTGATAGGAAATACACTAAATGTCATAAGTTCACCAGGAAAAAATTATTTTATATAGATTGTGAAGAGGAGGAAGAAAATGAACAAGAAACATCAAAAGAGGAGGATATACACCAGGAACCAACCTCAGATAAAGAAGAAATAAATCCAACCATATCTTGTAATGCATTGGAAGGAATTACCACTCCTCAAACTCTCAATATAGAAGGATATATCAAGAAGAAAAGGGTAATAGTTTTGATTGATTTTGGTAGTACCCATAATTTTATTCATTGTATGATAGCCAAGGAATTGAATTGGTTCATATATCCAACACTAGAGTGTCAAGTGATGGTTGCAAATGGAGGAACTATAAATTTCCATGGAAAGTGCCATAATATCAAGTTAACCATGGGGTAATATTTATTTAATATTCCAATGCTTTCCATTCCAATGGGTGGTGTTGACGTTGACCTAGGAGTTCAATGGCTACAATCATTGGGGACGATAAATTTTAATTTTCATGAAATTTTCTTCAATTTTTTTTTGGGAAGGAAAGGAAGTTAAATTGAGGGGTATAACACGGGAAAAATGAAAATTAATTAGCTCTAATTTCATGACAAAGCTTTTGAAGAAATAATAACGAGGCGTAATTTCACAATTATGCTCACTAGAGGTTCAAACATCGAGACCATATCTTGGACCCTAGAAGCAACTAAGTCCTTTGAAAATATTAAAGAGGCAATGTGCCAAGCACCAGCCTTAGCTATGCCATTCTTCAAAAAAACCTTCATTGTACAATGTGAAGCCTCAGGGAATGGAATTGGTGCGGTTTTAATTCAAGAAGGAAGACCCATTGCTTTTGAAAGTCGTCCAATCAAAGAAAATTATTTACACATACCTATTTATGAGAAGGAAATGTTGGTAATACTACACTAAAGAACTGGAGAACTTACCTAATGGGAAGATACTTCAAGGTAAAAACAAATCATGATAGTATTAAATACTTTTTGGAACAAATATTATCTTCAGAAGAGCAAAAAAAATGGGTCACAAAGATGTCGAGTTATGACTTTGAAATCATCCAAAAAAAAGGGAAGAAAAATGTTGTTGCCGATGCACTCTCAATAAAGGATGAGGATGTGGAAGCATTTATTTTTTCCATTTCTATTATCCAACTTGAGCGGATAATCGAAGCAAGGGATGAATGGAAGAATGATGAAAAGGTGTGGGAACTCATTCAAAATTTGGAGCAAGATCCTAGTACATCTAAAACATCTAGCTGGAAAAATGATTCATTATGGTACAAAGATCACTTATATCTTTGTAAGAATTCCTAACTAAAACAAAATATTATTTTGGAATTGAACACTCTCCCTTAGGAGGGAACTCAATATTTTAAAAAAATTAACATAGGTTCAAGCAGGAATTTTATTTGGTTGGACTTAAATCTGATATTCAAAAGTTTGTGGAAGAATTTTTGGTTTGCCAATGAAATAAAGTTGAGACAATTAAGACCCCATGTCTATTACAACCTTTAGCCATTCCAACTCAGCGTTGGGAGGAGGTATTATTGGATTTTATCATAGGTTTAACCAAGTCTAAAGGAAAGAGTGTCATCTTGGTGGTAATTGTTAGACTTACCAAGTGTGCATTATCTCATCCTTTTAAAGCCAGTATAATCGGTACTACATTTATGGAAACAATTCAAAAGCTTAATGGAAAACAAAATATTATAGTAAGTGACATAGATCCCATTTTCACTGAAAATTTTTGGACGAAATTATTTTCTTGTCTTGGTACTCAATTAGCTGATAGTTCATATTATCATCTGCAATTTGATGGGAAAATTGAGAGAGTGAATAAATGTTTGGAAGTATATCTTTGTTGATTTGTATTTGATAAACAAACACAATGGGTCAAGTGGTTACCTCTAGCTGAATGGTGGTATACCACTTCCTTCCATACTGCACAAAAATGACCTCATTTATGGCACTTTATGGATATCATCCACCATCCATCACATAATATTCAAGAGAAAATTATAAGGTTCAATTAGTGGAAGATCACATCAAGCATAAAAAAAAAGTTCTCCAAATATTAAAGGATAACCTCACTCTGGTGCAAAATCGAATGAAACAACAGACATATCAACATTGCAATGAAAGAAGTTTCGATGTGGGCGACTCGGTATTTTTACGGCTACAACCATACAAACAAATTTCCCTCAAGCAAGCTAAGAAGGATAATGGATTATCACCCAAGTACCACGGCTATTACAAGGTGTTGCAAAATTTTGGTACTATGGCATACAAACTGGATCTACCTACATTTTCTTCATTACACCCAGTTTTCCATGTTTCATGCTTAAAGAAGGTTATCAGTGACAAGCTTCCAGTTCAAACAGTGTTTCCAAAACTTGATGAATCATATTTGAAACTGAAGAAGTTACAGAAACAAGAACCTAATGGATATAGAATCAATCAATTTCATAGTATCTCACTAAGTGGAAGAACTTACCCACTGAATATTACACATGGGAGGATGAGAATTTTATACAAAATAATCTAGAACTATTCAAGCATTGAGGACAACACATTTTTTAAGGAGAGGGAAATTTTAGGTCCCTATAATACTAGTGTACCCCCCTTATTTTTATTGTTGTGCCCATGTAGCCCCCTGTTGGGCCTTGAAATTGTTATTTACTTCCATTACATTTTCACTTATATTTCCATATTATCAGCTTCACTCCACCTCCATTTCATTACATTTACCTTACCATTACCACTATTGGGTTACATTATGTTTTTCCAAACTTTATTAATTCCTAATATTTTTAAGTGAATTTATGGTTAAAAATTAGAAAATAATATGCACATACTTATACCTAACAAGTGGAATGAGTTTTTTGCCATGTGTAGGTCAAAAATAATCTTCCAAAATACTCTTGTGTGGCCTCCTAAGGCCAAATTCGAATTTGGATGGAGAAGATCATGAGATCATAAGGATATGTGTCTCATTTCCTATTTGTATTGTAACTCTAAGAAGACATGTGCCTTATCACTTCCTATTTGGATTGTAACTCTAGAGATATAGGGAGAGATTCATGGACTCTCATTAATGAGATAGCTTCACATCTTTTGTATAAATAGGGAAAGCTTTCTCCTATCAAATCATGTGTAAAATTGGAGTTATGCTCAATCTTTGAATACAGAATTAGATTGTGGCACCTTACTCATGAATGTTCCTTCATTTTGACTTGGTTTTTCTTATATATGGAGAATCTCATTTTACCATCTCTCATACTTTTAGATCAACTACCTAAAATGTGTGAGATTTACTTGCTTTTATAGATTAAAGTTTATTTTCTTTCTTAGTATTAGTTTTAGAATGACTGTGTAATATTTTCTTTTCTAAAAACATTTCAATAGGATAGATTTATTTATTTTCCAATTGGATTAAGTTTGAGGCAATAGAGCTCACAATTATTTACTTTCCTTTCATGTTATGTTATTTACTTTCTTAGATCAAACTATCAATTCATTGTATAATTTAATGTTCCTAAAAGATCAGGCTAAGAAGGTGTTCCAAATTGGGTGACTGAATGTTCAACCTATACAATCATTGAGCTTTACTTTTACATGCTTTTACATTGCTTTTCAGATCCTCATTAAATTTTATAATTGGGTGTTCTTAAAGATCATTTCAAGAAGGTGATTTTATCATATTTTTAAACTGAATACTTGAATACCTAACTTATGAAATTATTAAGTTTTCCTTTTTCATGCTTTAATTGCTTTCCTAGATTTAAAGACTAAAGTATAATCAGTTGCTTGTACATCATCTCAAGAGGGTGATTCTATCATATTGGATACTGAAATGATTGAACGTACCTTAGTTGTTTTCCTTTACATGCTTTGAAATGATTTCTTAGATTAAATTTCAATTCCTGCAACTGTGATTGCGCGTGATATATTTTATTTTGGATTTGTTTTCTTTCTTTTCGTTACTTGATTTCATAATTGAGTTGAATTTCATTTTCATTATTTGATTTCATAGATTATATGAATTTTTTTTCATTATTTTGTAGTTAGATTGATCTAAAATGAAAGAAAATTTCTAGCACATACAGTGCATGCATGCTTCACAAGTTTACAAAACCCCGAGGTTGACAAATTAAATGACAGACAATTATTTTGCCCCAACATTTTGATGCCATTGTCGGGGAAGTGTGAATAGGAACTAGCTTTCAGTCTAGAGAGTATTTTATTTTTATTTTTTAGTTTTTACTAACCATTTATGGATAGAGGATCTAGAATGTAGCCCAAAGACTACATTGAGGAATGGTATCAAAAACTGATTGTGCCACAACATTCATCAATTCTTCAAGAGATCCTTGCAGCGAATCGAAAGATCAAGACGATTTTTCATATCCTTACAAACAATCAGGTGAATTTTTCAAGTACAGATATGAATATTTCAAAGATTCTAATCCGTAAATGGCTTCATTGGAAACATGAATATACTTAAAAATAAAATAAAAATATAGTTTTTTTTAGATAAATAGGAAAAATAAAAGTAAAACCAAACTTAGCTATAATTTTAGAATTTTTTAATTTTATTTTGTTTTCAAAACAATAATAAAAAAACGTTGATTAATTCATTTTGAATAAATTTCAGTGACACAGTAAGAATCACTTCGTTTTAATCACCATCAAAGATAAAATTTATGTGTGAAAATATGAATTTATTTGACGACGCTGACTAGTATGCTCTCTTCCCATGCCTCATTGCAACCTGGAAGATCATAAAATCAAACCAGTCAATTTTAAAATTAAAATTCAAAAATTCGTTAAAATTTTGCTGGAAATTGATCTACAATTCTATTGAAAATAGTTGTTTTAGTCATGATACTTTTTTTATCGGTTCTTCAAATTTTAATGTTTTGCGCCCTCTTAATCTTTTTCTGATTTATTGAATTGCATGTGCACAATTTTTCTTTAAAAAAAAAATTGTTTTGTTTAAATTATATATATATATATATATATATAATATATATCAATTAAAAAAAAAAACTAAAACATTTTTATATGAAAAAAAAAAATCAAAACAACGAACATCCCATTGAAAAGAGGCCCATGCATATGCGTGAGGCCAGCCTTTGGCTTGGCCTTACACATATGTGTAGGCCTCCAATCCACGCAAAATACCCATGCACTGCAATAAAAAAGGAACCTTCTCTTTTCCATATTCGGTATTCCTCAAACAACAGTTATTAGAAATCGATTTTAAAAGTTGCAGAGATATAAAATGAAGGTGTATCGAATGACGAAATTGCTGATGAAGAGAAGATTGCAAATTTCTAATGAAGAGAAGATTGCAGATTCAATTGCAGAGAAAAATAATGAAAGTGTATCAGATGAAGAAACTACTGATGAAGAGAATATTGTAGTTTCCATTGTAGGTAATTGGAATGAGGGTGATTGATATGAACTTCTCTGTGAGAGACAAACCATTACACATAAAAACCTACAAATAAAAAATCAAATCACAACAATTTTATTTTGTTGCAGAAGTAATTGCTAGAAATGCACAACTGTTAAAAAAACCTGATTTTAAAACGCATTTTCTGAGAAAATCGAGGCGAATTAGGAAAAAATGAAACATGGGGTTTTTTGGGAACGGGGTGAATTAGGTAACACGTGAGTGATTTTCTAGATTTCGCAGGCATTCGGGAGAAATTCAGGGTTCTTCGAAGCTCCGTTTTGCATATTGCGTGAGGGAAAAATGATTTGTTTTGAACTCTTTAAACATGGCAAGTTGAAAGCAAAAGAATCCAAGCGAATAACAAACTCTGCTCCACATGGCATGTGGTCTAAGAGTCCAATTTGATTTAATAAATTTGATTTGAGTGTAATATTCCTAATTAGCCCAAGCTAATAGGAATATTCAATTTTGTTTTCATTTTCTTGTTACAAGAATAAAATTGTAAAGGAGGACAAATTAAACTCCTTAAACAGCAAAATAAATCAATGCCCATGTGAGCAAGGCTAAATTTGGGCTGCCTTAATAAAACTCCCTCATGTGTGAAAAGGGATTGTGACAATTGACTGGGTCAAAAGGACCAAATCTACAACACTATCTAGATTCAATGTACCTAGATGAACAACACAGATCTAGTTGGAGGTTTCAAATGTGAAAGGAGCTAAACCTTTGAAATGTTTTAGGGTTTTGCAACGCTTTCATCCTATAAATTAAAGAGGAGAGAAACATGAGAGGGGTTGTTGAACATATTGTATTGAAAAGATTTGTCTATTTAGACACTTCTCATTCTCTGGCTGTTTAGTTGAGAATAGTGTTGTTTAGCACTTGGGTGTTCCTGATCGGGAATCCCACCTCCTTCCTTGAGAGGTCTCTTGGAGGAGTCTTGCATTTCTTGATCACTATCAGGCATTTGGCCAAGCTCTTCTCCCAACTACAACTCAGATCCTATTGAGGTTTTGGTTGCCCTTGTGAGCAACAGCAAGTGGAGGCTAGATCTATTCAGATCTAGACCATACTAGTGCCTCTTTTAAATGGGAAAGCCTTCTATCCCATTGGCAAGAGTGTATTAGCTGATTGGAACTCCAGATCCATACCTTGGCATCAGGCCAAAGTCTACATCAAGCCTACAACGCATTTTATATCCTTGGACTGCGTTATTTTGCAAGTGAAAAGTTACAGGTTGTTTGGTAACTATTTGGAGGAGAGATATCTGGTGTAAAGGAGCCTTCCTTACACTGCGGTGATCCATGGATTAGCCATCTAATACATGTATGTTTCAGATCTTATCTATTCATTGATGTATCCACTTCAAAATTTCTGAATCATTCTACAGGTCTTCTGAAGTAGATCTCAGATCTACTCTTATGCTTTCATGTTTTGCTGAAAACCCCAAGGGGTATGTAGGATAGAGACAATATAGTGTACAGATCTTATATAGATCTACTATTTTGTACACATATCTATCCTAGATACGATTTGTAACCCACAACTGTTGTTTACTCTTGAAAATAACGTTGTCGTGGATTTACAGTGAATTATGTTGTTGCAGCACCTCTTTTAGAGGGTTTTTCTCCATAAAAGCCTCCTTCTTTCTCCTGTACATTGATTGGGCTATATTGTAAATCTGATTTATCATTGTATAAGCTATTTTTAAGCTATCATATTGGTCTACTACTACTGCTATCTAAAACTACATTATTTTCTGGGAAGTGTTCTTTTGTATTGTTGCAGTCCCTTCTTTGGGTAGTTTTCAAGCCTTCCTAGGTGTGGGAGATCTGTTTAACCCACCTAGAAATATTTTTTTCTAATCTCCTCTTGGATTTAGGTCTTAGATATTCAGATCTAAGGGATCCAAGGGCTGATTTCATATCTTTTAGCAGCCATTCCCATTTTGGGATATTACAGTGGTATCAAAGCAACTTTCTTGGCATAGCCTGTGCTTTGCTTATTGAAGAGCCAATATGTCTTTTCATGGGAAGAAAATACTGATGAAGAAGTGCGATTACACTGAAGACACAGAAGTAAAGGGTCAAAACCATTTATCTGAAAGTTTGCAGAGAGAAGAGTTCTCAAAAACTCTTTCTCAAGCTATGCATGAACTGAAGGAAGAAATCTAGGGGATGAAGAGGGAAAGACATGCAGATCCGTCACGAGGATTCTTACATCAAGAAAGCCCCAGTACTTCCTACCATGTGTGTGAGCATTCCCTCACACAACCTGATCTGCAACGTGGGAACATGCCTACTTTCTTGTCAAAGAAAGGAGGAAAGGGAGGAACACTAAAGGAGGAATCTCTTGGTGATTATCTCCAAGAATATGAATCTCAATCAGGGAGATTCAAAGAGCATCTTAGTTTCCTAGAGTTCTGTCAACTCAAAGAAGAAATATCCAGTAGCTACAGTAGAAGGAAAGGGTGCATGCAGCACACTTTGGGTATATTCTCTCTACCTATTTTTGATGGATCACCTAAAGACTCAACCAAGTCTTGGGTAAGGAAGCTTGACACATACTTTCAGCTGCATCAAGTGTCAGAAGAAGAATCCTTGAGAGTAGCAGCACTGCATCTTCAAGGAAAAGCTTATGCTTGGTGGCTATTTGAGTCCTCTTCCTTAAAGAGGGTAAACATCTCTTCTTATGCAAGGTTCACTAGGAGACTAGTGACAAGATTTGATGAGGGACATTCTGAGACTTCTTGGAGAAAGCAAACCAAGCCCAAGAAATCTGCATATTATCATAAGTTGGAAGATTCCATGGAGCCAACTCTAGTTCTAAACATTGTTGAGGGGGTTGAAGATTTGCTGCATAATTTGCTAGAGGGAAAAGACCCACTACAACAAGATCTCTTTTCTCAAAGAGGAGACATGAGGGTTCCTTCCTCACTGAGAGATCAAGAAAAATGATATCTTGATGATGAATAATTATCCAATAATGTTGAGAAGGGAGAGGAAGAGCAGAGAAGATCCTCTAGCGTTGTGACAGCAGGAGGAAATCTATTTTCAGTTGGAGATGGAGATGAAGCAATGGCTTCCACTAGAGGGGTTCTTGCACCTTTGCATGGATTTCCTAAAGATCTTCCATATGGAGGACACGAGCAGCATGTGTCTTTGCTAAAATACAATCAGACAGAACAAAGGAGGGATCACCTAGCTGATCCACTATCATATGAAGGGGAAAATTCTCCAATCAAAGGCACTCTTACACCACTAAGAGGGGTCTCCAATTTTCAGAAGACTTCCACACAAAAATCAGAGGTGAACATGTGCTGTGGAAGCAAGGGAATGTTGATCCCATCTGATAAGCATGGGAGAATGAACCATGAGGCATCACTGTCTTGTGGAAAACCACCTGGGAGACCACTTGATTCAGATTTGGTGAAAGGTTTCCCACTTCTTGATGCTCCACTCATGAGTCCAAGAAGGATTGGAGCATTAGAAGACAAGGCTACAACGTTGGGAGGCTTGGGTAAGCTCAAGGAGAAGGGAGATCTTATTCCCTTAACATCACCACCCACTCTCCTATCAGGATCTGCACTGTGGGAGGAGAAGAATGGAAGGATCAGCCTTCCAACACACATCTGTGGCATGGGGCACGCCAAGGAGAAGATCAGCAATATGATAGACGTTCCTGTGGATGTTTCATCAGCGCTGTCATTGTTGAGTAGTGTGGATCCGTATTGGAAATCTCAACTGCTGTAGAGTATTCCAAATATCTTCACACATGTATGATACTTGATGACATGATACAAGAAGAGGGCTACTTATTCCAAGGAGGGGTCATCTATCATCATGGTAGATTCTTCTTGTCTAAAGTTTCCAAGCTCAAGCAGAAGATACTACAAGGAGCACACAAAGAGTTCTTTTTCATCCATATGCAGTCAATGAAGATCTACACTCTAATCATGAGGAGCTTTGATTGGGAAGGCTTGAGAGAGGAACTACATCAGCACTTTCAAGAGTGCATGAACTATGTGGAGTTGGGGCAGCCAAGGGACTCTATGCAAGAGTCATTTTAGTCATCTCTTCCTTCTTTTGAAAGAGGAGAAATGTCCATGCACAACTCCATGTGTATGAGTAACTTTGATGGTAAAGAATCTGTTCATGTAAACCAAGTTTATTTTTCTATTTGTACATGTTATTTTACCATTTGTATGCAGACCATGACTCCTAAAAGGAGCAATGTATCATGTAATGTCATGGAAATTGTTGGGCCACTAAGAATTCTAAATTTGGCCACTCGCTTGATGTGCGAAGGGAGATTTGTTTTCACGATGGGTGCTTCCCAAAGGCACCAAATATATCTCACATTTTCTACAATAGTGAGATTACTTGGGCAGAAAGTAAGTGGTGGGAAAACCACTTACCACATCTTAGCTTGATGCAGGTAGGGGATGCTCTACGCTGGTTCCACATGTGGGACTATGATCCACCCCCATGTACACACATTTCTATTTGTTTGTACATTGTGTTGATACCCTATATTGATGATGTACTTATACTTTTCATGGCGATGAATGGAGGAAGGAGGGAAGACTTGCATGTGCCCTATGGTATGACTACACTTCCTGTACTTTATGTTTTATATTTTAGGGAGGGAATTGGGCAAACCATGTTTGTTTCATGGGATTCATTGTTTCCTTATGGAAGGAGCTATTTGCATCTCATGAGGACATTGTTGGGACAAGTCATGGATGGATGGTTTGGTGATAACTTAGCTTATCAGAGAAGCTTATCCTTGTTTGTGACACCAATGGGAGAGGAGATGAGATGCAACACTCATCCTATCAGTTGCTTGAGGACAAGAAACATTTTGGAGGGGAGGACTGTAATATTCCTAATTAGCCCAAGCTAATAGGATTATTTAATTTTGTTTTCATTTTCTTGTTACAAGAATAAAATTGTATATGAGGACAAATTAAACTCCTTAAACAACAAAAGAAATCAATGCTCATGTGAACAAGGCTAAATCTGGGCTGCCTTAATAAAACTCCCTCATGTGTGAAAAGGGATTATGACAATTGACTTGGTCAAAAGGACCAAATCCACAGCGCTATCCAGATTCAATGTACCTAGATGAATAGCGCAGATCTAGTTGGAGGTTTCAAATGTGAAAGGAGCTAAACCTTTGAAATGGTTTAGGGTTTTGCAAGGCTTTCATCCTATAAATGAAAGAGGAGAGAAACATGAGAGGGGTTGTTGAACATATTGTATTGAAAAGATTTGTCTTTTTAGACACTTCTCATTCTCTGGCTGTTTAGTTGAGAATAGTGATGTTTAGCACTTGGGTGTTCCTGATCGGGAATCCCACCTCCTTCCTTGAGAGGTCTCTTGGAGGAGTCTTGCATTTCTTGATCACTATCAGGATTTGGCCAAGCTCTTCTCCCAACTACAATTCAGATCTTGTTGAGGTTTTGGTTGTCCTTGTGAGCAGCAGCAAGTGGAGGCTAGATCTATTTAGATCTAGACCATACTAGTGCCTCTTTTCAGTGGGAAAGCCTTCTATCCCATTGGCAAGAGTGTAATAGCTTATTGGAGCTCTAGATCCATACCTTGGCATCAAGCCAAATTCTACATCAATCCTACAGCGCATTTTATATCTGTGGACTGTGTTATTTTTCAAGTGAAAAGTTGCAGGTTGTTTGGCAACTATTTGGAGGAGAGATCTCTAGTGTAAAGGAGACTTCCTTACACTGTAGTGATCCATGGATTAGCCATCTAATACATGTATGTTTCAGATCTTATCTATTCATTGATGTATCCACTTCATAATTTCTTAATCATTCTACAGATCTTCTGAGGTAGCTCTCATATCTACTCCTATGCTTTCATGTTTTGCTGAAAACCCCAAGGGGTATGTAAAATAGAGACAATCTAGTGTACAGATCTGATATAGATCTAATATTTTGTATACATATCTATCCTAGATCCAAGTTGTAGCCTACAGCTGCTGTTTACTCATGAAAAAAACGCTGTCATGGATTTACAGTGAATTATGTTGTCGCAACACCTCTTTTAGAGGGTTTTTCTCCATAAAAGCCTCCTTCTTTCTCCTGTACATTGATTGGGCTAAATTGAAAATCTGATTTATCATTGTATAATCTATTTTAAGCTGTCATATTGGTCTACTACTACTGCTATCTAAAACTGCGTTATTTTCTCGGAAGTGTTCTTTTGTATTGTTGCAGTCCTTCTTTGGGCAGTTTTCAAGCCTTCCTAGGTGTGAGAGATCTGTTTAACCCACCTAGAAAGATTTGTTTCTGATCTCCTCTTGGATTTAGGCCTTAGATATTCAGATCTAAGGGATCCAAAGGCTGATTTCATATCTTGTAGCAAATGAAAGGCATTTAGATATTGCTGCTGGAATCAAAGCAAATTTCTGGCATAGCTCGTGCTTTTTCTTATCAAGACGTATGTATTTTCATGGGAAGCAGCTGATCAAGGAAGAAGTATTGCTACCAAAGTGGCTAAAAGGAACCTTTATCTGGAAGTTTACAGAGAGAAGAGTTCTCAAAAACTCTTTCTCAAGCTATGCATGAACTGAAGGAAGAAATCCGAGGGATGAAGAGGGAAAGACATGCAGATACATCAGGAGGATTCTTACATCAATAAAGCCCCAGTACTTCCTACCATGTGTGTGAGAATTCTGTCTCACAACCTGATCTGCAACGTGGGAACATGCCTACTTTCTTGTCAAAGAAAGGAGGAAAGGGAGGAACACTAAAGGAGGAATCTCTTGGTGATTATCTCCAAGAATATGAATCTCAATCAGGGAGATTTAGAGAGAATCTTAGTTTCCTAGAGTTCTTTCAACTCAAAGAAGAAATATCCAGTAGCTACAGTAGAAGGAAAGGGTGCATGCAGCACACTTTGGGTAGATTCTCTCTACCTATTTTTGATGGATCACCTAAAGACTCAGCCAAGTCTTGGGTAAGGAAGCTTGACACATACTTTCAGCTGCATCAAGTGTCAGAAGAAGAAGCCTTGAGAGTAGTAGCACTACATCTTCAAGGAAAAGCTTATGCTTGGTGGCTATTTGAGTCCTCTTCCTTAAAGAGGGTAAACATCTCTTCTTATGCAAGGTTCACTAGGAGACTAGTGACAAGATTTTATGAGGGACATTATGAGACTTCTTGGGGAAAGCAAACCAAGCCCAAGAAAACTGCATCTTTGCATAAGTTGGAAGATTCCATGGAGCCAACTCCAATTCTAAACATTGTTGAAGGGGTTGAAGATTTGTTGCATAATTTGCTAGAGGGAAAAGCCCCACTACAACAAGATCTCTTTTCTCAAAGAGGAGACATGAGGGTTCCTTCCTCACTAAGAGATCAAGAAAAAGGATATCTTGATGATGAAGCATTATCCAATAATGTTGAGAAGGGAGAGGAAGAGCAGAGAAGATCCTCCAGCGCTGTGACAGCAGGAGGAAATCTATTTTCAGTTGGAGATGGAGATGAAGCAATGGCTTCCACTAGAGGGGTTCTTGCACCTTTGCAAGGATTTACTAAGGATCTTCCATATGGAGGTCATGAGCAGCATGTGTCTTTGCTAAAATACAATCAAAAAGAACATAGGAGGGATCACCTGGCTGATCCGCTATCAGATGATGGGGAAAATGGTCTAATCAAAGGCACTCTTACACCACTAAGAGGGGTCTCCAAGTTTCAGAAGACTTCCACACAAAAATCAGAGGTGAACTTGTGTTGTGGAAGTAAGGTAATGTTGATCCCATCTTATAAGCATGGGAGAATGAACCATGAGGCATCAATGTCTTGTGGAAAACCACCTAGGAAACCACCTGATTCAGATTTGGTGAAAGGTGTCCCACATCTTGATGCTCCACTCATGAGTGCAATAAGGATTAGAGCATTATAAGACAAGGCTACAGCGCTGGGAGGCTTGGGTAAGCTCAAGGAGAAGGGAGATCTTATTCCCTTAGCATCACCACCCACTCTCCTATCTGGATCTGCGTTGTGGGAGGAGAAGAATGGAAGGATCAGCCTTCCAACCCACATTTGTGGCATGGGGCATGCCAAGGAGAAGATCATCAATATGACATACGTTCCTATGGATGTATCATCAACACTGTCATTGTTGAGTAGTGTGGATCTTTATTGGAAATCTCAACTGCTGTAGAGTATTCCAAATATCTTCACACATGTATGATACTTGATGACATGCTACAAGAAGAGGGCTACTTAGTCCAAGGAGGGGTCATCTATCATCATGGTAGAGTCTTCTTGGCTAGAGTTTCCAAGCTCAAGTAGAAGATACTACAAGGAGCACACAAAGAGTTCTTTTTCAGCCATATGAAGTCAATGAAGATCTACACTCTAATCATGAGGAGCTTTGATTGGGAAGGCTTGAGAGAGGAACTACATCAGCACTTTCAAGAGTGCATGAACTATGTGGAGTTGGGGCAGCCAAGGGAATCTATGCAAGAGTCATTTTAGTCATCTCTTCCTTCTTTTGAAAGAGGAGAAATGTCCATGCACAACTCCATGTGTATGAGTAACTTTGATCGTAAAGAATCTGTTCATGTAAACCAAGTTTATTTTTATGTTTGTACATGTTATTCTACCATTTGTATGCAGGCCATGACTCCTAAAAGGAGCAATGCATCATGTAATGTCATGGAAATTGTTGGGCCCCTAAGAATTATAAATTTGGCCACTCCCTTGATGTGCAAAGGGAGATTTATTTTCACGATGGGTGCTTCCCAAAGGCACCAAATATATCTCACATTTTCTACAATAGTGAGATGACTTGGGCAGAAAGTAAGTGGTGGGAAAACCACTTACCACATCTTGGTTTGATGTGTTGGGTGTGGAGCTTGATTATCTTTTTTACTTTGTATCACAACATTGGACCCCTGTACCTTAAAAGGGGTGGCAATGCCGCCCGTAATTAATCGTTGCCGTGGGGGGTCCAGGTGGCGGGGGTTTCAGGGGCAGTGCCCCTGAAGCTAAAAACAGATGTAAAATTGCCTTGTAAAAGTATAGTAATTTCTAGTCAATCTGGGCCATTCATTAGGCAAATGATCTGACGGTAGAAGTTATGTTTAGTTTAGGCTTTTTTTCCCTAGAAGGCATCCTCTCACTTTTATGAGGGTATTTTATTGCGGCTGTGTATTGTATGTGTATTCTTGGAGCGAGAAACAGAGAGGGAGACTGTGAGAGAGAACAGAGGATATTACAGCGGATCTGCTGTAGGTTTTGTTTCTTCATTTTTGCTGGATAATATAAAGGAAGGACTAGCTGTTTGGGGTGGACGTAGCCCAAACTAGGTGAACCACATATATCTGTGTCTCTCTGGTTTTATGTGTTTTTGTGTGCTTTTATTTTCCGCATATTTTATGTGTTGCATTTCTCTGTAATATTTAATTTTCTAACAATTGGTATCAGAGCCGAAGGTATATTTGGTTGATAAACTCGCAGGAAAGAAGGGTTCCTGGTTCAATTGGGAGCAATGGCGGAAGATGGTAAGTTTAGGGTCAAGAAATTTAACGGCCAAAAATTTCCACTGTGGAAGATGCAGATGGAATATTATCTGTATTAGAAAGATTTGTACCTACCATTGAGCGGAAAAACAAAGAAGCCGGTGGCCATGACAGACACGGAATGGAACATTCTTGATAGAAAGGCACTTGGAACAGTACGGTTGTGCCTTGCAGCATCAGACGCCTTCAATATTTCGAAGGAAACAACAACAGAGGGTTTGATGCAGATGTTGGCGAAACTCTATGAAAAACCCTCAACCTCAAGCAAGGTATTTCTTATGAAACGACTATTTAATATGAAGATGTCAGAAGGTGGATCTGTTGCAGACCATTTAAATGAATTTAATACAGTTACCAGTCAGTTAAGTTCTGTAGGGGTAAAATTTGATGATGAAGTTAGAGGTCTGTTATTCTTGTGCTCATTACCAGAAAGCTGAAATGGTTTAGTTATGGCCATTAGTAACTCTATCTCTAGATCTAGTACTTTAAAGTTTGATGATGTTGTTGGTGCTATCCTTAGCGAGGAAATGCGACGGAAAATCTCCAGTGAGACATCGGGTAATTATTTGAGTGCAGAGTCTAGGGGAAGAAGAATGGAAAGAGGAAAGAGCTCGGGATATCGTAGTAAATCAAGGAAACGCAGATCCAAGTCCAGATCAAGAATAGTGTGCTGGAATTGCGGAAAGAAAGGACACCTAAAGAAAGACTGTAGATCTCGGAAGGGAAAAGAAGGAGACACACAACAAGAAAAAAATCATGAAGCAAATGTGACAGGTGATGTGTTACAAGATGATTTGATTCTTTCTTTCGAAAATGTTACTGATTCTTGGGTTGTAGATTCAGGGGATTCATTCCATGCCACACCTGATAAGTAATATTTGCATGACTATGTTCAAGGAGATTTTGGACAAGTTCGTTTGGGTGATGATAAACCCTGTAAAATTGTTGGAATAGGTAAAGTTCTTGTAAAACAACAGAATGGAAACCAATGGCTACTAAAGGAGGTAAGGCATGTTCCAGATCTGAAGAAAAATCTGATTTCAACGGGGCAATTAGGCAGTGAAGGTTGTGTGACAACTTTCATAGATAAAACTTGGAAGGTCACCAAAGGAGCCCTTGTAATAGCAAAAGGCGAAAAGGTTGGTACATTGTATTTATGCAATGGTATTTCTAACTTTTTTAATGCTTTAACTTCCAAAGGAGCAGATGCAGCATTATGGCATCATAGGCTCGGACACATGAGTGAGAAGGGAATGAAGATTCTCCACTCAAGAAATTTGTTGCTAGGTTTGAAGAATGTTGATTTGGATTTCTGTGAGAATTGCATTTATGGAAAACAGAAGAGAGTCAGATTTCTCAGAGTTGGGAAAGAAAAGAAGAGCGAAAAATTGGAGCTTGTGCATATAGATGTATGGGGACCTGCTCAGGTATCATCTCTCGGTGGCTCTCGTTATTATGATACTTTTATTGATGATGCAACTAGAAAAACATGGATTTATTGTATTCAGAATAAATCTGATGTATTTGATACTTTCAAGAAATGGAAAGCTTTGGTTGAGATTGAGACAGGAAAGAAGTTGAAGTGTCTCAGATCAGACAATGGAGGTGAATATTGCTGCAAAGAGTTTGATAGGTACTGTTCAGAGCATGGAATTCGTAGAGAGAAGACAGTTCCAAGAACACCACAAGAAAATGGTGTGTCAGAAAGGATGAACAGAACAATCATGGAGCGTGCAAGGTGCATGAGATTGCATGCGAGATTGCCTTTACAATTTTTGGCAGATGCTGTAGATACTGCTGTTTATCTAATAAACAGAGGGCCTTCAAGTTCCTTGGATGGTGGTATTCCAGAGGAAGCATGGACAGGTAAAAAGGTAAAATACTCTTTTTTAAATCCTTTTGGTTGTGAGGCCTTTGTCCATATTAATAAAGAAAATAGAACAAAGCTTGAGGCAAAATCAAAGAAATGTACCTTTATTGGATATGGTGCTAATGATTTTGGTTATCGCTTATATGATTATGAAATCCACAAAATAATTAGGAGCAGAGATGTAATATTCAATGAAAAGGTCTTGTATAAGAATCAGCTGTAGGAAAAGAAACAAGAAAAAGAAAGAAATGAATACGCTGTTCTTGATGAGATATCTGAAAAAGTAAAGGTGCCCGAAAATAATAATAATCAACAACCACAGAAGCATCAACACCACAACAGCAGCAGGCACCTCAAACACCTGAAAGTGATGTTAGAAGATCTACCAGGATAAGTAGACCCCCTGAACGATACTCTCCTTCATTATATTATTTATTTTTGACTGATTCTGGTGAACCTGAATGTTATGAAGAAGCAATGCAGGTTGAAAGTAGGAAGAAGTGGGAGCTAGCCATGGAAGAAGAGATGGACTCCTTAATGCATAACCAGACTTGGGACTTAGTCAAGTTTCCTGCAGGTAAAAATACATTGCAGAATAAATGGGTTTACAGGCTGAAGGAAGAAGATGGAGGAAACCAGAGGTACAAAGCTAGACTTGTGGTGAATGGGTTTGCACAAAATAAAGGTATTGATTTTGATGAAATATTTTCTCCTGTTGTTAAGATGAATTCAATCATAACTATCTTAAGTCTTGTAGCAATGGAAGATTTACATCTTGAACAGTTAGATGTAAAGACAACATTTCTCCATGGAGATTTGGAGGAAGAGATATACATGCAACAACCAGAAGGATATGAGGTAAAAGGGAAAGAAAAATTGGTGTGCTAGTTAAAGAAGAGCTTGCATGGCTTAAAACAGGCTCCAAGGCAGTGGTATCTAAAATTTGACAAGTTTATGTCTGAACAAGGTTATACTAGATGTCACTCTGATCATTTTGTTTATCTAAAAAGGCAAAATGATGGAAGCTATATTATATTGTTATTGTATGTAGATGACATGCTTGTTGTAGGGTCTAACATGTGGGAAATAAATGTGCTCAAAAGAAAATTGGCAAATTCATTTGCAATGAAAGATTTGGGAGCTGCAAAGAAAATCCTTGGTATGAGGATAACTAGAGACAGGAAAAATCACAAATTAACACTGTCTCAGAATGAGAACATAGAGAAGGTGTTGAAAAGATTTAATATGCAGAATGAAAAACTAGTTAGTACACCTTTTGCTAGCCATTTCAAACTTAGTAAGGAGATGTGCCCAAAGACCCAAGAAGACATGGATTATATGTCTAAAGTTCCATATGCATCTACAGTTGGAAGTTTAATGTATGCAATGGTATGCACAAGGCCTGATATTGCACATGCAGTGGGAGTTGTAAGCAGGTATATGAACAATCCAGGAAAAGAACATTGGATGGCAGTAAAATGGATTCTCAGATATTTGAGAGGTACCACAAATCAAGCATTATTCTTTGGTGGTTCAAACATTGCTCTACAGGGATATGTTGATGCAGATATGGTAGGTGACAGAGATAACAGGAGGAGCACTACAGGATATGTATTTACTGTAGGTGGAACAGCTGTTAGTTTGGTTTCAAAAATCCAAAGTGTTGTTGCACTTTCAACAACAGAAGCAGAGTATGTTGCTGCTACAGAGGCTAGTAAAGAAATGATTTGGTTACAAAGGTTTATGGGTGAATTGGGTAAGAATCATGATATGGGCACGTTATACAGTGATAGCCAAAGTGCCATTCATCTTGCAAAGAACTCAGCATTTCATTCTAGGACTAAACACATACATCTCAAGTACCATTTCATACGGTCAGTATTAGAAGATGGAGAGTTGAAGCTGGAAAAGATACACACTAGCCAGAATCCTGCAGATATGCTAACAAAAGTTGTAACCAGGGAGAAACTAAGAATGTGCTCAGTTTCAATTGGTCTTCAAGGATGACGATGAAGATGAGGAACAACCAGGTCCAAAGAGGAGTCATTGTCTAGCAAATGAAGCAACGGTGGAGTTGCTACAATCAGTCTCCAAGTGGGAGATTGTTGGGTGTGGAGCCTGATTATCTTGTTTACTTTGTATCACAACATTGGACCCCTGTACCTTAAAAGGGGCGGCAACACCGCCCGTAATTAATCGCTGCCGTGGGGGGTCCAGGAGGGGGTGGCAGCGCTTTTCGGAGCCCCCCCTTGGCGGGGGCTTCGGGGGCAGCGCCCCCAAATCTAAAAACAGATGTAAAATTGCCTTGTAAAAGTATAGTAATTTCTAGTCAATCTAGGTCGTTCATTAGGAAAATGATCTGACGGTAGAAGTTATGTTTAGTTTAGGGTTTTTTGCCCTAGAAGGTAACCTCTCGCTTTTATGAGGGTATTGTATTGCGGCTGTGTATTGTATGTGTATTCTCAGAGTGAGAAACAGAGAGGGAGACTGTGAGAGAGAACAGAGGATATTACAGCGGTTCTACTGTAGGTTTTGTCTCTTCATTTTTGTTGGATAATAGAAAGGAAGGACTAGCTATTCGGGGTGGACGTAGCCCAAACTAGGTGAACCACGTATATCTATGTCTCTCTGGTTTTATGTGTTTTTTTTTGCTTTTATTTTCCGCATATTTTATGTGTTGCATTGCTCTGTAATATTTAATTTTCTAACATGATGCAGGTAGGGGATGCTCTACGCTAGTTCCACATGTGAGAATATGATCCACCCCCATGTACACAAATTTCTGTTTGTTTGTACATTGTTTTGATACCCTATATTGATGATGTACTTATACTTTTCATGGGGATGAATGGAGGAAGGAGGGAAGGCTTGCATGTGCCCTATGGGATGACTACACTTCCTGTACTTTATGTTTTATATTTTAGGAAGGGCATTGGGCAAACCATGGTTGTTTCATGGGATTCATTGTTTCCTTATGGGAGGAGCTATTTGCATCTCATGAGGACACTGTTGGGACAAGTCATGGATGGATGGTTTGGTGATCACTTAGCTTATGAGAGAAGCTTATCCTTGTTTGTGACACCAATGGGAGAGGAGATGAGTTGCAGCACTCATCTTATCAGTTGCTTGAGGACAAGAAACATTTTTGAGGGGAGGACTATAATATTCCTAATTAGCCCAAGCTAATAGGAATATTCAATTTTGTTTTCATTTTCTTGTTACAAGAATAAAGTTGTAAAGGAGGAAAAATTAAACTCCTTAAACAACAAAATAAATCAATGCCCATGTGAACAAGGCTAAATCTGGGCTGCCTTAATAAAACTCCCTCATGTGTGAAAAGGGATTGTGAGAATTGACTAGGTCAAAAGGACCAAATCTACAGCGCTATCCAGATTCAATGTACCTAGATGAACAACGCAGATCTAGTTGGAGGTTTCAAATATGAAAGGAGCTAAACCTTTGAAATGGTTTAGGGTTTTTCAATGCTTTCATCCTATAAATGAAAGAGGAGAGAAACATGAGAGGGGTTTTTGAACATATTGTATTGAAAATATTTTTCTATTTAGACACTTCTCATTCTCTGGCTGTTTAGTTGAGAATAGTGTTGTTTAGCACTTGGGTGTTCCTGATCGGGAATCCCACCTCCTTCCTTGAGAGGTCTCTTGGAGGAGTCTTTCATTTCTTGATCACTATCAGGCATTTGGCCAAGCTCTTCTCCCAACTACAACTCAGATCCTGTTGAGGTTTTGGTTGTCCTTGTGAGCAGCAGCAAGTGGAGGCTAGATATATTCAGATCTAGACCATACTAGTGCCTCTTTTCAGTGGGAAAGCCTTCTATCCCATTGGCAAGAGTGTATTAGCTGATTGGAGCTCTAGATCCATACCTTGGCATTAGGCCAAAGTCTACATCAAGCCTACAGTGCATTTTATATCCCTGGACTGCATTATTTTGCAAGTGAAAAGTTGCAGGTTGTTTGGCAACTATTTTGAGGAGAGATCTCTGGTGTAAAGGAGCCTTCCTTACACTGCGGTGATCCATGGATTAGCCATCTAATACATGTATGTTTCAGATATTATCTATTCATTGATGTATCCACTTCAAAATTTCTAAATCATTCTACAGATATTCTGAAGTAGAACTCAGATCTACTCTTATGCTTTCATGTTTTGCTGAAAACCCCAAGGGGTATGTAAAATAGAGACAATCTAGTGTACAGATTTGATATAGATCTAATATTCTGTACACATATCTATCCTAGATCCGATTTTTCACCTACAACTGTTGTTTACTCATGAAAATAATGTTGTCATGGATTTACGGTGAATTATGTTGTTGCAGCACCTCTTTTAGAGGGTTTTTCTCCATAAAAGCCTCCTTCTTTCTCCTGTACATTGATTGGGCTATATTTTAAATCTGATTTATCATTGTATAAGCTATTTTTAAGCTGTCATATTGGTCTACTGCTACTGCTATCTAAAACTGCGTTATTTTTTGGGCAGTGTTCTTTTTGTATTGTTGTGGTCCCTTCTTTGGGCAGTTTTCAAGCCTTCCTAGGTGTGGGAGATCTATTTAACCCACATAGAACGATTTGTTTCTGATCTCCTCTTGGATTTAGGTCTTAGATATTTAGGTCTAAGGGATCCAAGTGCTGATGTCATATCTTGTAGCAGCCATTCCCATTTTGGGATATTACAGTGGTATCAAAGCAAATTTCTTGGCATAGCCCATGCTTTGCTTATTGAAGAGCCAATATGTCTTTTCATGGGAAGAAAATACTGATGAAGAAGTGCGGTTACACCGAAGACACAGAAGTAAAGGGTCGAAACCCTTTATCTGGAATTTTGCAGAGAGAAGAGTTCTCAAAAAATCTTTCAAGCTATGCATGAATTAAAGGAAGAAATCCGGAGGATGAAGAGGGAAAGACATACAGATCCGTCAGGAGGATTATTACATCAATAAATCCCCAGTACTTCCTACCATGTGTGTGAGAATTCCATCACACAACCTAATCTGCAACGTGGGAACATGCCTACTTTCTTGTCAAAGAAAGGAGGAAAGGGAGGAACACTAAAGGAGGAATCTCTTAATGATTATCTCCAAGAATATGAATCTCAATCAGGGAGATTCAAAGAGCATCTTAGTTTCCTAGAGTTCTGTCAACTCAAATAAGAAATATCCAGTAGCTACAATAGAAGGAAAGGGTGCATGCAGCACACTTTGGGTAGATTCTCTCTACCTATTTTTGATGGATCACCTAAAGACTCAGCCAAGTCTTGGGTAAGGAAGCTTGACACATACTTTCAGCTGCATCAAGTGTCAGAAGAAGAAGCCTTGAGAGTAGAAGCACTGCATCTTCAAGGAAAATATTATGCTTGGTGGCTATTTGAGTCCTCTTCCTTAAAGAGGGTAAACATCTCTTCTTATGCAAGGTTCACTAGGAGACTAGTGACAAGATTTGACGAGGGACATTTTGAGACTTCTTGGGGAAAGCAAACCAAGCCCAAGAAATCTGCATCTTTGCATAAGTTGGAAGATTCCATGGAGCCAACTCCAGTTCTAAACATTATTGAGGGGGTTGAAGATTTGCTGCATAATTTTCTAGAGGGAAAAGCCCCACTACAACAAGATCTCTTTTCTCAAAGAGGAGACATGAGGGTTCCTTCCTCACTAAGAGATCAAGAAAAAGGATATCTTGATGATGAAGCATTATCCAATAATGTTGAGAAGGGAGAGGAAGAGCAGAGAAGATCCTCCAGCGCTGTGATAGTAGGAGGAAATATATTTTTAGTTGGAGATGGAGATGAAGCAATGGCTTCCACTAGAGGGGTTCTTTCACCTTTGCAAGGATTTCCTAAGGATCGTCCATATGGAAGACATGAGCAGCATGTGTCTTTGCTAAAATATAATCAGACAGAACAAAGGAGGGATCACCTAGCTAATCCACTATCAGATGATGGGGCAAATGCTCCAATAAAAGGCACTCTTACACCACTAAGAGGGGTCTCCAAGTTTCAGAAGACTTCCACACAAAAATCAGAGGTGAACTTGTGCTGTGGAAGCAAGGGAATGTTGATCCCATCTGATAAGCATGGGAGAATGAACCATGAGGCATCACTGTCTTGTGGAAAACCACCTGGGAGACCACTTGATTCAGATTTGGTGAAAGGTGTGCCACTTCTTGATGCTCCGCTCATGACTCCAAGAAGTATTGGAGCATTAGAAGACAAGGCTACAGCGCTGGGAGGCTTGGGTAAGCTCAAGGAGAAGGGAGATCTTATTCCCTTAACATCACCACCCACTCTCCTATCTGGATCTATACTGTGTGAGGAGAAGAATGGAAGGATCAACCTTCCAACACACATATGTGGCATGGGGCATGCCAAGGAGAAGATTATCAATATGACAGACGTTCTTGTGGATGTATCATCAGCGCTGTCATTGTTGAGCAGTGTGGATCTGTATTGGAAATCTCAACTGCTGTAGAGTATTCCAAATATCTTCACACATGTATGATACTTGATGACATGCTGCAAGAAGAGGGCTACTTAGTCCAAGGAGGGGTTATCTATCATCATGGTAGAGTCTTCTTTTCTTGAGTTTCCAAGCTCAAGCAGAAGATAGTACAAGGAGCACACAAAGATTTCTTTTTCAGCAATATGCAGTAGATGAAGATCTACACTCTGATCATGAGGAGATTTGATTGGGAAGGCTTGAGAGAGGAACTACATCAGCACTTTCAAGAGTGTATGAACTATGTAGAGTTGGGGCAGCCAAGGGACTCTATGCAAGAGTCATTTTAGTCATCTCTTTTTTCTTTTGAAAGAGGAGAAATGTCCATGCACAACTCCATGTGTATGAGTAACTTTGATGGTAAAGAATCTGTTCATGTAAACCAAGTTTATTTTTCTTTTTGTACATGTTATTTTACCATTTGTATGCAGGCCATGACTCCTAAAAGGAGAAATGTATCATGTAATGTCATGGCAATTGTTGGGCCACTAAGAATTCTAAATTTGGCCACTCGCTTGATGTGCAAAGGGAGATTTATTTTCATGATGGGTGCTTCCCAAAGGCACCAAATATATCTCACATTTTCTACATATTGAGATGACTAGGGCAGAAAGTAAGTGGTCGGAAAACCACTTACCACATCTTGGTTTGATGCAGGTAGGGGATGCTCTACGTTGATTCCACATATGGGACTATGATCCACCCCCATGTACACACATTTCTATTTGTTTGTACATTGTGTTGACACCCTATATTGATGATGTACTTATACTTTTCATGGGGATGAATGGAGGAAGGAGGGAAGGCTTGCATGTGCCCTATGGGATGACTACACTTCCTGTACTTTATGTTTTATATTTTAGGGAGGTCATTGGGCAAACCATGGTTGTTTCATGGGATTCATTGTTTCCTTATGGGAGGAGCTATTTGCATCTCATGAGGACATTGTTGGGACAAGTCATGGATGGATGGTTTGGTGATCACTTAGCTTATGAGAGAAGCTTATCCTTGTTTGTGACACCAATGGGAGAGGAGATGAGTTGTAGCACTCATCTTATCAGTTGCTTGAGGATAAGAAACATTTTGGAGGGGAGGACTGTAATATTCCTAATTATCCCAAGCTAATAGGATTATTCTATTTTGTTTTCATTTTATTGTTACAAGAATAAAATTGTAAAGGAGGACAAATTAAACTCCTTAAACAACAAAATAAATCAATGCCCATGTGAACAAGGCTAAATCTGGGCTGCCTTAATAAAAATCCCTCATGTGTGAAAAGGGATTGTGACAATTGAGTGGGTCAAAAGGACCAAATCTACAGTGCTATATAAATTCAATGTACCTAGATGAACATCGCAGATCTAGTTGGAGGTTTCAAATGTGGAAGGAGCTAAACCTTTGAAATGGTTTAGGGTTTTGCAAGGCTTTCATCCTATAAATGAAAGAGGAGAGAAAAATGAGAGGGGTTGTTGAACATATTGTATTGAAAATATTTGTCTATTTAGAAACTTCTCATTCTCTGGCTGTTTAGTTGAGAATAGTGTTGTTTAGCACTTGGGTGTTCCTGATCGGGAATCCCACCTCCTTCCTTGAGAGGTCTCTTGGAGGAGTCCTGCATTTCTTGATCACTATCAAGCATTTGGCCAAGCTCTTCTCCCAAATAAAACTCAGATCCTGTTGAGGTTTTGGTTGTCCTTGTGAGCAGCAACAAGTGGAGGCTAGATCTATTCAGATCTAGACCATACTAGTGCCTCTTTTCAGTAGGAAAGCCTTCTATCCCAATTGCAAGAGTGTATTAGCTGGTTAGAGCTCCAGATCCATACCTTGGCATCAGGCCAAAGTCTACATCAAGCCTACAATGCATTTTATATCCCTGGAGTGCGTTATTTTGCAAGTGAAAAGTTGCAGGTTGTTTGGCAACTATTTGGAGGAGAGATCTCTGGTGTAAAGGGGCCTTCCTTACACTGCGGTGATCCATGGATTAGCCATCTAATACATGTATGTTTCAGATCTTATCTATTCATTGATGCATCCACTTCAGAATTTTTGAATCATTCTACAGATCTTCTGAAGTAGATCTCAAATCTACTCTTATGCTTTCATGTTTTGTTGAAAACCCCAAGGGGTATGTAAAATAGAGACAATCTAGTGTACAGATCTGATATAGATCTAATATTTTGTACACATATCTATCCTAGATCTGAGTTTTAACCTACAACTACTGTTTACTCATGAAAATAACGCTATCATGGATTTACAGTGAATTATGTTGTTGCAGCACCTCTTTTAGAGGGTTTTTCTCCATAAAAGCCTCCTTCTTTCTCCTGTACATTGATTGGGCTAAATTGTAAATCTGATTTATCATTGTATAAGCTACTTTTAAGCTGTCATATTGGTCTACTACTACTGCTATCTAAAACTGCGTTATTCTCTGGGAAGTGTTCTTTTGTATTGTTGCAATCCCTTCTTTGGGCAGTTTTCAAGCCTTCCTAGGTGTGGGAGATCTGTTTAACCCACCTAGAAAGATTTTTTTTTGATCTCATATTGGATTTAGGTCTTAGATATTCATATCTAAGGGATCCAAGGGCTGATTTCATATCTTGTAGCAGCCATTCCCATTTTGGGATATTACAGTGGTATCAAAGAAACTTTCTTGGCATAGCCTGTGCTTTGCTTATTGAAGAACCAGTATGTCTTTTCAGGGGAAGAAAATACTGTTGAAGAAGTGCGGTTACAAACCAAGCCTTCTTGTGCATGGACATTTACAAACCAAGCGGTTAGAAAATACTGTTGAAGAAGTGCGGTTACAAACCAAGCCTTCTTGTGCATGGACATTCTGAGACTTCTTGGGGAAAGCAAACCAAGCCCAAGAAATCTGCATCTTTGCATAAGTTGGAAGATTCCATGGAGCCAACTCTAGTTCTAAACATTGTTGAGGGGGTTGAATATTTGCTGCATAATTTTCTAGAGGGAAAAGCCCCACTACAACAAGATCTCTTTTCTCAAATAGGAGACATGAGGGTTCCTTCCTCACTAAGAGATCAAGAAAAAGGATATCTTGATGATGAAGCATTATCCAATAATGTTGAGAAGGGAGAGGAAGAGAAGAGAAGATCCTCCAGCGCTGTGATAGCAGGAGGAAATCTATTTTTAGTTAGAGATGGAGATGAAGCAATGGCTTCCACTAGAGGGGTTCTTGCACCTTTGCAAGGATTTCCTAAGGATCTTCCATATGGAGGACATGAGCAGCATGTGTCTTTGCTAAATTACAATCAGAGAGAACAAAGGAGGGATCACCTAGCTGATCCACTATCAGATGATGGGGCAAATGATCCAATCAAAGGCACTCTTACACCACTAAGAGGGGTCTCCAAGTTTCAGAATACTTCCACACAAAAATCAGAGGTGAACTTGTGCTGTGGAAGCAAGGGAATGTTGATCCCATATGATAAGCATGAGAGAATGAACCATGAGGCATCACTGTCTTATGGAAAAACACCTGGGAGACCACCTGATTCAGATTTGGTGAAAGGTGTCCCACATCTTGACGCTCCACTCATGAGTCCAAGAAGGATTGGAGCATTAGAAGACAAGACTACAACGCTGGGAGGCTTGGGTAAGCTCAAGGAGAAGGGAGATCTTATTCCCTTAACATCACCACCCACTCTCCTATCTGTATCTGTGCTTTGGGAGGAGAAGAATGGAAGGATCAGCCTTCCAACACACATTTGTGGCATGGGGCATGCCAAGGAGAAGATCAACAATATGACAGTCGTTCCTGTGGATGTATCATCAGCGCTTTCATTGTTGAGCAGTGTGGATCTGTATTGGAAATATCAATTGCTGTAGAGTATTCCAAATATATTCACACATGTATGATACTTGATGACATGCTGCAAGAAGAGGGCTACTTAGTCCAAGGAGGGGTCATCTATCATCATGGTAGAGTCTTCTTGTCTAGAGTTTCCAAGCTCAAGCAAAAGATACTACAAGTAGCACACAAAGAGCTCTTTTGTGGCCATATGCAGTCAATGAAGATCTACACTCTGATCATGAGGAGCTTTGATTAGGAAGGCTTGAGAGAGGAACTACATCAGCACTGTCAAGAGTGCATGAACTATGTGGAGTTGGGGCAGCCAAGGGACTCTATGCAAGAGTCATTTTAGTCATCTCTTCCTTCTTTTGAAAGAGTATAAATGTCCATGCACAACTCCATGTGTATGAGTAACTTTTATGGTAAAGAATTTGTTCATGTAAACCAAGTTTATTTTTCTGTTTGTACATGTTATTTTACCATTTGTATGCAGACCATGACTCCTAAAAGGAGCAATGTATCATGTAATGTCATGGCAATTGTTGGGCCACTAAGAATTCTAAATTTGGCCACTCCCTTGATGTGCAAAGGGAGATTTATTTTCACGATGGGTGCTTCCCAAAGGCACCAAATATATCTCACATTTTCTACAATAGTGAGATGACTTGGGCAGAAAGTAATTGGTGGGAAAATAACTTACCACATCTTGGTTTGATGCAGGTAGGGGATGCTCTACACTGGTTCCACATGTGGGACTATGATCCACCCCCATGAACACACGTTTATGTTTGTTTGTACATTGTGTTGATACCCTATATTGATGATGTACTTATACTTTTCATGGGGATGAATGGAGGAAGGAGGGAAGGCTTGCATGTGCCCTATGGGATGACTACACTTCCTATACTTTATGTTTTATATTTTAGGGAGGGCATTGGGCAAACCATGGTTGTTTCATGGGATTCATTGTTTCCTTATGGGAGGAGCTATTTGCATCTCATGAGGACATTGTTGGGACAAGTCATGGATGGATGGTTTGGTGATCACTTAGCTTATGAGAGAAGCTTATCCTTGTTTGTGACACCAATGGGAGAGGACATGAGTTGCAACACTCATCTTATCAGTTGCTTGAGGACAAGAAAATTTTTGGAGGGGAGGGCTGTAATATTCCTAATTAGCCGAAGTTAATAGGAATATTCAATTTTTTTTTCATTTTCTTGTTACAAGAATAAAATTGTAAAGGAGGACAAATTAAACTCCTTAAACAACAAAATAAATCAATGCCCATGTGAACAAGGCTAAATTTGAGATACCTTAATAAAACTCCCTCATGTGTGAAAAGGGATTGTGACAATTGACTGGGTCAATAGGACCAAATCTACAGCACTGTCCAGATTCAATGTACCTAGATGAACAACGCAAATATAGTTGGAGGTTTCAAATGTGAAAGGAGCTAAACCTTTGAAATGGTTTAGGGTTTTGCAAGGCTTTCATCCTATAAATGAAAGAGGAGAGAAGCATGAGAGGGGTTGTTGAACATATTGTATTGAAAGGATTTGTCTGTTTAGACACTTCTCATTCTCTGGCTGTTTAGCTGAGAATAGTTTTGTTTAGAACTTGGGTGTTCCTGATCGGGAATCCCACCTCCTTCCTTGAGAGGTCTCTTGGAGGAGTATTGCATTTCTTGACCACTATCAAGAATTTGGCCAAGCTCTTCCCCCAACTACAGCTCAGATCTTGTTGAGGTTTTGGTTGCCCTTGTGAGTAGCAGCAAGTGGAGGCTAGATCTATTCAGATCTAGACCATACTAGTGCCTCTTTTCAGTGGGAAAACCTTCTATCCCATTGGAAAGAGTGTATTAGCTTACTGGAGCTCCAGATCCATACCTTTGCATCAAGCCAAAGTATACATCAAGCCTAAATCATAGTTTATATCCCTGGACTGCTTTATTTTGCAAGTGAGAAGTTGCAGGGTGTTTGGCAACTATTTGGAGGAGAGATCTCTGGTGTAAAGGGGCCTTCCTTACACTGTGGTGATCCATGGATTAGCCATCTAATCCATGTATGTTTCAAATCTGATCTATTCATTGATGCATCCACTTTATAATTTCTGAATCATTCTGCAAATATGCTGCAGTAGATCTCCGATCTACTCTTGTGCTTTCATGTTTTGCTGAAAACCCCAAGGGGTATGTAAAATAGAGACAATCTAGTGTACAGATATGATATAGATCTAATATTTTGTACACAGATCTGTCCTGGATCTGATTTTTAACCTACAGCTACTAT
The DNA here is from genome assembly GCA_034641835.2 of Pinus albicaulis. Taxonomy (NCBI): domain Eukaryota; kingdom Viridiplantae; phylum Streptophyta; class Pinopsida; order Pinales; family Pinaceae; genus Pinus; species Pinus albicaulis. Next base: position 878,635,704 of record CM076569.1, on the reverse strand, counting down.
TTACTCATGAAAATAATGTTGTCATGGCTTTACAGTGAATTATGTTGTTGCAGCACCTCTTTTAGAGGGTTTTTCTCCATAAAAGCCTCCTTCTTTCTCCTGTACATTGATTGGGCTATATTTTAAATCTGATTTATCATTGTATAAGCTATTTTTAAGCTGTCATATTGGTCTACTGCTACTACTATCTAAAAATGCATTATTTTCTGGGCAGTGTTCTTTTGTATTGCTGCAGTCCCTTCTTTGGGCAGTTTTCAAGCCTTCCTAGGTGTGAGAGATCTGTTTAACCCACCTAGAAATATTTGTTTCTGATATCCTCTTGGATTTAGGTCTTAGATACTCAGATTTAAGGGATCCGAGGGATGATTTCATATCCTGTAGTAGCCATTCCTGGAAAATACGTTTTCCAGTCATGCCTTGCTAGCAATTCCCATTTTGGGATATTACATTTAGACACATATGTGTCTCATCATTAAAAATAAATAATAATAATAAAATATATATAAAAAAATAAAAGAAAAGAAAATAAATATATATAAAAAATAAAAATAAAAAATGAGAAATAAAAAATTTGCATATACAATCGATTTATTGAAGAAATTTATAAGGTGAAAAATACTTGCAAAATTTGATTGAAATAATTTTTCGTGCAAGTACTTTTTTTTTTTCCGCTTCAAATATTTTTGACAACATGATTTTACAGCACAATTAATGATTCAATTTGATAGTGACTTGCAGAACAATTGGAAGAATATTTAGATGATTTATGAATATTTGGCATTAAAAATTATAATATTGTTGCTGTGAAGCTTTAACTTGCAGGACACAGTGAATATTTGTGATGCCAATCATATTACTGAGCACATTGCATGAAGTCATCCAACAACAGGGAGTTGATTTATTTTCATGTTTAATTTTTTTTAAATGGATTGTTATCGATATCATGAATTGGATGTAATATAACACTTTTGATTTTCCTTAATCTATTTTATTTTGGCATTCAAATTTTGCGTCAGAAAGGAATTGGCCATTTCTTTTTTAGCACACTTATGTTCTTTCTGCCAAGTTTTTGCAGGTTTGGGATGATCAAATGATCATTGAAGGAAACCAATTGTGCACACAATTGGTCTTCAAAGGAACAATTTCATGAGAAACATAAGAACAAGTCCATATCCATATCCATCAAGACCATTACCCTTCCTCCCTTTTGAATTATAAATCCAACCAAGCAATTCAAAGCATACCACATTTACTTTCACAGCAAGAGTCAGTTGTTCATTTTTATTCACATACACTTTCCATTACTCTTTTTCTACTCCTAACCCACAAATAAAAGCAAAAAGCTCAACTACATGCTTATTTCCCATTGTCATTTTCCATTTTCATCTTCCATTTCCATTTTCCTTCTCCTATCATTTTCATTTCGCAAATAAACCTTGCTTCAATGAAAATTATTGAGTCCATAGTACTTTGAGTCTAAAATCCTTGCAAAAACACCTTGAGGCTTGCATGCCTTAATGGAAAGTCCTCTTGTCGATGAACAATGGGAATACATTAATGTCCCTTGTTCTTCGGATCTTCTAGGTACTTGACAACAACAAAATTATTCATACCTAGCAAGATGTGTTTGGGCATATTGAATCTAATTATCATCAGTGGTGAGAGTTCTCGTGTTGACTAGTGGCATCCATTAATGGACACTAAGTCAACAATTTCTTGCTATGTTCAACATCAGAACATCTATTCACATAGCAGGAATTATGCCAACGAGTTTTGAAGACATGGAGACTATCATTTTCAGAATTATGAAGCAAATGAAGAAGATATGTAGCTACAAAAAATCAGCACCATTCTGCAACTGTAGAATCAGATGACAGTAATATAATCAGATGATGACTACAGAATCAACACCATTTTGCAGCAAATTCAGCAGCTTTAGTAGAAACAATAAAAAGTCATCTTGAATCTTTTATTCATAACTTCTACAGCCACAGGAAGAATATTATGATCATAATTTTTCATCCACCACACATGAAGCTCATCCATTTCCAAAGGGTAAGTTGAGGTATGTCATTTTCTAACTTTTTACCATAGAATTCCTTGAAAAGATAGAATGATAATTTTTGGAAAAAACACTTATTTTCCTCATTTCATAAAATTTCCAATGACATCAGTTTAGGGGGGGGGGGGGTACATTCATATTCACATTTTTCCACATTCATATCACATTCAAAAGCCCACATACTTTCAAAATATATTAACTATTACATTTTTATTATGAGCATACAATGGCTTTTCCAAATTACTTAAAAGATAATTGAATGCAAACACAATAATGGTTGTCACACAAGAACCAACCCTGGTGCAATCCAATAAAGATATACTTTGCATCAATAATAAAATTATCATTATGCAAATTTCAAAGATCAAAATTGAGTGCAACAACAAAGTATGGTTGAAACACAAGAACCAACCATGTTGCAATTCAACTAAAATACTTTGCAGAAGTATGAAGTTATCAAATGATATCATGCAAATTTAAGTCAAAGCTCAAAGGATAAAAAAGAATTAATGTAATAGATTTCATGAGGACATGCAATAGCTTCAGTTGAGGGGTATGTTGGGCCTTGAAATTGTCATTTACTTCCATTACATTTTCACTTATATTTCTATATTATCACCTTCACTCCACCTCCATTTCATTACATCTACGTTACCATTACCACTATTGGATTACATTATGTTTTTCCAAACTTTATTAATTCCTAGTATTTTTAAGTGAATTTATGGCTAAAAATTAGAAAATAATATGTACATACTTATACCTAACAAGTGGAACGAGTTTTTTGCCATGTGTAGGTCAAAAACAAGCTTCCAAAAGACTCTTATGTGGCCTCCTAAGGCCAAATTCGAATTTGGAAGGAGAGAATCATGGGATCATAAGGATATGTGTCTCATTTCCTATTTGTATTGTAACTCTAAGAATACATGTGCCTTATCAATTCCTATTTGGATTGTAACTCCAGAGATATAGGGAGAGATTCATGGAATCTCATTAATGAGATAGCTTCTTATCTTTTGTATAAATAGGGGAAGCTTTCTGCTATCAAATCATGTGTAAAATTGGAGTTATGCTCAAGCTTTGAATACAGAATTAGATTGTGGCACCTTACTTATGAATATTCCTTCATTTTGACTTGTTTTTGCTTACATATGGAACATCTTGATTTACCATCTCTCATACTTTTAGATCAGCTACCTAAAATGTGTGAGATTTACTAGCTTTTATAGATTAAATTTTATTTTCTTTCTTAGTATTAGTTTTAGAATGGCTGTGTAATCTTTTCTTTTCTAAAAACATTTCAATATGATAGATTTATTTATTTTCCAATTGGATTAAGTTTGACGCAATAGAGCTCACAGTTATTTAGTTTCCTTTCATGTTCTGTTATTTACTTTCTTAGATTAAACTATCAATTCATTGTATAATTGAATGTTCCTAAAAGATCAGGCTAAGAAGGTGTTCCAAATTGGGTGATTGAATGTTCAACCTATACAATCACTGAGATATTCTTTTACATTGCTTTTTAGATCCTCATTCAATTGTATAATTGGGTGTTCTTAAAGATCATTTCAAGAAGGTGATTTTATGATATTTTTAAACTGAATACTTGAATACCTAACTTATGCAATTGTTGAGTTTTCCCTTTGCATGCTTTAATTGATTTCCTAGATTTAAAGACTAAAGTATAATCGGTTGCTTGTACATCATCTCAAGAGGGTGATTCTATCATATTGGATGCGGAAGTGATTGAACGTACCTTAGTTTTTTTCGTTTACATGCTTTGAAATGATTTCTTAGATTAAAATTTCAATTCCTACAAGTGTGATTGCGCGCACTATATTTTATTTTGAATTTGTTTTCTTTCTTTTCGTTACTTGATTTCATAGGTTAGCTGAATTTCATTTTCATTATTTTATTTCATAGATTAGATGAATTGGTTTTCGTTATTTTGTAGTTAGATTGATCTAAACTAAAAGACAATTTATAGCACATACAATGCATAGATTCTTTACAAGTTTACGAAACCCCCAGGTTGACAAATTAAGTGACAGAAAATTATTTTGCCCCAACACCCCCATATTGTTATTGCTGTGCCCCATAGAAGCCCAATATTTTTATTTTTGTGCCCTTACATTATTATTGTTATGTAGGCCTTGATTATATTTTAACCCCTTAGACTCCTATATATACAAAGGAGGTCTTAACATTTATATCATCCAAGAATTTTTCATTTATGTAATGTAAAGGAGGCTTCCCCCTCAAAGAGGTTATTTCTCAAGTAGTTGATCTATATTTTGTCTATTTTTGTGAGATGGTTTCATAACATAAGAGGACCAATCTAAGCTCGACATGTGGTAGTGTCATATAGATTAAGGTGTTGCATGTTGATTGTTGGTTGGTTTTTGATGTGGCCCAATGAGATGGTGTCACATGGCCCTCATTCATTGGCAAAAAAATTATAGGTCGGCCTACCAGCCTCGATAGGGTTCAACCCTTCGACCTCCCACAAAAAAATCCATTTCTCTACTTATGCACCACTCCATTCATTCTTAACATATATATTTCGTCGATTATATTTGAGTTTATTTTGTCGAAATATTTAGGGGAGGGTCGGGCGGTTAGCCCCGACCCCAATTCATATAATACCATGGAACCCACAATGGAGGTGATAGTGGAGGGGGCAAGGACTAGGAATTAGGCCCTTGGTCCCATGCATCACCCATATGTCTAATGTGGAGCTACAACGGAGTGGGAAAAATGATAAGCCCTGACCCCCGAACCTTTCGGAAGTAGATAAGACCATGGTGGGAGCTAAGTCTATGGGGGTGGGAGGTTAGCCCTTCCCCTAACCATATTAATGACCACGCAAACATGACTAGTGGAGTGGAGGGTTTAGTTGGCAGGGGTGAGCGATTAGCTCGAACCTCAACCATATGTTCCCATACAACCGCCTTCAGGGGCTAAAATTTCAGTGCTAAGGCCATATTGGTGCATTTAAGAAGTCGACAAATTTCACCATTTGCGGCGGAATCAGCGTCCGTCCCATGCGAAATTATCACCTGGCGGTCTACCAAAAGGAGTGTTTCATTGATCAATTAGCCATTTTTTCCATTTTGTAGGACAATTAGGAGAGAAAACTTCCAGGAAGCCTAACTTGGCCATTGCTTAGTGTTTTTGAGCTCAAGAAGAGCCTAGACAAGGGTTTTTGGGTGTTTTAAACTCAATGGAAGCATCATATTTGTGAATTGAGCACTGTGTATTGGAAATTTTTTAGAGACAAGTCCTTTATTGTTGCAGATATATCTTTTTTTGAGTCCATATAGAGACCTTAATGAGCCAGGGGTTTTGAAACTTTCCAGATGTATCTACAATAGTTGTTACTTTAGTAGACCAACAATTTTCATTCTTTCCTCAGTGTGCTTATGGGAAATTACCTTTTTAACGCTTCAATGTGAAGTAGTTGTATTTTTATGCTTTTTGATATCAACTTGAATCCAAGCACCTATTGTGAGAGAGTCCTTTTCTTTGAAACCATCATGACTTGTTGTAGGGAGTCATCTTCTTGAGTAGTATTTATTTGTAAGAGAAATATTGCCACTCTAGAGTCAAATATGTGTATTGTATTATTTTTCTACTGAGATCAATAAAGTGGCCTAGCATTGGAGTAGGGCCCAGAGACGTAGCCCATGAGGGGTGAACTCCGTTATCACTTGCTCGTTTCTTCCATGAATATTTTAAATTGAGTTTCATATGAATTTGTTCATGTTTAAGTTCATTTAAAAGCTTAACCACTCATATTTGAGGAGGTTGGAAACTAGTTTTACATTTAAAGAACCAATTTTATCGGACTTGAAAAGTGTCAGAGGATGATCATTTTCCATTTTCGGATCACATGGTATCAGAGCAGGTTCTAACCAGATTGCAAACACGGGTGAAATTTTGTAGCATGAAAAGCTCCTAGAATTGGAATAAATTAATTCTTCTCTCCAAGTGGAGAATATGGGATTGAGGAAATTTATTGAAGAAAAAAAGGATGAAAAGAAGAAGTTACATCTATTTTACACATTACTTTGTCACCATCCCTGATCCCCATTCCGAAAATTGGAGGACCATTTCAGTGACCCTTGTGTACTACCATAAATTTCCATGAATATCATTGCATCCCTTGACATGTCAAGAACACAATATATTTTTATCATTCCTCAAGTAGACCCTAAAAAACCTATGCTTTTAGGTCGACGCTGGTAAGTAGTTATGTCCTCGCAACCATGGTCAAATTTACGTGCCATGTTCACTTTGTATCTAAAGAGCACTCGCGCTGAGCTACTTTTGGAAAGTTTTTTAAAATAGAAAGAAAGCTTCCATGATCTAACAACTTCGTGGGCGGAGTCATGGTTTTTTGTTCGACTGGATCAAGTCGGGTTTCTCCCTTTGTCCTATTAGTTCCTACAAATGTGCAACTTACCAAAGGGATAGAACTCTCCTCCACCTTATGTGGATCCCAAACCTCCTCCTCCTCTCCTATAAATTCTTCTTCCTCACCTTGATTCAGCTAGCTTAGCAGTCAATAGTTATAGCTGGTGTGTTGAAGAGAGTAGAGAAGAGTCCATTGTTGTGAGAGAGAGTTTAAGGCCACCGCCTCATTGAGCCAAACGACAAACGAATGCTTGGAGATGTGCCCGACTGAACCGGTGAAAGGAGGTCTACAACGTCAAGGTGCTGGTTGTAAACTTCTTTTTCATATATCAATATTACATGACTGGTTTTTGGTTCCAAATTTGTTTCCGTTTGTATTCAAAGAGTCTGACTCTCCTTGACTATTTGGATAGTTGTAGAAGAATATGTATGTTTGTATGTTGTCAGTTTTTTTTTGATATTTGTACAGGTGCATGAACTTCATCACCAACATAGTGCAAGTTGTGAAGACAAAGATCGAGGGATCGCTACAACGTGCCATGACAAGAGCATTACACTGAGGTAGGATATTTGTTCCAGTCCATATTTCATTTACAAACTAGGAATTTAGGAATTCAGCATGTTCCCTATTTGCTAGACCCACCCTAGGGCTAGAGGGATCTCCTCTATCCGCAGAAGGAATTTTCCTGCACAACAAGTTGGAGACCATACTAGGGACGAGTGTGCCTGTCGTCTCTCATTGTTCTTTTTGAAGTTTTTCTTGTCTGTCCAACTTTGGTCGTGTCGTCATTTCTCTGCTTTTTTTTTCTTGTTTGACTGCTTCAAGCCATTTGACCTCGTCTTAGAGTGATGAGTCTAGTTTTTTTCAGCTTCCCTTTCCTTCTTCCTTTGTTTCCTTGCTCGACGTTGTTGCTTGCCTGACAATTGTGCCCATAGGCATGATTTTCCTTTGGCACAGGTGAAATTTCTCTTGTTTAGCACTGAATACAACTGAACATTTGTGTTGATTCCTGTAGGGTTGGTTTTTGGGCTTCTTTACTAATTTTACAGTGTGTCTTATCCTATGGATTGGTTTTTTCTCCCTAGATTAATCCATTTGGATTGATTCTTGACTTCGTTATCTCTTTCATTTTGGTATGTTGTCTCTCATTCAATCGGTGTGAATTTTTCATCGTAGGGCTTATAGGTGTCTCGAATTGTTCGTTTGGTCACATGTCTGTTGCGTCTTCGAGCTTTGTATGAGTTAGCTTAGTCATTCATATTTTCAGCCTATTTTTTGATTTCTTGGTCTTTTCTGTTTGTTCTACGTGTTCTAGGATTGTCGAGCTCTCATTTGGTGTCTACTTGACTCTCCTTTCATCATCTCGAGCATCGATCACATTGATCGTTGGGTCGACTTGAAAGTACTTTGTTTTGCATGAAGAGATGCATGCTTGTTTTTGAGTGCATGTTTGTGTGTGCTTGGAGTTGTTATCTTCATGTTTTGATGATCTCGTTCGCAACTACTCAAAGCTAGTATTTGTTTTTTTTAGTGTGGAATTGCATTGTTGCTCATCACTTATACCAAAATAACAAAAATTTGCATTATTATTTCTCATTTGGAAATGTTTTCACATTGATTAGATTCCATTTCGCCTTGAAAAGTGAAAGACAAAGAAGTTTTCATTTTTCTTTGTTGGTAGAATAGTGGAAAGTGTCATTCTTGTATTTTCTTGAATGTTGATTTGTTGCGAACCTCTATCCTTCTCTTAGAAACTTTTCATCGAAATCAAATGGTATTATTTCTCTCATATAGTTGCACATTAATAGATTTGAAGTGACATTCAATAGGGCCTTGAAATTGAAACTTAATTTCAAGATAAACCATAAAATTAACTCAATCAATCTAAGGAAGCATTGAAACTTAATGCCCACACTTAGAGGTCTAGGCTAGTGACGTGTTCCATAATCATTAAACCTAGAAGTTGTCACTCACAATCTTGCATTAGACAATGCTAGTATGGAGTTGTGCTCCTCGTACCGTTGCATATATAAAGGGATACTCTCTTAGGTTGCAATACTTCATCCATAGGAAGTTGAGTCTGTCGCCCTGTAACCATGATATAGCGAACACAACATTCAGGGAGACTACCTGCACGTATGTTAAGTACTTGTTCATTTCTCTTTCATTTGATCACTGAGGTGTATATTGCAGTTCACGAGAGCTTGGTACACCCTTTTTGCTAGAGTTCATGAGTAGTCATTTTTATCTTTCCATGACTCTTTAAAATTAAAAATATCATCGAGCGCTTATCCTTTTGAGCTCATTCAAACTCAAAGTGACTAGAGTCACCTTTTGTCCTTTCCTTGACTCTTAAAACGTGAAAAGGCAGAGTCTTGTTTCAATGTTATAAAATTAATTACCCACAATTACATCACACACCCATTAACTTTATTTCTTGGTTGGATCATGATTAATTCATTGATGATTGTTGTTAAAGCCTGAAATTAATATTCCTTTTCCTCTTCTTCATTTGAGACAAAATCACCGTGGGGGAACCACCTATTTCGTCATCCTCTTCATTACCTCATGGTGAAGAGCCTCTCCCCAAAGTCTCTTCGGAGACACCCCCATCTGTTGGGACCAAAATCTTTAAGGGTGCCATTTTCCAGAGTGTTCAACCTATTGCCACTCGGTCTCCCCCTGAGGAGTCATTTGATATCAATTGGCTATACCCAGATGCCTTGTTCTTTCTGAGAGAAGATTCCCCTCAATGCTTGGATTCGCCTATGACACCATTGTCCAGTGCCTTTCCCTGTACCGCTCGTGAGCTTTTCCTTGAAAACATGTCTTTGTCCAACATGTATGCCTCGAATCCTATTAGTAGTGAAGAGACTCTCATATCCATTGGAGAGTATAAATTCCCTCCTGAAAATTTTCCTTATGAGACAACTCAGCCTTCTTCTTATTCTTTCTCTACTAGTTATTGTACTTTGGGACAAATCATTTCTAGTGCTTCTTTGTACCAGAACTGCTATGGTCAAGTACTATGGCTAATTCTTCAGGGTCATTTCTGTCAAGTCCATATTCCTCGATTCCCATTGTTTAGACAATTTTCACGACTGTCCAAACCCATCCCACTGTTTGTGTGGCTTCTTTTACGCCATCTATTAGTGTGGTCACATCGTTGCTACCAATTTCTACTATTAGAGGAACACATCCTAATGCTTCGAAAATATCTGTTGAGGCCATTGTGATTGGATCACAACCTCACGTATCAGGAGTCCATCAACCTATTAGTAGTACAACTATCCCTTCTCATCCTATTCCGAGTGGTTTTTCGTACAACCAATACATGATGGCTGTTCAACATCAGAGCTATCTCCCTCAGGGTTCTCAGCAGATTCAGGCTACGATAAACCTACCACATTACTATGATGAGCACAGGAATAATGTATATTATTATGGGCCTCTCCCGCAAGTCCCATTGTATGTTCAAACAACTCAAGCTTCGGTTTACCCAAATCAGTTCACGAGATACAATCGTATGGTTCGCAAGGACAACCCTCCCATATACAGGGGAAACCTTCGGTCTAGCAGGGACATCCCTCCCATCTACAAGGACAACCTTCGGTCCAGTAGGGACAACCCTACAGTCCTACTAGTCAACTTTACATTTAGCAGGGAGCACCTTATGTTCCCCAGGGGCAAACCTATCCGCCTCAGGGAAAACCTTTCATACAATAGAACCAGCCTTACGTTTAGCAAGGCCCACTTCTTATACAACAAGGTTAACCATTCATTTTTCAACCGGATCAACCTGGATCATCTCAACCACCTGGTCAACATGTACCTGAGGGACAACCTAGTCAACCTCAATATCTGGGCCAACCTATACCCCGAGGTAGCCTAGTCAACCTTAGGGCCAACCTTACATTCCTCAAGGTCAACCTTTGATGTCATAAGGTCAACCCCAAGGCGTGCCTTTTATTCCACAAAAAAATGCATACATTTCTCAAACCGGGCCTCAATGGTTTACTCAAAATTATTACCCAGGCCCCCAGTCAAGATATGGGAAGAATTACCAAAATTTAAACCCCTATGGGCAGAATCCTCCGAGACAGAACATATGGGCTCATAATTTCTCCCAACCTAGCTAAAACCGTACCACAGGTCCTTATCAAAGGCCTGCGATGCATTTTAACCCACAATTTCCATTCCTTGCTACATTGGAACTTCCCAATATGTTGAAGTTAACTAATGATCCTATTCTTCATAATCCATATTGGTCTCCAGTTCCCACCAAGATTCCTGGCGATTTTCCCAAGTTCGAAGGCAAGTCCGGAGAAGACCCCCAGGCACATGTTATGACGTACCACCTATGGTGCTCCTCTAACTCCTAGCTAGAAGATTCTATTCATTTACGCATTTTCCAAAGGACTCTCACTAGTGCCGCTGCAAAGTGGTACATCAAAATTTCTCGTGGAGTCTTTCAATATTTCAATACTCTCGCAATGGAATTTCTCACACATTTTTAGTTTCCAGTTCTCTATGAAATGGGAATGCACCTCCTTATGTCTTTGAAACATATTGAGCCATGCATATCTCTAATCACATTCCTAAATGGAGACGGTGTTGTCATTTGATCAAGTTTGAAATTCCTGATCAACTTCTGACTGACTGGTTCGCTACCTCTTTTGTTGGTATGATAGCCAAATACATTGCTATGGGGGCATGTGTTACTAAAGAGTAGGCTATCGCTCGTGCTCAGTACCTTGATCTGGTCTACTCCCAGTCTAGCACACTTTATGAACTCTTGCCCGAGGCTCCACAGCTTGGAACTTCCAAAGCACTGACGACACCATCTGTCGATGGTATCATTGGTTCCGTATCTCAAACTTCTCGTAAGTCTTCTTTTAATCCTTCGGAGGAGAAATCTACCTCTTCTACTGATACTGCTTCTCATCCACCTTCCAATCTTGGTAAAACCACGAAAGTGAATGCCGTCCAGTCTACCTTGGCGAATAAATCTTCCAAAGCTAAGAATAAGGGTAAAGGCAAGGCCAAAGTCGATACCCCAAAATAGGATTCTCCTAAAACCAATGTTGATGATGGCTCAAAGTGCAAACCTAAGTACCCTTGTCTTATATGTGATGATGATCACTTCACTAAAGATTTTCCTCGATGGTCCGAAGTGAGCTGATTGATTAAAGGTACTCAAGGGACCCCGACTATCCTAAAAGAGCCTTTCCCATCCTAGCAGACTCATATGGTGGAGAAACCCCAGTCCTCCACTCCTTTTGGCTCTCAAGTTTTCATGATGAATGGTTGTTGAGCCCTAAAGATGTCCTTTCCTTTCACCAAATTTCACTTCATTCCAATTGTCCTTTATCAGCTATAGGCTTAAAAGATCAATAGGAATGATTAAAATCACTTTAAGAATGCATGCAATGACTGAATTATTATACTTTTGTGGTTTTGTTGTCATAGTGATTTTTGATCAGACTTAGCTACAGAATGCAACCATTCTGTAGCTAGTCGCATATTCTGCAACCATCTTTATGTTCACATAGGTTACAGGTGTCACTTGAGGGAAAAACGCATATGGTTAAATTCTAGAACTCTCCTACACCATTCCTTGTCCTCTACAAAGGTTAATCAAAAATCTGCAAGTGGTTATGCACGTGTAGAAAACCAAAACTAAGAAGTAGACTTCTACAAGGATAAGGACTCTGCAGGTGTCTTCAACAAAATACGATTCCCCAACAGGAGTTCTGGTTCGATTTTGATTGTAAAAGACACCTATTCCTATTTCTACTCAATGACAGTTATGTATTTGCTTATAAGAATAACTCGTTGAACCGAGAAACAGTTAGTTAGTTGATGTTTTGTTGTTAGTTCTCAAATACTGTGATACTCTGTTTCTGAGCGTTTTTCCTTTAATGAAAGAATTAAAAATTTGATGCATGATCTGAAACAACTTTGAGTTAAGGATTCATGTGCCAATCTGATGGTAGAGGGCCCCTACTGTCCGAAAGGCTTTGTGCATATTTTCTAGATAAGTGACCTTTAGCTCTGTTTTGTTCTTAACTTAGGCAGTTTTCTGAGTTTATCCTCTTTCATCGTGCTTATGTCATTTACTTATATTGAAAATTACAATCAATCTTGTTCTCATGAGATGTTCCAATATATCACTAATGCGTGAATGAGATATAGCTGTAGTACTCTTGAGTTAATTGCACTTTAGTTCAGTTCTGTTCATTGCATTTCAGTTTTATTAGTTAATTGCATTCTAGTCCTATTAATCAGACTTTAAAAACCCTCATTATTTTATAAGCTGCTCTTGTTCTTAAATTCTTCTAACACATCATTATCATATGAACAAGAATTAGTTATATCATTTTGAGCTCTTGATTGTTCTACAATTTCTCATAATTTTACAAACGGTCTTTTTCCAAAGTTATTCCAAGAAATTTCTAACCCTTGAATGAGGCTTAATAGTAAAATTTTGAGTTGCAGAATGAGTTAATTCTAGTGTCATAAGTGATTTTAGCATAGGGTTCTTTACTATGTTGCAGATAATATTTTCTCAAAATGTTCCAACAAATTTCTAACAATGGATGAGATTTTCTCTGTGATATTTTAAGTTGTTGTTTACTAAAGAGAACCTCATTACATCAAAATTGTCCTTTTCTCAAGTTGTTCCAACATACCTCTAATGAAATGAATTGGACTGAGTTTAATGTTATGAGTTACTTTTCTTATCAGTTTTACAATCTGTGGATTAGCATTTTCTGTTCTTAGGTGCCATTCATAGTTTAGAGTAGAATTTTTTTTCTGTTTTAGTGTGATCAGTAACTTCTCTTTGCCAACAATTTAGTTCTTTTCCTCTTAGTATAAAAACAAAAAACCAAAAACACTAGAAAAACACTAAACACAACGAAGTAGGAAGAAGATACCTAGGCACATATAGTGCACTTCACTTCAACAGTTTACTAGCCCTGGTTGACAATTTATGACATCAATTTAGAAACACTAAGTTGAGTAGACATTTTGGTGCTGTTTCCGGGGAAGTGTAAGTAGGTAGCCTTGTTTCTTACCTCCCAAAAACAATGATATGTGTAGAGAAAGAGACTCAAGGGGTAGATTTATAAGAAGAAGAAGCTTGATTCCTAGAACACCACTTGTTCCACCAAGACCAAGAGGCAGCACACCTCCAACTCAAACCCACATCCCATATTTTACTGATCATATACTTCCAGAAGACTTAAGATCAGATATTCCATCAGAAAGACCTTCCACTTCATCCACTGAACCTGTCTTAGAAGAAGATTCAAGGACCCTTGCTAGAGACATAAAATTTTCCACTTCCACAAAAGAATCAACCATGGCAGAAGAAGGGGGAGGAGGAGTCTTTAATGGAGAACATACACTATTTTGAGGGGGTAGAGGTAGAGGTAGAGGAGAAGGAGGTAGAGGTGCAGAAGGAGAAGGAGGCAGAGGAAGAGGTAGAAGGGAAATGGGAAGCTCTTTTGGGTTTCCTATAGTAGATGAAGAAACCAATGCAACTATGAAAAATATTTCACCCTATGTCCTTCCAAAATTTTATGGACTCAAAAGTGAAGATCCTAAAACCTTCCTATTTGAATTTGAAGTCCTATGTAGAACTTATGATTACTTACAAGATGCCCAAAAACTTAAACTATTCCCTTCAACATTGAAAGGAGCAGCATTAAAATGGTTTATGAGTTTGATCAATAGTTCTATTAGGACATGGGAAGACATGAAACATGCATTTCTAGAGAGGTATTTGGATTACTGTATGCCTGTCAATCATAAGGAGGAAGTTTTTAAAATGCTACAAAAAGAGGATGAAAATCTGGAAGATTTGTTGGAAAGGTTTAACTATAACATCAAGAGAGCAAAAATGGAAAACTTAGACCAAGATACTTTGAAAGCTCTCTTGTTGAAGACAATTAGGGATGAATGGCTAGATATCCTTAAAATGATGGGAAAAGGGGATATATCTCAGCTCACATTACTTGAAATAGCTGAATTGTGTATCAACCTTTCAAGAGGGAAATCTAAAACTCTAAAAGGACCAAGAGACCCTGCTCTTGCAAGGGCAAGTAAGTCTACTTCTAGGATAGTAAGTAGGGTAGAAATAGGACATATGCTTGATGAATTCAAATATGATATTTTAGGGAGTTTTAGTGAACAAATAGACACCCTTAAGTTACAAAACAAGCAAAAAGCTGAATTTGATGCCTTAGCAATATTTTGTCCCAAATGTAGAAAGAAGCATGCCTTGAGAGAGTGCCCTTTGGATGCAAAAATAGTAGAGACTTGTGTAATTTGTTTAGAAAAACATGAGACCAAGAGTTTCCCTTCACTTCCTAGTCTTAAAGTTGTCTTTCAATAAGAAACCCCTACAAATTCCACAGAATCTCTCAATTTTGTCTCGAGGAGGCCTTGGCAAGGACCTCAAACACAAGGATTCCATGATCAGCTATATAACCAACCCCCGCCAAATTGGAATTCTTGGCAGCAACCTTGGCCCCAATTCCAAAATCAATATCAAACTTGGACACAAGGAGCAAAAAATCCCTATGGAAGATACTCTTAGTACTATCAATATCCACCATCTTATCCACCATATCCAAATTTCCCTCCTCAACAAAATCCTCAACAAAATCCTCCTCAAAATCCACCACTTCCATTACCATTTCCTCAGAAATCAAATCAGTTACCTGCCCAACCCATACCAAACCCCAACAAAAAAAATCCTCAGAAAACATACATGATAGAAGGCCAACAGTTCCCAACCTATTTGATTACTCCTTTAGACCTTAATAATTTTCAACTTAGGTCTGGAAGAATACTTGAAAAGAAGAAACCTTCTGTAATCATACAAGAGAAAAACAACTCTGATGAAGATTCTCTATGGGTAAATAAAAGTCTTGAAGAGAACATATCGTTTCAAGACCCAAACATTGAAAAATCAAAACAAAAAGAACCAATAATTTCGACTCCTATATTAGAGCAGCCATCAACATCCACCTCTACACCTCCCTTTCCAGAAAGATTACAAATTGATAGGGGTGTAGAAAAACAAATTATGGTGCCTAATTATGATTTCCTAGATGATCTAAGGAATTTTTGTATTAAGATCCCATTATTACAAGCTATTAAGGAAATTCCAATCTTAGCAAATACAATAAAGGAGTTGATCATGAAAAAAGAAGAAAAAGAATAAAAGAGACAAAGAAAATTCAACTGGCAGGAAAAATAGCAGACATCATGATGGGTAAGATTGTTATTCCAAAGTATCTAGACCCAGGAAATCCAGTTGTTAAAATACACATCAATGGAACTGAGATCCAAAACACACTTATTGATTTAGGAGCATCAATCAATATCATGAGTAGACAAATCATGGATAAACTAAAACTTCCTAATCTTCTTTTTACACCCGCATTATTACAATTAGAAAACAGATCTGTGATCAAACCTGATGGGGTAATAGAAGACATTCTAGTGTCCCTATATTCTTGGGAGTATCTTGTGGATTTTATGATCCTAACTCCTAAAAATAATCTAGGAGGGCATCCTATTATATTAGGAAGACCTTGGTTAGCTACAATTGATTCTTTCATTAGCTGTAGATCCGGTGATATGTACATCTCTAATGGTAGTTCAACCAAGAAATTTACCTTGTATCCTCCAGCAAAAACAATTACAGAATTAGATGATACTCAATGGATTGAGGATGAAGAATACATACAACCTCTCTTCACAATTTCAGAAATTAGTGAAGATAGCCAGATTCTAAATACCTTAGAAAAATTTGAATCCTCTTCGGAATACAAGCATGAACAATTTCAAGAAGAATCCAACATTGAGTTTTTATCATCAAGACAGATGTCTCTTTACTCCATGGATAAATTTGGCAACTCTACAATTGAGATATTTCCAGGTAAAACTTTAAACATAAACAAGAACCTAGAGAAATATCAACAAGAAAAACTAGTCAAGATATTACAGAGACATTCCTCTGCATATGCATGGGAGTACACTTATATGAAAGGGATAAGCCCTAAGACTTGCACTCATCACATCTACATAGAGGAAAATTGTAAACCAATCAGACAACCTCAGAGACGGATGAATCCAAACCTTAGGGAGATTATTAAAGAATAATTGCAGAAATTGTTAAATGTCAACTTTATCTATCCCATTTCAGATAGTCAGTGGGTTTCTCCTTTGGTAATTGTGCCAAAGAAAAATGTAAATGGAGGGTATGTATTGACTACCGGGAATTAAACAAAGCTACTCTTAAAGATCATTTTCCCCTACCTTTCATATATCAGGTGTTAGATACATTAGCTGGCAAAAAGTACTTCTCATTTTTAGATGGGTTTAGTGGTTATAATCAAATTCAAGTAGCACTTGAAGATCAAGACAAAACCACATTTACCTGTCCTTGGGGTACCTATGCTTACTGAGTATTGCCATTTGGATTATGCAATGCACCTGCAACATTTCAAAGGGCGGTACTAGGAATTTTTTCAGATCTAATACATGATTGTGTAGAGGTATATATGGATGATTTCACAGTTTATGGAAACACATTTGAAGAAGCCTTAGCAAACTTGGAAAAAGTTTTAAAAAGATGTAAAGAAGCAAATCTTTCACTTAGTCATGAGAAATGTTTTATGATGTTTACTGAAGGAATTGTTTTAGGACATCACATTTCAGGGGATGGGATTAGA
The DNA here is from genome assembly GCA_034641835.2 of Pinus albicaulis. Classification (NCBI taxonomy): domain Eukaryota; kingdom Viridiplantae; phylum Streptophyta; class Pinopsida; order Pinales; family Pinaceae; genus Pinus; species Pinus albicaulis. The sequence continues at coordinate 878,618,471 of CM076569.1, read as the reverse complement.
GTTGATAAGTCAAAAGTTGAAGTCATCTCTAACTTATCTATTCCAAATTGTCAAAAAGATGTTAGGAGTTTTCTAGGATTTACAAGATATTATCGAAGGTTTATAGAAAACTTCACCAAGATAGCATCTCCACTTTTCAAATTACTTACCAAGGACTGTGAATTCAAGTGGAATCCTGATTACCAGTTAGCCTTTGAGACCCTGAAAACAAAAATCTCTGAAGCACCTATTTTAAGGGGACCTAACTAGAAATCACCTTTTCATATTTCAACATATGCCTCAGATACAAATTTAGGAGCAGTATTGGGACAAAAAGACCTGATTCCTTATGCCATCTACTATACAAGTAAAAATTTGACTCCTCCAGAGTTAAATTATACTATAACTGAAAAAGAGTTCTTAGCTGTTGTTTATGCCATAAATAAATTCAGACACTATATAACAGGCTATGAAACTTTTGTTCACATAGATCACTCTGCAATTAAATATCTAATGAACAAATCAATTACTAATGGAAAAGTCATAAGATGGTTATTGCTTTTACAAGAATTCAACATCACCATTCTAGATAGGCCTGGGAAACAAAATACAGTAGCTGATTTCCTATCTAGACTCCAAAACATTAAAGACAATACTCCAGTTGAAGATCAATTCCCTGATGAATATATTTTTGCAATTTCTACTCAAACTCCTTGGTTTGCTGACATTGCTAATTATCTAGTTTCAGGGAAATTTCCTTCAATAATGAATGCAAGAGACAAAAGAAATATCATTTATGACAGTGCAAAATATTCATGGGTTGCTAATGAGTTATACAAAACAGGTCCAGATTTTATCATTAGGAGATGTGTTCGGGAAGATGAAATGCCTGAGATCCTCAAGGCATGTCATGATGAAACTTGTGGCAGACACTTTGCTGATAAAAGAACAGCTTATAAGATCCTTCATTTAGGATATTATTGGCCATCCCTTTTTAAAGATGCTAAAGAGTGTGTCAAAAGGTGTGACAGTTGCCAAAGGGTAGGGAAACCTTCTCCTTCAGGTGAGATGCCATTACAACCTCAGGTACATATTGAACCTTTTGAAAAATGGGCTTTGGATTTTGTAGGACCTATTAGTCCTCCATCGAGACAAAAGAGGTATATATTAGTTTGCACTGATTATGTTACCAAATGGGTAGAGGCAAAGCCATTACTTTTTGCTAATGAAGCATCTGTAGTTAATTTTCTTTTTGAGGATATTTTTACTTGTTTTGGTGTCCCAAGGGAAATTGTTACAGATCAAGGAGCTCAATTCACATCAAGGCTAGTGGAACAAATGATGGAGAGGTACAAAATCAGACACAGAAAATCTACTCCCTATCATCCACAAGCAAATGGCCAAGTGGAATCTACTAATAAGGTCATTGAAGGGATCCTAACAAAGACTGTTCATTTACATATAAGAGATTGGGCAGACAGGCTTCCTGAAGCTTTGTGGGCCTATAGAACTACATGGAGAAGCACAACAGGTCATACTCCTTATGAACTTGTTTATGGAAAACAAGTCTTGTTTCCCATAGAGTTTCAGATTCAAACTTTTAAAATGGCATTCCAGCTAGGACTTGATCTAACAGAAGCACAAAAGCATAGGTTGGAGCAGATTAATGAATTGAATGAGATCAGACAGGATGCAGTCCAGAGAAAAAATATAGTCCAGCAGCAAAGGACTAGATGGCATGATAAGTACATTAAGGAAAATAAATTCAAAGAAGGTGACTGGGCCCTCTTGTTTGATTCAAAGTTCAAATATTTTCAAGGTAAATTCCAAACACATTGGCTTGGGCCATATGAAATTGTGAATTTTTTTGACAATGGAGCAATAAAAATCAGGACAATAGATGAAGATAAGGTGAATTTTCTTGTAAATGGTCATAGATTGAAACTGTATCATAAGCCACTTTCAAGAGAAGAATTTGTCAAGAGATTCCAAGAGAACAGTGATGTGAAGTTAATGAAGAAGAATCCTTCTTCTTCATCAACTTAATTGTGTTTTCTGAAATAAGATGCTAAAAAAAATAAAAAATAAAAATAAAGTATAAACATGAAAACTAATCATTGATTAGCATGTTTATACAGAAAAGATAAGGTGAAAATCAGAATCCTTCTGACACTTTAGCTTTTCAAAATTGTTCTTTTCCTGAAAGCAAGTATCATAAAATCATAATTGCAAGCCCACTTTACATATCACATTCCACTTATGATCCATTTTATTCCATCATATCTCACTTCATCCATATTTCATTCACTCCATTCATCCATACTTCATTCACTCCATTTCATGATCCCTCTCATTTTCATTTCAAATTTTCAAAATTGATCTTTTTCTGCACTTGAGTATTACAAATCATAAGTTGCAGGCCACTTTTCATATTTCATTCCACTCCATATTTATGATCCATTTCATTCCATCATATTTCACTTCATTCATGCTTCATTCCACTATATTTCATGATACATTTTATTTCATACTTCATTCCATCCATATTTCAAATCATTTCATTCCATATCTCAAAGCTTTTACAGGTACATTTTGCAGCCAGACATTCTGCAGCCAACTATCTAGCAACCACTTGTTTAGCAACAAATTGATCCTGCACACCTATTTCAATAAGAAAAATCAAAGGGATTATGAATATTGAAAGATCAATGATTTTTAAAGGAAAGACAAAGCATATTAAAACAACAAAAATCAAAAGAAGGGCTAAGGTAAAATTGTGAAATTATTATGATAACATATTATGAAAGATATAGTATGCTTAAGTCATATGTATGTTTCATAAAGTTATTTTGATTATTCGTATTGATCAAGCTTATCATAAAATCCTTGGACAAATCCCTTCCATTCTGCCATATCAAATCATCATTTATTAAAAGTTAACGGTCAGTACTTGAAGTTACCTATTAGGTCACGTCACTAACTCGAAATATTCAGTGATGATTTTGAAATCCTCATGGGATTTCTCTGCGGTCTTTTACTCCATGAAAACTCTCAAACTCATTTATTCGTGTGATTTACCCTCACCGTATTTCACTCATCCCATATCCACTTCATGTCATTTTTCCGTAGCCAATTCCTGTCTGAAGAAACAGAGAGGTCATCTTTAAGGTGAAAACAACCCTCTACAGCCATTTTTACCTTGAATAGGAGAGCAGTAACATAACAGTAAATTGAAGTTGAGGAGAAGAAGCCATTTGACTTATTGTAAGGTCCAAACCAGTCGGAACCAAATATCTAGAAGGTTACCCACAAATTAAAGAGATGTTACAGCAGGTTGGATGGCTACAATTTTTGGAGAAGTTCAATGGATTTCATAAGGAGGTCACTAAGTCATTTGCCCGGTCATTCAACAGGTCAAAATTTGAAATAGGTGATGTCAAGTTCATTATCACAGAATCATTCATAGCAGAAGCAGCAGAGTTACCAAGGCAAGGTGAACGATGGTTCAAAAACAAAGAATTTCACAATGAAGCATGGAGATAGATGCTAAAAACATCAGGTATGAATATTTCAGTTTTCAAGAAAGGCATTCCTAGTTCAGCCTTAAAGAATAAATGGTGAAATATGTTGCTAATTCTACAAAAGTTTATAACTTGTGAGGGAAGGTTGGAACCCTATATGTTTATCACATTTGACTTATGATGAATTTCCTAGATGAAGAGATAAATTTACCCTTTTTCTTACTCCATAGCCTAAAGAGGATGGCTTCTAATGTCCAAAAAAGGGTTCAGTTCTTAGAAACCACTTTATATCATCATGGTCTAGTTAAAATTCTAATTGAGCATCACTTGAAAAAGGTAGGAGACAGTTGGGATGAGTTCCTCTTAAGGAATCATTTTGAAGAACCTAAAGAAACTCCATCTGAAGGAAAACTTGTAAGAAGAAGAAGGAGGGGAAAAGATGCCAAATCTATTGAAATTAAAACTGATAAATCCATACAAGAAGACAGTGAGGAGATTATCTCTGAAAAATTGGCCAAAATCAAGAAACAACTCAAAAAGGAAAAGATAATAAGAAAGTATGCTAAGGAGAGAGGTGAGGGACCATCTAAACTGAGAAGAAGTCATAGGCTTAGAGGCATATTGAAGAAGACAGAAGTCAAGCAAATAGGAATCATAGATATTGAAGATGAAGAGACACCAACTGATAGATCTCCTGAGTACCAGTATGAAGAGGATCTTGATAGAGGAACTCCGAAGGTAGACCCAGCCCAACAACAAATCTATAATTATGTTGAGTCATTAGAAAAGAGAACCTCAGAAAGCAGAGAGAGAACTTCTAGCCCACAAGAATCTTCAATTGAAGTGCCGAGAAGAGACAAATATGAATTGGAAGTACTCAATAGGAATATAAAAAATGAAAATGAAATTCTAAGGGAACAAGTCAAACTGAAAAGTGACATGAACACAACTCTCTCTCTGCAAATGGAAAAATTGTACAAGGCTAGTGAGAAGATGAAGAATAAAAACAAGAAGTTGAGCAAGGCACTTATAAATCTGAGGTTCAAATTGGTCATAAGGAAGCCTAGGATGCCATTTAACGCCAAGAAAAGTAGAAAAAGGAAGTTATATGTCCTGGCAGAAGTTTCAGAATACATGGATTGATTGCATGAGGACATGCAAAAGCTTTGCAGTGGGGGTATGTTGAGCCCTAAAGATGTCCTTTCCTTTCACCAAATTTCACTTCATTCCAATTGTACTTTATCAGCTATAGGCTTAAAAGATCAATAGGAATGATTAAAATCACTTTAATAATGCATGCAATGACTGACTTATTATACTTTTGTGGTTTTGTTGTTATAGTGATTTTTTATCAGACTTAGCTACAGAATGCAGCCATTCTGTAGCTAGTCACATATTCCACAGCCATCTTTATGTTCACACAGGTTACAGGTGTCACTTGAGGGAAAAAATCATATGGTTAAATTCTAGAACTCTCCTACATCATTCCTTGTCCTCTACAAAGGTTGAGCAAAAATCTGCAAGTGGCTATGCACGTGGAGAAAACCAAAAATAAGAAGTAGACTTCTACAAGGATAAGGACTCTGCAGGTGTCTTCAGCAAAATACGAGTCCTCAACAGGAGTTCTGGTTTGATTTTGATTGTAAAAGACACCTATGCCTATTTCTACTCAATGACAGTTATGTATTTTCTTATAAGAATAACTCGGTGAACCGAGAAACAGTTAGTTAGTTGATGTTTTTTTGTTAGCTCTCAAAGACTATGATACTCTGTTTCTGAGTGTTTTTCCTTTAATGAAAGAAGTACAACTTTGATGCATGATCTGAAACAAATTTGAGGAGTTAAGGATTCATGTGCCAATCTGATGGTAGAGGGCCCCTACTGTCCGAAAGGCTTTGTGCATATTTTCTAGATAAGTGACCTTTAGCTCTATTTTGTTCTTAACTTAGGCAGTTTTCTGAGTTTATCCTCTTTCATCGTGCTTATGCCATTTACTTATATTGAATATTACAGTGAATCTTGTTCTCATGAGCTGTTCCAATATATCACTAATGCGTGAATGAGATATAGCTATAGTACTCTTGAGCTAATTGCACTTTAGTTCAGTTATGTTCATTGCATTCCAGTTTTATTAGTTAATTGCATTCTAGTCCTGTTAATCAGACTTTAAAAACCCTCATTATTTTATAAGCTGCTCTTGTTCTTAACTTCTTCTAACACATCATTATCATATGAACAAGAATTAGTTATATCATTTTGAGCTCTTGACTGTTCTGCAATTTCTCATAATTTTACAAACGGCATTTTTCCAAAGTTATTCCAAGAAATTTCTAACCCTTGAATGAGGCTTAATAGTAACATTTTGAGTTGCAGAATGAGTTAATTCTAGTGTCATAAGTGATTTTAGCATAGGGTTCCTTACTATGTGCAGATAATCTTTTCTCAAAATGTTCCAACAAATTTCTAACAATGGATGAGATTTTCTCTGTGATATTTTAAGTTGTTGTTTACTAAAGAGAACCTCATTACATCAAAATTATCCTTTTCTCAATTTGTTCCAACATACATCTAATGAAATGAATTGGATTGAGTTTAATGTTATAAGTTACTTTTCTTATCAGTTTTACAATTTGTGGATTAGCATTTTCTGTTCTTAGGTGCCATTCATAGTTTAGAGTAGATTTTGTTCTGTTTTAGTGTGATCAATAGCTTCTCTTTGCCAACAATTTAGTTCTTTTCCTCTTAGTATAAAAACACAAAACCAAAAACACTAGAAAAACACTAAACACAACGAAGTAGGAAGAAGATACCTAGGCACATATAGTGCACTTCACTTCAAAAGTTTACTAGCCCTGGTTGACAATTTATGACATCAATTTAGAAACACTAAGTTGAGTAGACAATGGTGATGCACCCATATCTATTGCTACCAGATCAAACGATTATACATAACCGCATCAAGTAGCAAGGAAAGAGATTGCATATTGCCCTGCTCCTCCTTTCCTCCCTACTTCTGGCCGTCTTCACATTGAAAGGCCTAGTTCTGAATTTGTTGTACAACCACCTTCCAAAGGCATGCTCCGTAAGTCCTCCTACAACCTGAACGCCTGTGCTGCTCAACATTACAACATTGTTGAGGATTTGGCTCAGGCGCGATCCACTATGTCTGCGCTAGAGGTGCTTCAGAGCTATCCATCATTACATAAATTTTTTCTATCCGCTATCGAAGGATTTGATCCTGTTGAATCGAGCCTTATCACTTTTGATATGGAAAATTTTGTCCCACGACTCCCTCACCAACTTGCTTTGATTATCCAAGTTGGGATTTTTGGAATAGGGTCTCCTAAAAAGCTATAAAACTGGTCCAATTTTGATATTTTTGATTATATTTAGCCTAGCGGAGGGGTTTTGAGGTGGGTCAAAGCCCCGAACGCATTGTAATGGGTCAAAGGGTAAAATAGGGGTCCAAAAACCATGGGTTGTGGACCATAGGAAAGTCAAGGCTAGATTATTATAAATAGAGATGCATTTTTGTATTGTAAGGGATAGGAAATGATGAGCTATTGATGCGATCTGTTGTTTAAGTGATTTGTTTGGGTTTTGGGGAACGGACTCCTGCTGGCTGTGTGTGCGGAGATCCTAGACTAGCTCTGTGCGGACCCTGCTGCTGTGTGCGTAGGTTGGGAAGGGAATTGGAATTGTAAGGAAGAATATATAAATGAATGAATGCGAAATATTGTTAGAGAAATGAATCTGTGAGTATTGTTATATGAATTATTGTTGTATTGTGTGTTTCCTGTCCTTAAGATGCGAAATATCTATGTACTGTGCTCTTGGATCTAGATCTGTCATGTTTTGTTTATGTATTGCTGTGTTGATGATATAATAAGCATATAACTGTAGATCTAGTGCACGTGGATGCGAATAGAAACATAATTTACCCTGCGCAGACAAGGTAATCTGGGAATTACAGAAACATGATGCATCTCTGCTTGCCTTACCCATCCTTTCTCAGGGTGTGGAAACTTGGTTCCAGCACCCACCCATACTACTTCTGGTGAGACTTTAACCTGTGAAAGTAGGTCACTGCTGAAAGGGCTAGTAGTATAGGGGTTTGTTGTCAAACCTTGCTTACCAAACCTGGGTCAGGACCCCTCAAGCCAAAAAATGGTTCTGTTGCCGAGACCGGAAGAAGTATGAGAGAGGAATTCAGTAATGAAAAGAGAATACTAGAAACCTGAAAGGAAAGAGATCGAATACTGGTTTGAAAGATAGATCTAGGAGTTTGCAGTAAACGAAAACCGTAGTGAAAGATTAACGGTGGAAAGGTGGAAAAATAGGTACATTCTTACTAAAAGCTATGAAATATTCTTTGTAACTTTTGCGATTGAACTCGAGGAGTGGCTGACCAGGCTTGTGGAATTCTAGAAGTGCTAGAAGGATGAGCGAGTCACTTAGTGGACCTCGGAGCTGCTTGAGCAGCTGGAAAAAACTGATAATACTATCACACGCACAGTGGATCACTAGGTGGATAGTGTGCTTGGAGGATTTGTGACGGAATTTTCCATTGATCAGTTTGTATCATACTCTAAGGCTGAACGAGGATTCTTCAAAGGATTCTGAGGAAAATTTCTGAGGACGTTACCATTGCTGATCAAGAAATTACTGTGCGAAAAGAGAATTATGTGTAGTCATATTGACTGAATGACCTCAGATCTAGACGGGAACGCGACTCACAGTGGTAAATACTATTGGACCAACCTTGACAGAGGGAGATTTGCCTACAATCTATTGTAGGAACCAACTGCGCAATATCCCTCGGCTACGTCGCCACCTTGACCACGCAAAGGTAAGAATTCGCCTATACCGCCACTAAACAATGATATGGCTAAGCATTTGAAACTACCTACCTTCAAGGGGGTAGGATATGAGGTTATGGACCGATTTTGGTTCGTTACAGACTCTGTATGGACTGCACAAAATGTGGCAAGTGATACGGTAAAAATGGCGCAGCTGTCATTGGCCTTCGAGGATAGGGCCCTGGACTGGTATATGCAGTATATTGCCCAGAATGGGGGCGCATCTATTCAAGATATCAAGGATGCTTTGAAGCACCAGTTCAGGAAGCCGAAATATTATTCCCAGTTGGTAGCAGAAGTAAAGGACTTCAAACAAGGTGCATCTGAGTCAGTATGGGAGGTTTATCAACGATTGAAGAAAGAATTTAGGGAAGGAGGATTCGAATATCATGATAGACAACATATGGAATGGTTCATCGCTATGTTGTTACCTCACCTGCGCACGCCAATGAGTCATCAGACCTTCGAGTCCCAGGAGAAGGCTGTGGAAGTTGCTATGAAACTAGAGGCTTCCCCCCGAGAGGATACGTCAGCAGAGGTACAAAAAATCTAGGAACAACTTGGGGCTATGAATATGGAGATACAAAACCTGTGAAAAGAGCGGGAAAAGGATGGTTTCGAAGATCTCTGGTGCATACGATGCCAGGTGTCTGGCCATATGAAGGATCAGTGCCCTCTGTTGATGGATTACATACAAGCAGGAGGACCTAGCCCGGTACGCCCAGGGGTGAGTAGGGAACCCGTCCTATTACGACCAGGTTCAAGTAGACCTGCACTATGGTGTGATGATTGTCGGGTAGCAGGACTGCATGATATGAACCATTTCCCTCGGTTAGGTGCATATGTTCCAGAACTAAAGCAATAATGGTGCCGATTCTGCCGATCAGTGGGACATGATAAGCAGAACTGCCGTACTTATGACTTAATGATGGATCGTGGGAACTTATATAGGGTTAAATCGAACCCTGCAACGCCAAGACTTTCTGCGCACTTTGGAGGATCACCGACCCACGGTAGAGGCGGTCGGGGAGGAAGCGCAGGACGCAGATGTAGGCAGCTAGTCTGTTATAACTGTGGAGAAATAGGGCACTTTTCCAGAGAATGCCCAAATCCCACCAGGCCATCATGCAAATACTGTAGGCAGCTAGACCATGAGGTAGAAGACTACCCTATTTTAATAGCCAAGATGCAAGAAATGAAGCCCACCCCTACGCAGAATGTACAAGGAGTTAAATTCGAGCTAAGAAAGTTGGATCCCTGTGTAAAATTCATGACATGCAGTGTGTTGGTCACCCAGGGAACAAAAGAGGAGCTTGCCTCCTAGGAAGGTGTGTCTATCAAAGAACAAACAACCCCAACAATCCCCACGCCGTCGCCAACACAACCTCAGATAGAGGAAGGGGTTGAGCCCTTTTTAAAGGCATGTGTGAAGCTGCTGCGAAATCCATAGGCTCTAGGTAATCTCCAAGCACTACTGAATACCTGCGCGGTTCAGACCAATTTGATCCATGAAACCAAGGATGTACACAAACTATACAGCTATAAGAAGCACACCAGAAGAGATATGCGATTGACTGCGCAGATTGGTGACTACGAGATGGATCAGGTTATCTTAGATCTGGGGTCAGATGCGAATGTATTACCAAATCAAACATGGAAACGAATGGGGGAACCTAAGTTAGAATGGTCCACCATCTAGTTGCGAATGGCCAATGAACAAAAAATCATCCCTCTAGGGAGATTACCAGAGGTCATGGTTGACATCGCAGGGGTAAGGGTCCTAGATGACTTTGAAGTCATAGAAATTGTGGAATATGTGGATCCCTACCCTGCGCTCCTTGGACTGGACTGGGAAATTGACATGGGGTGTGTCATCAATCTCAAGAAACGTAGCATGGTGTTTGAAATCAAAGGTACACGTGTCATAGTACCACTAGATCCAACAGAAGGTGCACGGTATATAGAGAAAGCCTATGAGGAGGAGCAATTAGATCACATTTATAAATTAACTGCACGGGATGAAGATTAGGTTAACCCCACGGAGGAAGGAATGCTCTGCTAGGAAAAGGATATTGAATGTTTCTCTGACTCTGATGAGGAGCTAGAAAATTGGCAAGGCCGATTGCATGAAGTTTCAGCGCTCTGATGTCTTCAGACTGTCAAAAATTTTCGGTGCATCGCTACCGAGGAAAGGAACTTGCCCTGCCTGGAGAACATAGATGATAGTTAGAAGACGATTGAACCTAAGATTCCCATGGAACGCAGGCTAGGGACACTATCACTAACATTGCACGAAGCACCTACGCAAGGACCGGTATTCTCCACTCAAGAGAATTATTGGAGAAGGGTGATCCTACGCATAGGGACCCCAATTTCCAGATGGACTCCGAGGTCAGTTGACCTATGCGGACACTTGCTGACATACCACACTCAAGGGTGCGATCAAGCCTTGCACAATCAGGCTTGCCAGGGTACCGTTTCCCTAGGCATGCATCGGATTACGGACCTACCTGGACCCATGTGTAATTTGAAGAATTTGGGGACGCCTCAAGTAATAAATGGCACGAGGATGCATGACGCAGCCCTCTGGTGCAAGGAAATTTCAACCATGGGCGAAGCGCATGGCTTGAAAGACTAATGGCCGAGTTGCAGACACGCCTCGTGTCGACCTTCACTCAGGGTACGTGAACGACATACAGGCATCATCCATGGTCTGACATTCCGTGGAAACAACCTCAGGCATGTACGGCGACCGTTAGCACATCCCAATTTAATAAAGAAGGGATTTTACAAGTACGCAAAATCGGCAGCAGATCATCAATGCAACCATTTATGGTAAGGTTGATCTACCTAATCAATGGTCAGTCTCATGAATGGGCTACTCCCCCATTAAATAGCTTCAGACGGTGTGCGGATGGCTGGATAATTACACACCAGGCTACTTATTCACTCTAAAACATGCTCCCGCTATTTGCGTACTAGTTTTTTGCGCTCCTTAACATTCTATGGGTTGCCCACTTTCGTGTTGCTAGGATGAACCCAACCAGAGAGCCTGGGGGTGCTGAGTGCAGTCATAGGGGTGAACGCTGGCTCCCAATAGAAAGGATTGTCCGCGAGCCACGCATAGCAGAAACACCGCGATACAAGGACATGTTGCAGCTTCTCCGCAACTCCAGAACACCGCCCAGCCGAAGCAATGTGTGTTCCCTCCCTCAAATTGCCCTTGTCAATGCTCCTGATCCAACTATGGGGGACATCCGAATTGATTTAGAATAGCTGTCTTGCACAAAGCTACAAGGATTGCACACTAGAGTGTTGCGCGAAGTTCGCCACTGCAACTGAGCCAGGAAACAGTAGTATAACATACCTCAGGAAGTACGAGACTAGTGGATTGCAGTGGTCACAGAGGCTACGCATATTATTCAAGAAAAACTGACATAGATCGCACAACTGGTTGAAGCAGATACCCAACTATGGATGGCCATCTAGAACCATTCCACGCTGCAGCATATCCAGACAGAATTGCAGTAGGTGGAAGCTGCTCTGGACCAAGTCATAGCCTCCTCACCTCCACTGTCTCCACGTAGCATCTAACCATCCTAGACAGGATTGAGAACCTTCGCCACAACAATCATGTCACTCAGAAACAGTTGAAACCATGGGTTGCGACCACACTCCAGCGCACTGAAGATGCTCAGTTTGCCATTGCGCGCCTCCACCGGCTATTGGAACGGATCATCGCGGCTCCAGATGGCCCTGCCTCCCTGAAAATGGTTGAAATTGCACAACATGCTACGACCCAGAGTAAGGAAGTGCTCCCTATACTCCTTTTCACTCTGACTACCTTGCTTGCACAAGTCGAAGCCGCACCACTGTAGTGACTCGGGATGAGTCACAAGATTGTGTTGGGGGACTGTTGGAATGGGGTCTCCTAACAAGCTGCGAAAATGGTCCAATTTTGATATTTTTATTATATTTAGCCTAGCGGAGGGGTTTTGGGGTGGGTCAAAGCCCCGAACATATTGTAATGGGTCAAAGGGTAAACTAGGGGTCCAAAAACCATGGGTTGCAGACCATATGAAAGTTGAGGCTAGATTATTGTAAATAGAGATGCATTTTGTATTATAAAGGAGAGGAAATGATGAGCTATTGATGCGATCTGCTGTTTAAGTGATCTTTTTGGGTTTTGGGGAATGGACTCCTACTGGCTGTGTGTGGGGAGATCCTAGTCCAGCTGTGTGCGGACCCTGCTGCTGTGTGCGCAGGTTGGGAAGGGAATTGGAATTGTAAAGAAGAATATATGAATGAATGAATGTGAAAGATTTTTATAGAACTGAATCTGTGAGTACTGTTATATGAATTATTGTTGTATTGTGTGCTTCCTGTCCTTAAGCTGCGAAAGATCTGTGTACTATGCTCTTGGATCTAGATCTATTATGTTCTGTTTATGTACTTCTGTGTTGATGATATAATAAGCATATAACTATAGATATAGTGCACATGGATGTGAATAGAAACATAATTAATTTTGCGCAGACAAGGTAATCTGGGAATTACAGAAATAGGATGCAGCTCTGCTTGCCTTACCCATCCTTTCTTAGGGTGCGGAAACCTAGTTCCAGCACCCACCCATACTACTTCGGGTGAGACTTTGATCTACGAAAGCAGGTCACTACCGAAAGGGCCAGTAGTATAGGGGTTTGTTGGAAAACCTTTCTTACCAAACCTGGGTCAGGACCCCTCGAGCCAAAAAGCAGGGATTAATGGTAAGTATTTTCATCGAGCGGTCGTGGACGAAGGTGCATCTACTTGCATCATGTTTGTTGCATGCCAGAAAGCCATCAGCTCTCTAGCCCTCAACTAGTCTCCAAACACTTTAGAAGCCTTTGACAGAAGGGAATCTTTCCCTCTTCGTATCCTTATGAGCCTTCCCAATATGTTGGAAGGAAAAACAATATCCTTACAAGCTTGCCCAAGTCGTTGATGCTAAACTCAACTATACTCTGCTCCTCGGTCGCAGTTGGAATCACGCCATGATGTGTGTACCATCCACTCTTTAATTTTCTTTGTTTCCTGCATGAAGGAAAGATTATCACTGTAGACTAATTGTCCTTTTTCACCTCCACTTATTCAGAGAGCAATGTACCATATGTAGATTAGATTCCCACACCTTATGAAAGTGTGGGGCCAAGACTTTTCAAATATCCTGCCGTTATGGGTATTTTTCCTCTTCCTCCGCCCAACACTGCTCAGGTCAATATGATCTCCACTTATTCTGATCCATGGATCATCCCTTTGACTGATTAGGTTGATTAGTTTGGTGACGTGATGTCGTTAATCCCAATAGAAATTTATTATTGTGACATCATCTTGGCTTTGGCATCCCTTTGTGATCATACTTGTTCAAGTATGTCTCTCGACTCGTATTCTCAATCCCCTTGGCTCGGTCTGTTGGATTGTCCTGATCCCTTGGATCAGAGATTTCCAACTGATGAAGCTATTGTGGAAAATATGTCTCTTGATGATCTTCCTTGGGACGATACTCATCATCGTTCCTCCTTCTTACCTAGTCTTGGGGAAATATCTGCCTGTCTTGAGAATTTTTTTACCAAGCTCCTTCCCAAATACTTCAAATACCTATTCTGACACATGAAATATTTGCGGAAGGCAACATGGGAAATATCACTCAGAAGATTCTGATTGACATATCCATTAAACCAGGGGTTGTCGAGAACATCCACATTGGGGTGACCTATTCTCCTGATGAGATTCAGGTCTATACTAGCCTTTTCCACGAATTTTGAGATGTCTTCACTTGGTCCTACAAGGAAATTCCTGGCATTGATCTGAGTATAGTAGTGCACGAGATACCTACTTACCCTGATGCGAAACCTGTTTGCCAGTGCCTTCGTCCCGTGCACCCTGGAAAGGCAGCTGCTATAAAGGAAAAAGTTGAAAAACTTCTCAAAGCGGGCTTCATTTATCTGATCCCCTTGACAGATTGGGTCTCTAACATAGTCCCTGTGAATAAAAAGTAGGGCACCATTCGATTTTGTGTGGATTACTGTGATATCAATCATGCTTTTCCTAAGGATAAATATCCCACTCACTTCGTCAACCAAATCATTGACGAATGTGTCAGGAGTGAGAATTTTCCCCTTATGGACGGATTCTCTGGTTATAACCATATTAATATACTACTGGCTGATCAACATAAATCCACCTTCATCTGTCCGTGGGGCACTTTCATGTATAAAAATATTCCTTTTGGCCTGAAAAATGTTGGGGCCACATTCCAACGGGCAATGTCATATGATTTTCATGATATTAAGCACATTGTCCAACCTTTCCTGGATGACATTTCCACTCATTCCACTAAGCGTCAAGACCACTCGGACCACCTTTGTTAGATTTTTCTTCATTGCAGATGATACAACATTCGGCTTAGTCCGCATAAGTGCGTCTTTTGCGTCGACTCCTACAGAATTCTTGGGTTTGTTGTTTCAAAATACAGCATTTGTCTCGATCCTTTCAAGATCGAGGCCATCATTAATCTGCCCTCCCCTTCCTCGTTACACCAGTTGTAGAGTTTTCATGGGAAATCTAATTTCTTGCGTCATTTTATACCAACCTATGCTAAGGTAGCCAAAGGTTACACGCAATTTCTTAAGCAATACATCCCGTTCTTATGGGACGAGATTGCCCAAAAATCTTTCAATTCACTGAAGACCATTCTTGTCAATGCTCCTCTTTTGCGTCCCCCAAATTATCATCGTGATTATTTACTATATCTGGCTTCTGATTTTAGCACTATCACCATGGTTCTCATACAAGACGATGATGATGGTAATGAGAACATAATCTATTATCTCAGCCGTAAACTTCTTGACACTGAAACACGTTATGCTCATGTCGAGAAATTGGCATTGGTAGTTTTTCAAGCCGTCCAAATTTTTTGTCATTATATTCTACTTCGTACTACCACCATGATTTCTGATTGCAACCCCATGACCTATCTTTTAACATGACCTTTGCTGAGGGGCAAGTACTCGAAGTGGATATTTATCCTCCAAGAGTTCGATTTGGAGTTCACTTCTGCCAAATTGAAGAAATCATTGGTTCTAGCCGAATTGATCTGCTCCTTACCTTCTACCTCTACTCCTTCTGGTTATGAGGAATGCATTCTAGACAATACTCTCTTTTTTATTAGCACCCTTGATCCATGGTACAGTGATATCATCGTGTATCTCCAGACTTCCACTTTCTGGTCCAATTTAACGAAAGATGCTTATTAGCGTATCCACCATCATTCGCAACCCTATCGCATAGTTGGAGATACTTTATACCGCATCGGAGCTGATTCCATTCTCCGTTAGTGTTTAACCCTCAAGGAAGCTAAGAAAGTCATTAATGACTGCCACTCTGGCACATGTGGCAGTCACATGTCTGGGTATGCTACTACACAAAATATTCTTCGTGTAGGGTATTTTTTGGCCTACCATTTTCAAAGATTGTATCCTCGCTGTCTGTAAATGTTGCAAATGCGAGATCTACTAGCGCAAGATGCATGCACCACCCTCTCACCTCCATCCTGTTATTACCGTTGGACCTTTTGCGAAGTGGGGTATCAATTTTATGATGTGTAACCTTGCTCGACTGAGGGGCATGCTTATATTATCATAGCCGTAGACTACTTTGCAAAATGGGCTAAAGCAATTCCTACACTCACAGCTGACGATAAGACGACTGGCTAGTTTCTTTTCAATCACATGATTACCAAGTTTGCAGTCCCTCAAGCCATTGTCACGGATCATGGCTCCCATTTTCGCCATTATATGATGGTTGAGATAGCTACTAAGTTGGGTCTGTGTCACGAAAACTGAACACCGTACTACCCCCAGGGCAATGACCATGTTGAAGCCATGAAAAAAGTTTTAGTCACTATGCTTCAGTGTATGATTGGGATGCACAAGTCCAATTGGCATCTCATGTTGTTCTCAGCTCTCTGGGCTTACTGAACCTAGGTGAAGGATGCAACCGGATTCACACCATTTTAGCTTGTTTATGGTCTACAAGCTACCCTTCCGATTGAATGTGAAATTCCTTTGCTCAAAATAGCTGTCAAATTACTACCAAATACTTCGCCAGAGGAAGAATGTCCTCTATATTTGGAAAGGCTTGATGAAACTCGTCGCTTCGCAGCTCTAGTCATAGAAGCACAGAAAAAGCGGGTCAAAGCCCACTTCGATCAGAAGGTTTCTCCTCATACCTTCGTAGAAGGAGACTTGGTCCTCTTGTATGACCAAGCCCATGATAAGTTGGGGGCAGGTAAATTCGAACCTATGTGGCATGTGCTCTAAATTTGTCAAATGTGTTTTGCAAAAAGCGGCCTATGATCTTATTGATTATGAAGGCCATCCCTTGGATCAGCCAAGAAATGGGATGTATCTTAAAAAATATTATGCATGATTTTTCTCGTGCATTTCTTATCTACATAAGTGTATTTTTCATTTTTGTACATTTTTGGCTTGGTGTGCTTTGTGAGCAGTTTTTTCCTTCTTATTATGTCTTTGCTTACTATGTAGATGTATGTCACTCCTTTTGTCGATTTCACTGACAGTTCCTCCCGCAGTACCCAGAACCTATCCTCCGCGGCTTGGGTTATTTATGATCCTAATGGTGAGTTAGTAAACCTCCAAGGCATTTGTCTAGGATGTATAACAAACAATGTTGCTGAATACAGTGTAGTTATTGAACTTCTAACTAAAACTATTACGCTTGCCATTCATGGATTAATTGCGAACCTAAACTCTCAGCTTGTTGTTCTCCAGCTCAATGGGCATTATTCTACCAGAAACCCTCAAATTTTAAGGATGTTTTTAGGTGTTCGTTTGTTGGAAAGGAATTTTGATTATATCACATATCAACATATTCCTAGAATAATGAATATGTTAACTGATGCAGTAGCTAATCATGTATTAGATAGACATTTTCAAAATTTATAAAAATAAATCATCATCACATAGTAATATTTAGATAGGAAAATAAGCATATATATATATATATATATATATATATATATATATATATATATATATATATATATATATATATATATATATATATATATATATACCAATTGTTTGCATTAGCTTGTACATCATAGTTCAAAACATATATGTGTTTTAGTTATATCCCGATACGCTATGTCCCTAAAAAATATGCAGAAATGAAACCTAGGTGTCGAATCCACATGGTGCTCATAATAGCACGTTATTTCCCGCACGACACGTCTCATTTGTTGGTGGATGTGGTTAGACACTCTTGAAGTGTGTCGTTGATAAGCATGATGAATATCCTCGAATCTCACGTAATCTGGGATCCTACTGGTGAGCCCCTCTAAGTTACGTGTGATTTCTTCCTCGTCGCTTCCCTCACCATGAGGGGCCACTTCAAAATCCCTTGGGACCCTCTGAGCTATTGGAGACATCCCCGCAGGAATCTCTAGTCCAACATCTACATCACATGGGTAAATTTCAGAACACATATATATTAAAAAAGAATGTAATACTCATAAAAAATAAAAAAAATGAGTTTTTACCTCTTTCCTCGTCCCAGTAGTCCCCTTCTGGAAGTGGAAGATCCAGATCCTCTCTAAATTTGGTGCCTATGTATGACCAGTCTTCTACCACGATGAGTTGTCAGCGCAACCAATCAAATAACTCTGGTTTCCAGGACATGTGTTGTCCACCTCCTGATCAAGGCATCAACTCTGCCCAATGAACCATCCGTGGCTCTCGTCAGAATATTGGTAACCGTTCCATGATGAACGGTATCAAGATGGACCCATATCCAAACTGCTTTAGCTTACCATTTTTGCATTTATTTAGCTGACATTTTAAGTTTATTTTTATTGCTTCCGCCCAATTGAAAATTTTTTCAGCCATGCAATCTACGACCAATTGGAATTGCATCTTCGTAGCTTCATGGGGAGCCTAAGATCTGGCAGCCCAAGTAATAGTATGTAGAACTACTCTCAATGGTAAATCAAGAACTGTCTGAATGTCCAGCTTGTCACTCTTATATCCTTTCTTTGCTCCATGACAGACTCTATCTATCATCATGTACATGCTCTCTCCAAGGGCTCGAGTACCTGTCAGTAGTGGTCGCTCTCCCCAATCTAGTTATGAAGTAGATGTAGGAGACCTCTATTTCCAGTTCTTGGTCATGAATCATGAATCTCTCTCGATCAACTTCCCAGACATTGATCAAGTATTCTAGTAGCTCTATCTAAGCTCTCAAGCATGGGGCCATGAAAAATTTCAAGAGCCCGCAGTTTCTTAGGGCATTCATTCATGCATCATTTTCCATGGCTTGTTCATCCTCTTCCCCATGCTCTCACTCCCATTTTAGCTGCTAATTATTCCTGAAAAAATGGCATACAATCTCCCATAAGCCACATAGCTAAAATTTTATCCATTTGACTGTGCATTTTTAGAGGAAGATGATAAAAATTTGGGCACAACACTCGGCGCTACTGTTTTTTAGACAGCTATGCCGAGCGGCACCTTCCCATTGTAAAATCAGGGAGGTCGGAGTGACTTCATGCCCGAAACCGACGCTGACCACCACGACCACTATTTTTCAAAGCCCTATCACAAATCCATCAAACCATGAAAACCAATATTAAATCTATTAAAATTCAAGGGAAGTTCAGATCTCCTACCTAGGAAAAGTGGATTTGAAAATGACCTCCTAGATTGCCTGTAGTCAGCTCCGCAAATTCGTAGTGGAAACCGGTAAAAAATGATCATAAGAAGGTGAAAAGGTAAAATTAAATTGTTTTTACTATTTGCATTGTTTTATAGCCTTTTCCAACCCTAATTAGGTTAGGTTTTTGGAAACATTTTCAGCTATTTATATTTTTTTTCCTTCTAAAAAATGGGTTTTACATTTGTTTCTTATGCAACAATAGGTCCTAAAGCTGGTGAAAATGAAGAAACGAGTTGTATTTTATTACTTTTTCAGACTCGGTAAAAAAAAAAAAAAATCACCCCCTGGAGTTATCTTTCATCTCTTTTTTGACTCCCAAAACATGAAAAGATTGTCGAGACTCTTGTCGTTTTGAACTCGCTAAAGGCTGTGAAACGTCATCTGCCTAGTATACGTTTACCCATTTTTTGGGCCGGGACAGATTATTTACGAAAACAGAATACCTTAGTCAAACTTGGCTAAGAGGTTCTCTCAGATATTGTTTTCTACCTTTTCAAATCTGAGGGAAGACCTACAAAAAGGGACCTTGTGGAATTTTATTTTTGCCTCTTTTCAAACTCTCTAAACATGAAAAGATGCCGATTTTTTCCTTTGTCAGACTCGTTAAATATAAATGACATGGGAGGTCATTGCCATGACGCTACCGAGTTCCTCCTTCCAAGGGCTCGTAAAATGTACTAGGATGGATTCGTCTGAATGAAAAAATTATATGACAAGCATATACTATCCCCTTCAAGCTTGTTTCCAAAAATAATTGGGGTACTCACCAGAAATGGCGGGGGAAAATGGAACTAGTTGTCACTCATGTTGGAAGTATGTCACTCTTGAACATGACACTTGTCTGTAGTTCATGTTGGGTTGGGGACATCCCAAATTCTTCATTTTTCAACCATTGGTTTGGGTTATCTCTTTTGACCTCTCATCTACTCTTTGCCTTGTCACCATGACCTCAGATCCTTTGATGTCAAATACTGCCAAATTTTGGAGTCGTGTCGCCATATGTTCAAGAGAATTCCTTCTGCAATTTTCAACCCCTGATCCTCTGTTCAGTATCGATTCACTACCATATTATTCCTCTATCTCATGTCAATGATGTGGTAAACATTATGGCCCTCCTTCAACCGATCGCTTCCTATTGACTTCAACTCATTATCCAGGAAGTTGATCCAGAGACTCCCTTCTGGTACCTTAGAGCGTGCATGCCTAAATGGAAATTTCTTCACATTAAACAACTGGTTCTCATTATTGGCCTTCAATCAAATTATTTCACGGGTGTTTGACTCTAGCTCATGCTTCACATTCCATGGATTGTACTAGCAGTACCTTGAGAGCCATTGTCATTATTGGTGGTTTATCTCGCGCCTGTTAAAAACTTCCATCATTGGATGGTAATTAGACAAATTTCTTGCATGTTCAACTTTAGTTCATGTATTCACATGCTTGAATTTTTACTTGTTCTGGTTGGGATAGAGCGCAAGACCTTGGATTTTGTCTAATAAAACCAGGCTATGGGATGTGTTGGTTTATCATGATTGTATATACATGACTCTTCTGATTGGATGGCTGCGACCACACCTGAGTCTATTTTATGATCCTTTTCATTGGATGGTTGTGTCCATACCATGGATCTTATTACATGATCTCTATTATGGATGGCTGCACCCATACCTTATATTCATGTATTAGAGATATCAGTCAAACCTGATCTTGCAGGTCTTCCAACGTCGGCGTTTTGGTTTGGGCATGTTCTCGTAAAGAATTTAATCCCTCCCTCTCTCTTGGACTTCATGCTTTAGGGGGCATCTGTTACACAATACTTTGTCACTGTCTCTACAATCCCCATTCTGAACATTTGAGGACCATTTCTGTGACCCCTGTGTACTGTCATACATTTCCATGAATATCATCGCATCCCTTGACATGTGAGGAACACAATATTTGGTGATCGTTCCTCAAGTAGACCCTCAAAAACCTATGCTTTTGGGTTAGTGCTGGTAGGTAGTTATGTCCTCGCACCCATGGTAAAATTTACATTGAGCCTAGCATCATGGTAGATGTGTCTCTAACGAGAACCCGCACCGATCTACTTTTGGAAAGATTTTTAAAATAGAAACGAAGCTTCCATGATCTAACAACTTTGTGGGTGGAGGCACGATTGTTTGTTAGACTGGATCCAGTTGAGTTTCTCCCTTTGGCCTATTAGTTCCTATAAATGTGAAACTTCCCAAAGGGATAGACCTCTCCTCCACCTTATGTGGATCCCAAACCTCCTCCTCCTCTCCTATAAATTATTCTTCCTCACATTGATTTAGCTAGCTTAGCAATCAATAGTTATAGTTGATGTGTTGAAGAGAGTAGAGAAGAGTCCATTGTTGTGAGAGAGAGTTTAACCCCATCGCCTCATTAAGTCAAACAATGAACGAATTATTGTAGACGTGCCCGACTGAACCTGTCAAAGGAGGTATACAACTTCAAGGTGCAGGTTGTAAACTTCTTTTTCATATATCAATATTACATGACTGGTTTGGCTCCAACTTTGTTTCTGTTTATATTTGAAGTGTTTAACTCTCCTTGATTAGTTGGATAGTTGTAGATGAATATATATGTTTGTATGTTTTCAGTGTTTTTTTATCTTTGTACAAGTGCATGAACTTCGTCACCAATGGAGCGCAAGGTGTCAAGACAAAGATCGAGGGATAGTTGTAACGTGCCACGACAAGGGCATTGGACTGAGGTAGGATAGTTGTTCTAGTCCATATTTCATTTACAAACTAGGAATTTAGGAATTCAATGTGTTCCCTTGTTTCTAAACCCAACCTAGGGCAAGAGGGATTGCCTCTGTCCGCAGAGGGGATTTGCCTGCAAAATAGTATGTTGTTTTAGAAATTCATTGAAGAGAAAATTGGGGAATGTTCAACTATCAATGTAATATTACAAAATAGGAAAAGCAACAATACTAAACATAAAAATGGAAAATAACAGTGAATATCAATACACCAAGATGTAAGACAAACGTAGAGCCATCTTATTAAACATATTAACAATAATGAGCACAAAATATTGAGGATGAAGTCACTCGGCAATATAACACAAGCCCTCAATAATCACATAGTCAAATACATGAAGAGTTGCTGCTATTCAAAATGTCGGAAGATCAATACAACGCATTCCCAATGGACATAACTGCTGCTAGAAACATATAATGATATAGAAAAACTGATATATGTCTCAAGAGATGCCATAAATAAAGATCTAGGCTCTCAAACACCTTTCCAAGACAACCCATAAAGGGTTTCCAGAAATACACAAAATACAAAATGGTGATCTATAGCCTAGGACTAAAGAATCACTGCAACTGAATAAATATAAGGACGTGTCTGAAAATGATGTAGAAATGTGTGTAACTCCTCCAATAGATTCTCCAAGTGAAAGGCTGATCCCTTCACTGAAAATATAACCCTCCAAATGAAGCACCGAACCCTCCTCTGCAAATTCTCAATGAGATAACGCAGTCTATGAAGGAAACTGCGCTGTAGGAGGTGGTAGTAGCTAGGCCTAATGCTAAATGATGAAATCAATATAAGAAAAAAGGACATTGGTGAGGTTCATGCTTGTGACAGACCTTTAAGGCCCGTCACCAATGTCACATATGGTGACGGTCCTTAAAAAAATGTCACTGTAAGTGTTTATAGTGATGGTCCTTTAAGGTTCGTCACAAAAGCCATTTTCAATGACACTTTTGGTGAGGGTCGTTAAAGGCCCATCACTAATTCTCTTATTGGTGACACTTCTGGTGGCGGAATTTTAATGACCCTCACCAATGCTCTTTTTGTTACTTTTGGTGACGGTCAAAAAATGTACGTCACCATTGATCATTCCAAAGAGTTTTTTATGATGCTATATGCATGTTAATATATTTTTTTTCAAAAGGTAACGATTTAAGTCCATTATTGTGGAGTATTTTTTATGATATTTCCAAGGCCATAGTGGTTAGAATCGGTCAATTTTTTAAGAAGTAATTAGTGTTTATCATTTCCCTCAAGTAATCACTAGTCGAATAGAGTTTTCCTATGATTCAACACATGATTCATATCTATTAAGTTTATTATCTATCAAATTCCCTTTAGATAAAGTTCCACTAGTGTGTGTAGGAAATATATTATTTAATACATAATCAAGCTATGACAATTATATTAATGAGAAAGACCTAACACTCCTCAACAATTCAGGCACACCTTAAATTAATGCTTTGTCACTTACTAACATTTCTTAGCACCTTGCATGTCTTGGAACATTTTTTTAACTAGAACATCTTGTCATGAAATTGACGCCAAAGCACATGGTGGCATGCGCTAGCACAACATGGAACTCTCCTAGCATGTGTTGGCATGCATGTAGTCCTTAGCATGCCCTGGAACACCTTGGTTGAATTCATTGACATACATTGGCACTTGGCACACAATGCCACTTGACATGTATTGGGACCTATTATTAGTGTGACCATCATGACCCTTTTGAAAAAGATAAATTCTCGACTTATTAACCCTCTTATGTGTTCATTTAATTACATTTTAGCTCGGTTCTTTCTTTTTTTGCCTTGACACTTCTTGACACATATTGACATACCCTGGCACCCTGCAGATCCTTAGCAGTTGGCATGTATTAGCATATCTTGGCACTATTTTGCACATATAATTAGTGCACCCTGGAACTCCCTATCAAAATTTGGCACTTCTTTAAATGCCTTGATATTCCCTAGCATGCCTTACCAATGCTTAGCATACCTTGCCACTCCCTCCTTGGCATGACAACTATCACTCATTAACACTAGTCCCTGGCACATGTTCCTCATATTCATTAACTTCCATGAATTTTGACCTATTTCTCCCTTAATGTTTTTTCCTAGTACTCCTTAACACTCCTCAACATGCATTAGCACTCTCTAGCACACCTTAGCACTATTCAACATGACCTTCCACTTCATAGCATGCATAACACTCCCTGACACTCCTTGGTATGATTTGGCATGGTTTAATATTAAATTTATTTGAGATCAATTTTTGGAAAGTAGATGAGAAGAAATAAAGGAAGACTTGGCACTTAAAATGCACTAAGACTTTGCACTTGGCACCTATTGGTGCCTAGTGTTGGTGTGCCTAGCATGCCCCTCTTAGAAAAGGTAAATTGATGATTCATTAACCCTCTTATGTGTTCATTTCCTTGTAGCTTAAATTGTTTCTCCCTTTTGTTGCCTTGACAGTCCCTGACACAGGTTGACACACCCTTTCACATCTCGGCATGCCTTACCACTTGTCATATCTTATCATGTTTGACATTCCTTCACATTATCTAGCACATCTTAGTATTTTTTAGCACGCCTTGGCACTCATGTCCTCACAACTAGCCTTTACATTTTTTCACAATTGGGAACCCAATCAAGTCCTTGGCTACTGTAGTTCATGTGAAAACATTGGCCTGCTTCAACCGCAACAACCTCACCAATTGCACCTACTACAAGTATATTGTGCCTTGTTCACCTAAGAACTACATAAAAATTATCTTATGCCACTCATGTCCAAGCTCAACTTGTCCCACTTAGCTATTTACTAAGATAAGGATCACATGATCTAGCCATGGCCATAAAAAAACTAAGAAACATAGCTTACAAAGGCAATATTTTAGATGTATGTCTAATTCATATAAAAAATAGGACATTAAATAAGAGTTTTTAAGAACCAAAAGGTTCACAAGGCACACAAGATATAAGTTGACACAAGATGAGTGCCCCAAAAATTATACACAACAATGTACAATATGCAATTATCTATAATAGTTTAAAACATGAGCATGTAGCCAAAGTGTGCTACATCTCATATAAAAAAAATAACTAAAGGAAAAACAATATTGTGCCTAACACAAATTGAAAACTGGGGAATAGAACTTAGTTTTTAGTACGTGCACATCTGCTATCTTTCCCAATGAGATAGGTACGATTACCTCACTGGTTCCGACATGATCTCATGCTTGACTCTTTTAAGAAGAGCTTCTCAGAGCACATTTGTAACAATTGGAATTTTTCCTTACCGCAAGATGCTACTTGTTTGTTTAGTTGCTTTGGAACGTTAACTACAACCTATTCCAATGCACTAGCCTAAGCTAGATTGGTGGA
This sequence comes from Pinus albicaulis, assembly GCA_034641835.2. Classification (NCBI taxonomy): domain Eukaryota; kingdom Viridiplantae; phylum Streptophyta; class Pinopsida; order Pinales; family Pinaceae; genus Pinus; species Pinus albicaulis. The sequence goes on along the minus strand of CM076569.1, from coordinate 878,593,170 downwards.
AAGAGCCCTAGAAAATGTAAAAATTTCTAGATGAATTTTAATTAAGAGCTGTGTTATTTGGCTGTTATTACTCAAAGGGTAAATGGATATGAAACCAATGGTGTTATGACCTGACCCAAAACTGAATGCAATCGAATATGATAATGTAATCTTTTCAATTTGACGAATCCTAAGTAAAGTAAGGAGAGAGGTTCCATTCACTTCCAACAATGCAAGAAGTGATAAATAAGAGAAAATAAAACAAATTCTCTAATGCACTAATTTCATCAAGAAAAACTAATGCTTATCAATTCCAATTTTTATTTTTATGTTTTTAAAACAAGCATAAAAACATGTAAATTAAAACCAAAGAAACTGATCTAAATCTACGATTGATTTTTGTAGAATGTGAACTATGCAGTTGTAATCTATGCACAACTCACTTGAAAACTATGCGAATGTAATCTGTGCATATTTTTCATTCTTATTCTGAAAATGAGAATTCTAATTATGCAAATGTGATCTATGAAAAATAATTCTCAAACACGGGGTGATTACAATGTAATCTACGGACCAATTAAGTGTAAGTAAAGAAAATTGGGCGAGAATTCCAAAGGTCAAAAAATAAAAACACTCAAAGGCGATTAACACTTAGACACAATTTTGTAAAAACAAAAGCAAAAAGATGTAAAATTGCTAAGATACTAAGACAAACCTCGAAGTAATGACCAAAGGAAATAAAATTAAGAATTTCTCAAAAAAGAGACTCAAAACACCCAACTAACTTAACAAAGACTGACGCAAAAGTTGTTGAAAGAAATTCACACATAAGACTTTGACAGTCAAGTTGGGGCAAACACAAAGAATCTGGTAATCTGGCTCCTAAAAAGGGAATTCTTAATTTTTCAAATTTTTTCCACAAGTCTGCAAGTTTCAATGGAGAATAGTGGGGTACCACACTATTCTAAACTAAAAATTGTGGAGGCTACCACACTGTCTTTAAATAAAAACTGCGGAGGCAAAGAAAAATACAGAAAAAATAAAAATTCAGATTTTCTTTTCAGGGATTCAGATAAGTTATCTACCCAACCCAATTTTAAGACTAATCAAAATCAAAAGAATCTTAAAATTAAAACTAAAAAATAAAAAGGAAAACTAAGTTCTATTCCCCAGTATGGTCACCATTTTGTTTTTCTTTTAAGAAAATTATCGGGGTCCGCAAGTAACCAATGGCTAGTCTGCGGACCCTCGTGAGTGAAATTTTGAACCATATTTCCCTCCAAAAATGAATTTAAAAACTTAAAAAGAGAATTTAAACAGATGAAAATTAAGAAAAGAGTGTTGTGGATTACCTGGATTCGACAGATTTCGATTTGAATTCCCGGTTCTCCCGTTATCACCTCCATAATGTTTTTTGCCTAGAGCTCTCAATTCTCAATTCTGAACACAAAAGGTAAAAATGACTTTGTTGAGCTGCTTTTTATAATATTTTTTGAATAAATAAAATAATATTTTATTTATTTTCTACTTTAAAAAGCTATTTTTCAAAAAGTTTTTACTTATTGGAAACATATATGTTTATTTTTGAGTTTATGTGCAGAAAACAGAATTGTCAAGTGAAAAGGATTATTTTGATAATGAGTATACTTTTATCACTTTTTTGGACTCTTGAAATTTACGAAAAAGTGAAACCCTAGAGTTCTCTTTTAAGCCCTTTTCAAACTCTCTAAATATGAAAATATTGCCGAGTAATTGACTATTCGAACTCGTTAAAGGAAATGAACAGTCATCCCTTTAGTATAAGTTTACCCCTTTTTCTGGACTGAAATGGAATATTTACGAAAAAGGTATACGTTGGCTAATCAAGGTCAAAAGAGTTCTCTCTTGCATTATTTTATCCTTTTTTGTGCTTGAGAGATTAAATTTGTGAAAAATTACACCCATAGAGTTTTCTTAAGTTTTTCTTCTGACTCCCTAAAAATGAAAAACACCGAGTTTCACCTGTACTGGACTCATTAAAATTTAACAGTAAAGGACCTGTCGATTACAAACAGGACGAACCACTCCTTCTTAGGTTTTGATTTTAATACTAATTTGGACTCATCCAAAGGATGATCTTATACAACAAGCAAATGTTATCCTCCTCAATCTTGTCAAAAATAAAGAGGTACTTGCCAGAAATGGTGGGGGAAAAGAGAGAAAATGAATCTAGTTGTCACACTTCGTTTCAGAAAGTTGTATACCACTCTTGAACACGATACTTTTGTCACATTCATATTTGGGTTGGGAAAATCCTTTGGCCAAACAGTTAATCGAACCACATTGAAAGTATTCAACCGGTTTCTGGGTATTAGATTTAGGTCAATCGTCACCATCTGCAGTGTCGTTACGTGTTCAAGAGATCAGTTTAATAAACCATTCATTGCAAACATTTTTCTCCATTCACGTTGACCATCACTGATTCAGTCGTTGGTAAAAATTTCTTCAAAACTTGATCTAATAGTTTCATGTCGTGGGCTTTCCTACGACAGATCACTTTCTATCGACGAAAGATCATCATCTAGAAAGTTGATCTAGAATCCTAACAGTACCTTGGGATCTGCATGCCCTAATGGCAGATTTCTCGCCTTCGACGATAGGTTGCATCATTGACCTTCGATCGAATGATTCTGTGAAATGTTCGACTTCAGATCACAAATTCTCATTTCATAGATTGTACTGAGTATTTTGAGAACCATTTTCAATATTGGTGGTTTCTCTCACACTTGTTAAGAGTTCACATCATTGACTGGTAATCAAGTGGTTTCTACCATGTTCGACTTCGACACAATCAATCGCATGGATAGAATCGTACTAGTTCGAGAAGCAGGAATCAAGACCCTGGATCTAGTTTCCACCATCCAGGGTGAAAGGAGTTTTATTATTCATCATACAGTAGATTACTTCTAACAGATGGTTGCGTCCATGCTGTGTCTACTACTTCATGAAATTCTAAAATCATTTTTGTATTAGAACATGTAATTAGTTTTGATCTGAGTATGGGAATGCCTACCTCAGTGATGATATACATATATATATGCTTGCATTGAATTTTTTTTTTATGGTTTCAACTGGTGTTCCTGTAGCCCGATCCTCAGAATGATAAATTACTTCACTCTTCAGAATTGTTCAAAACTCTTCAGACTTCGCACTTTAGGGGGAAATCTGTTACACTAAAATTTTTCACCATGACGTTTAACTATCTATATGGGTTCATAATCACCAATTTATTGCTCCCTTAGAGGTATAAAAACACAAAGTTCCTAAATCAAGTCTTGGAATTGGAGAAAAGCTCTTAAAAATCCTAAAAGGCCTAACTCCACACTTTTCCTAGTCATTTCCTGTGGTACTGCGGTTTATTGCTATAAAACCTGCAGCACATCCCACACATTCTTCTCATTAAAACTGTGGACCCCCGTAAAAGGTAAAATAAGGAAACAATTAAGTTCTAGAAGCCTAGCTGGTCGAATATTCTCCCAGCTAGGGCCTTCTAGAAGCACTATCTGGTTGAGCTTCACCCCTTCCATTCATGAACCTTTATCCCTTCATAAATGGAGCTATCCCTTGGTTTTTGGAGTTGAAATCCCATGATGAGAGGGCTTTATCCCTTCCTTATTGGAGATGAATCTACCTCCCTTCTGCTATAAATTGAGACCATGTTCCAATCTCAAGGGTACTTAGAACTTGGTAGTTTTGAGGTGAATTGCTGAAGAAATTATACTCTCCACATTTGGCATCATTGGCATGAGAGAGATTACATAATCATAGCCATAGTATTATTCCAATTTAGAGATTTGGAGTCTTGTCAAACTGAGGAAAATGGTTGTTTGGGACTCCGAAAGAACCTGTACAAACATCAAGGCATCAAGGTTGTAAGGTTTCTTCTTTGATTCAAAGTTAATACAAATGGATTCTATTTTCTCATTGAGTTGTTCATCTATCTTTTGAATAATTTAATTCTTGGATTCCTTGATCACTAAGATAGATTAATGTTTTTGAATTATCATATATTGCAGATGATTTTGATCTTGTTTTCTTGTCTTTGATTGCAGACTTATATGCTGAATCAATACCTTCTGGAACGACTGGATTGAAGACCAAGTAAAGAGTTGGACTTCAGGTAGGAGCATCTCTCCATAGTTAATTAATAATTCTTAAGCATAATGGTCTAGAGAAAATGGTCTACATTTGTCTGTTTGTTTCTAGATATCCTTGGGATACTAGGGAGATCACTCTTGTCCGCAAGAGGGCTTTTTCCGTGTAACAAAATGGCGACTCAACTGGGGAATTATCTGAACTTAGTTTTCTTTTTATTTTCAGTTTGATTTTGAGATTTCTTTGAGATTTCTTTGACTAAGATTAGCTCAAACTTGATTGGGTAGAATACTCAATTGGATCCCTGACTGTAAGTCTGTATTTTTATTTTTTCTCTACTTTTCCTACCTTCTGCACTTTTGTCTTAAAAACAGAGCGGTAGACTCCGAAATTTTTAGCAGAATCGAGTGTGGTATCGCACCTTATTCCATTAAAAAGTGTGGACCTCTGGAAAATTTTAGAAAAAGTAGAAATTATGTGTTCTGGCATCCCATTACTTGATTTTTATTCTTTACCCAATTTGTCTTGACTATCAAAGACTTCTGTGAAAAGTTTCTTGCAGTAATTTTATGTTTAAAATGATCTTTTCAGTTAATTTGATTTTATGAATAAATGTTGCCTTCTCCTCCCGTTGCTCTGAATCAAAAACTTCTATATACCTCAGCTACTTGGTATGTTATTGTTTTGTTGAGCCATTGAACTTGATACAATTATTACTGTTATGAAAATTTGATTTTGTTTTCATTAGAAAAATTAGAAAACCTTCTGGATTGATAAGGTCTGAATTTCATTTTTAAAATTGTTATTGGATGCTTCATCTTCTTGCTGAAATAAGTAGGAAGATCTTGGTTAGATTAAAAACTGAGTTAAAACATCCTACAACTTTTAGATAAAGTTCAAGATTAGAAATTTCTTTTAGTTTTGAATTTTTTAGTTTTAAGACTTTTTTATTTTATTTTGGAAGAAGTTTGTTTTTTTTCCGATCTTAATGATATAGGGAATTTCATTTTGAGCAAAAGATATTTTTGGAATTGAATTTTGTGAATTGTCTTATTTTCAAAGTTTCTCATGTAGGAAAGAAAGAATTGATATTTTGAAAGTTTTCGAAATCTCTAAACTCTTTCCTGTAGTTAGATTTCATTGAAAATAAATGAGTTGTTTATCATATAGATGCATTATAGCGTATTTTTAGTCGGGTCATTAAAACATCATCAAAGTTTCATTTCCATACCTATTGTCCTAAGAAACTGCCAATTAAAAGTAACGCTTAATTAAAATCAATCTAGAAATTTTATATTTTCTAGAGCTCTTTTCCACCAACATAGCTTAGGCTAGTGTCTTGGAATAGGTTTTTAGTTAACTTTCCAAGACAGTAAAAACAAACAACTAGTTGATCTTGCGGCAGGAAAATCCAATTGTAGCATGTATGCTCTGGGAAGCTCCTCCTAAAGGATTCAAGCACGAGATCATATCTGAACCAGTGAGGTAATCATACCTATCTCATTGGGAACGATAGAAGATGTGCACGTATTAAAAATAGTAAACCTCAAATAGACCATTGTCGAGGAGCCTGGGGTCACTTGTCGGTAAACCTTGGATTATGTCAAGGAGCCTTCAAGGGGATTGAGCTTGTTTGATGCAGGGGCATTAGACACTAGCCAGCAATGTAGGAGGTTTTTTCCACATGTTGTGGCTAGGAGGGTTCAAAATCATTCAAATTTTAATAGCAAGGTGTCCACACCTTAGCTGACTGTTGCATTTAGATCAGTTAGAGTTAGTAGAAGTCGAATAGTTTAGTTCAGTCCATCTGTCAGGTTCAGTTATTAAAATAATGTAATTTAGTTTTTTTAGAAGGTAAACGATCCTCACCAAGAAACCGAAGAGACACATTATAATGCATATAAATTGAATCCCCCGGATGTATTGAAGGGAGGATATTTCCGCAATAAATTCTGTGTGTTGAGCAGTTGCTTCCGGTTGAATAAATTCTAGTGTTCGTTGATTTTATATTTTTCTTGAATCGATATTTGTGTGAGAATTTGTTTAATTACAAGGTAATTGAAACGCCATCCTGTTTAGAATCGTTGAATAGAGTTGTTGTATAATCCCCTCATCTCTTTATCTATTTTTTTCCCTTGAATTGTCCGAACAAAATCTATTGAGAAAAACTCCTGTAAGAGGCCATAATCAAATGTATGGATTATTGTTGCGAGTCGTGTGGTTACCCATAGAAATATGAACTTTTGGTCGCAGTGGAAGAACTCACTTAGAAGAGAATTAGACTGTTTCATTGTTAATTGAAGTCTTGAACCGAGGTCGGACCCTGAGTTAGTGAACCGAAGTGAATAGAAAGGGTAGCGTAACCCTGATTTAAACCTTGGTCAATCACTGTTCATAGGCTGGAAGCAGGTTTGATTGCACCGCCTTCATGGGACAAGTGGTATTCAAGAATTTGGAGCGATCACGGTGGTTGGAGTACACGTGGCATAAGGCGGGTTTCCAAAATTGCCCTCATCACGCGTTAACTATCGAATAAAGAGATAGTGCAATATGCACGTACACTATTCAATTTAGAGTTTGGCTATAGAACGTGATCACCCTCGGATATGCTCTGGAGATAAGCCAAGGTACGACATTTAAAAAGTGCCAAAATCCGCATTGTAGGGTGGGCCCAAGGCCTAAAGTTGTTTATTCAAAAAGAAGCGTTGGATTATTAATATAAAATACAGAAGGTGACAACCTTAGAATAAGGTCCGACGAGGGAATTAAAGTTCAGGGATAGTTAAAATCACAAAAGAGTTAGAGAAGACTACGTGGATGTTGAATCGAATTAATCCAAGAAAAATGCTGACAGAGCTACATTAGAGGCTAGCTCTCCTTAGGGGGCCGAATTCAATTTTGTTGTTGTCAATTGTGGTATCAGATCTGTTGTTTTTAAGTTGTTTTTGCAGTGAATTACCATGGAATTTCGAGTTGGTAGAGGTGCTGGCAGAAGGAGAGGCGGACCCATTGCCAATGAGGAAGTGTTGGGAATTTTGCAGAGGTTCGAGGCCAGACTGGATGCCATGGAGCGAAGACAGGCCAGAGATCCTGAAGACATCAATGAACCTGAATTAGAAGAAGCTGAAGAAAATGCTGAGATTCCTCCTGACATGAGGCTTCTCAGAACTGTTCTGGGGTCTGCAGTTAAGCCCAGGATTGAAGTGTCAAGTTTTGCAAGAGGACTGATCCCAGAAGAGCTGGTGGATTGGATTAATGAAATGAACAAGTGCTTTGACTATGAAGAAATGAGCGAGGATAAGAAGGTCAAGTTTGCAGTAACAAAGCTGAAGGGACATGCTGCACTTTGGTGGGACGGAGTGCAAGCAGAAAGGAGGAGAGTTGGAAAACAGCCTATCAAAAGTTGGACTAGAATGATGGCTAAGTTAAAAGGTAAATTATTGCCTAGGGATTATCAGCTAACATTGTTTAGGAAAATGCAGAACCTGAGACAAAGGTTGCTGATGGTAAAGGAATACACAGAAGAATTCTATAGAGTAAGCATAAGAGCTGGGAAATTTCAAGATACACCAGAGAAGACTGCAAGATATGTGAATGGACTCAAGCTGGAGATCCAAGATGAGATTGGTCTCCTATCTCCTAAGACAGTTGAAGAGGCCTATCATATGGCCTTGAAATTAGAGAAGAAACTCCTGAGGAAGAAGTTTTCCAAAGGGAGAGGTACTTTCCGTGGAAAGGGAAGTCAAGGTGGTAGAGGAAAACCTACTACACCCAGAGAAGGAGCTAAGAGTAGCTCACCTCAAAATGCATCTACAGAGGGTGATGCAAGAGGAAAAAGGGGTTCTTATAGAGGAAGAGGAGGCAGAGGTAGAGAATTGAGGTGCTATAGATGTCATCAAGTAGGACACAAGCACTATGAGTGCCCAGAGAATTTGGGTGATGGTCCGAGAAATGTTGTTGTTGCCTAGGCTGAAGAAGAGGCAGCCATTGAAGAAGAAATTTTACCAGAGAGGGGAGAGTCCTTGGTGGTTAATAAGGTCTTTTTGAAACAATACAAAGAGGTTATTGAGCCTGCCCAAAGGAAGAATTTGTTTAGGAGCATATGCAAAGTCCAAGGGAAATGCTGCCAGCTAGTCATTGATAGTGGCAGCACAGACAATCTGGTGTCCACGAAGGTGATAGAAAAATTGAAGTTGAAGACAAGGGAGCATCCAAATCCCTACAGGGTGTCCTGGCTGCATAAAGGGCACCAGCTGATTGTAAAAGAACAGTGTAAGATAGAGCTGCAAATGGGCAAATACAAAGACAAAGTCCTGTGTGATGTGATGCCCATGGATGTGTGTCACATACTGCTGGGTAGACCTTGCCAGTTTGACAGAGCAGCAGTGCATGGTGGCAAGAAGAACACTTACAAGTTCTTCAAGGATGGGGTACATCATACATTGATTCCCATGGAAGAAGGAGAGCCATCAAGCAGAGTGGTTGATCCAAAGACCTTGTTACTGAGCGGGAAGGAGCCAGAATGCAGGATTGTATATTCCCTTTCCTATTCCAGACAGGCCTTAGGACATGGTGAGTATGGATTTTGTTCTAGGATTGCCCAAGACTCAGAGAGGGAATGATGCAGTCTTTTTTGTAGTGGACAGATTCTCCAAAATCGCACATTTTATTCCATGTTATAAAACTAGTGATGCCACCCATGTTGCTAACTTGTTTTTCAAGGAAGTTGTTAGGTTGCATGGGTTTCCCAAGAGTATTGTTTCAGACATAGACACCATATTTGTGGGCCATTTTTGGAGGACACTGTGGAAGAAACTTGGTACCAAACTGAGTTTCAACTCAGCTTATCATCCTCAGACTGATAGAAAAACTAAGTTAGTGAATAGGAGTCTGGGAAATTTGTTGAGAAGTCTTGCAGGAAAGCATCCCAAGCAGTGGAACCATATTTTTCCTTAGGCATAATATGCATATAATGACTCACCAAACAAATCACAGGGCAGAGTCCATTCCATATTGTTTATGGAATGCACCCCAGAGGGATATCAGAGTTAAGAAATCTGGGAAAGGCAGAGCTGAGAAGTGCTGATGGTGAGGAATTTTCTTCCAATACATACACGAGTAAGTGAAACAACAGTTACAAGGCAGCAGCATCAAATATGAAGGCAGAGCAGACTTGAGCAGGAAAGAATTCCATTTTGAAGTAGGAGATCTAGTTTTGGCACACTTAAGAAAGGAGAGATTCCCAAAGAAGCAGTATAATAAACTGAAGTTCAAAAATATTGGGCCATGCAAGATACTTAGAAAGTTTTCTACTAATGCTTATGAGATTGAATTGCCTCCTTATGTTGGAATATCTCCCATTTTTAATGTTGCAGACAAGGAACATATTAAGTAGGAACAGCAGCTACCTCCAGCACAACCATTGCAACCAGAGAAGATATTGGACAAAAGAGTGTTCAGGAAGACCAGGGGACAAGAGTACTTTCAGTACTTAATCAAATGGAAGGACAAGCCAGAGGAATATGCCACTTGGATGACCAAAGGAATGTTACAGAGGATAGGTAGATCAGTGGAAGAGCTCATGGACAGGAGTCCATGAAGAAAATTGCCCTCAGGAGTCTGATGTAGGGGCATTAGACACTAGCCAGAAATGTAGGAGGTTTTTCCACATGTTGTGGCTAGGAGGGTTCAAAATCATTCAAATTGTAACAGCAAGGTGTCCACACCTTAGCTGACTGTTGCATTTAGATCATTTAGAGTTATTAGAAGTCGAATAGTTTAGTTCAGTCCATCTGTAAGGTTCAGTTATTAAAATAATGTAATTTAGTTTTTTTAGAAGGTAAACGATCCTCACCCAGGAACCGAAGAGACACATTATAATGCATATAAATTTAATCCCCCGGATGTATTGAAGGGATGAGATTTCTGCAATAAATTATGTGTGTTGAGCAGTTGATTCCGGTTGAATAAATTCCAATGTTTGTTGATTTTCTATTTGTCTTGAATCGATATTTGTGTGAGAATTTGTTTAATTGCGAGGTAATTGAAACGCCATCCTGTGTATAATCGTTGAATAGAGTTGTTGTATAATCCCCTCATCTCTCTGTCCATTGTTTTCCCTTGAATTGTCCAAACACGCTCTATTGAGACAAACTCCTGTAAGAGGCCATAATCAAATGTATGGAGTCTTGTTGCGAGTCGTGTGGTTACCCATAGAACTGTGAACTTCTGGTCACAGTGGAAGAACTCACTCATAAGTGAATTATACTATTTCATTGTTAATTGAAGTCTTGAACCGAGGTCGGACCCTGAGTTAGTGAACCGAAGTGAATAGAAAGGGTAGGATAACCCTGATTTAAACCTTGGTCAATCACTGTTCATAAGATGGAAGCAGGTTTGATCCCACTGCCTTCGTGGAACGAGTGGTATTCAAGAATTTGGAGCGATCACGGTGGTTGGAGGACACGTGGCATACGGCAGGTTTCCAAAACCGCCCTCATCACGCGTTAACTATCGAATAAAAAGACAGCGCAATATCCATGTACACCGTCCAATTTAGATATTGGCTATCGAACGGTGATCACCCTCGGATATGCTCAGGAGATAAGCCAAGGTACGACATTTAAAAAGTGTAAAAATCTGCATTGTAGGGTGGGCCCAAGGCCTAAAGCTGTTTATTCAAAAAGAAGCGTCGGATTATTAATATAAGATACAGAAGGTGACAACCTTAGAATAAGGTCCGATGAGGGAATTAAAGTTCGGGGATAATTAAAATCACAAAAGAGTCGGAGAATAATACGTGGATGTTGAACCAAATTAATCCAAGAAAAATGTTGACAGAGCTACATTAGTGGCCAGCTCTCCTTAGGGGGCGAATTCAATTTTGTGATGTCATTGTTACTCTGCCCTTGCATGTATATCGGATCGTAGACTATTCCCCCAGGTATATGTGTTCCCGTTGCTGACCTTAGTGGCCATAAACTTTAGGATTCTTTCCCAAGGTGACAGTGGAGGGGAGGTCCCACTGTACCTGGAGCACACGTCGGCTAGACTCACTTGGACTCTCCGGAGGGTTATCTTCACTCGAGATGGTTTAAGTGGAGAAAATTGCACCAGTTTGTTTCATTAAGCAGGTTGTTGGGGTAACTGTTCCAACCGCCATTTCTACATTAAAATTCTACGATGTTGGATTTCATCACCAACTAGTGTTTTTAGTGTGGGGATCTACTATTTGTGTGTGGATTGATCTCTTATATTTTTTATAGGCATGTGATTCATTTGATTGTTTCTTAGTGACCTTAGGATCATTTGATTGAATTTTTCTTTGTTTGAGTGTGTTAAAAGTTTTAATCATGGTAGAATTACCAAGACAGTCGCATAGAACTCAGGGGAAACCCCATGACTATACAGCAAGCCAATTAGAAAAACTTAAATCTCTGATACAAAATGTTATCTGTAGAACTAGATTAACAGAACACAGATAATCATCCATAATTTTTCATCCTAATTCTGAAGTAGATCAACCGCAAATAGCAGAACATACTCCACATACAATTTCGATTTCCGATTTAACTGAAGCTGTTTCCGCAGCAAGTGAGTTATCAACTGAAAAACCTGAAATTTCTGAACTGGAAACTGAATCTGCTACATCTAAAACTTCTTTAGAATTCGCTACTCCAACTTCTGTTCATCCTGATTCACCTAGAGTAAGAAACCAGATCACAGAAGATCTTCCTCCTAGTCTCATTAGTATTGAAGAAATTACTGATATTGAAGAAGAAGTTGTTCTTCCTTCAGCTTAGGAATCTTTAAATCTTAGAGAACGTGAATCAATTTTTTATAGTCCTTTCAGAAAAGACGCTTGGTGTTCTTCATTAACAGATTTTCTACAAAACGTAGGTCTAGAGTATTCTCCACCCCGAATTCCTTTTTTCCCTACACCAATAGGTTATAGACCTCCGCTAAACATGTCTAGTGAGTCATCTATGTTTACTAAATTGCCAGAAATTTTTTTGTATGGTGGTCCATTTGTTCCTGTAGGCTATTAGTCACTCTCTGGTACATTCTCAGGAGCATCTCCTCTTCCCAACAAACCAATGTCATCATTTGGCCCGAATGAATCAAATACTGGAACTTTGAACAATGAGCAAATTTATATGATGTCTGGAAATATCCCAAACCCTAGATCTCAACGTAGTAATTTATCGCCTTGGGGGAAACCTCAAAGTAGTCAAATACAGCTTGGGGGGCAACCTCAAGGACAGTACATACCTCAGGGTCAGTATCAACCTCAAGGACAGTACATACCTCAAGGTCAACCTTAGGGACAATATATGCCTCAAGATCAGTACGTGCCTCAAGGTCAATATCAACCTCAAGGGTAGTACCCAGCTCAAGGATTGCAACCTCCTTTAGGAAAACATTTTTATCCAGAACAACAAATGTTACAAGGAAGTGGAAATTTTTCTAGTCAATTATCAACCATATGTTAAACCAAGTTACGGTCCGTCTTATGCACAACCTTCATTGGGACCTTCATATCTCAGAATGGTGTGGGATCCCTCCCAAGTCCAACAGAATTTACAACCAAATGTGCAAGTACCTTATAATCAGGTTGGACAACAAGTTGGTTATAATCAACCCCAACAACATGGCTAACTTGCCATTCAAATAATTGCATCTGGTCCTGTTCAGTAGCCTAGTTTGAGTACACCTACGACTCCACCACAAACTACTGCTTAGACTTCTGTTCAACCTACCACACCTATTCCTCGAGTGTCTACAGCTCCTATTACTTATGCCCCTCAAACATCAGTATAGATTCCTCAATTCTCTATTCCACAATCTGGACCTACAATTCAGACTACTATTTAGATGTTGACAGGAAAACATGGTACAAGTATAGTTATAACAAGTCAACCTCAGTTTACTTATCAACCGTATCAGGGGTCGTACCAATATGGACCTGTTCAAAATCCAGCTTACCGGAAACAACCGTACCTTGGGTATACATATCAAACACCTGTTCAACCCCAGTATGGTCTGGTTATTCCTGGTTACCCAGGAGGCATTACAATTCCCAATGCATAGGCTATTCCTGGATATCCTGGTTATCATCCTCTTGGGACTGGTTTAGTCTCACAAGGTTATCAACAAGACCCTACCTGTCTATTACCATTCATAGCAACTTTAGATCTACCTGATTTATCTGACCTTATGAATTATCCTATCTATTATCATCTGTATTGGCCGCCTATGCCGCATAAGTTGCCCAGTGATATCCCTAAGTTTGAAAGAAAATCAGGAGAGGATCCTTCTAACCATGTCATGACTTACCACCTTTAGTGTGCATCCAACTCATTAATCGACGATTCCATTCAACTTAGAATTTTTTAGAGAATGTTAATAGGATTAGCTGCCAAGTGGTACATTGAATTACCACGAGGCTTATTTAGCAATTTCAAATCTCTAACAACTGCTTTCTTAACTCATTTTCAGTTTCCATTCCGATACGACAATGACACAAAATTATTAACTTCACTAAAACAATCTACGTCTACGTACGTATCAGATCATATACATGAATGGAGACGTAGAAGACATTTGGTAAAAGTTTTTATCCTGGATCAAATATTGGCAGAATGGTTTATTAAATCATTTCTACCAAAAGTCACTGAAGATGTAGCTAAAGGAGGAGTTGTTACAGAAGAACAAGCTATTTCTCAAGCTCAGTATCTTGACTTGGTATATACCCAGTTAGGTACTCTGTACGAGAAAATTCCCGATTTACCACATCCTGGTCAGATAACAACAACTCCTTCAGGGTCTCAGGACGTTGATGGTGTAATTGGTTCAGTTAGTACAACTAAGAGTAAGAATAAATCTTCCAAGAATAATTCTCCCATAATAACTTTACCGAATTCATCGAAAGAAGAATCTTCCTTGGAAACTTCTACTGATATTCAAATTGTAGATTCATCAACTACAAAGTCAAAATCTGGTGACAAGAAGAAAGGGAAGAATAAAATTAAAAAAACTTCATCTCCCAAGGAAAAAACTGATAAAACTGAATCAACTGACGATAAATAGAAACCTCGTTATCCTTGTCTTAACTGTGATGAAGATCATTTCACCAAGGAATGTCTGCACAGGGCCGAGGTATCTAAGTTCATCAAAGGTTCATCCACCCTTGCTGTTTTGAAGGATCCTTTTCTTGTTCAAGATAGAAAAAATATTGGATCTTCCTCTAATCCATCAGCAGATATTTTGATGTTTGCGACTCGATCGTAGGATTATGGTAGTAAAAATCTCGTTGCTGGTAAAGAAGTAGAAAATTCTAATTCTACACCAGCGACATCTCCTTCGGTTTCTAATCCACTGCATATCGAGAAACCAAATCCTAATTTAATAATCAAACCACCCACTAAAGGTGTACTTCATGAATTAGCTTTCAATTCACATGCGAGAGCTGCCTAGAATTACAACATTGTGGAGGATTTAACAATATCTCCTTCAGCAATGTCGGCTTTGGAAGTGCTGCAATCATGTCCAACACAAAGGAAATTACTCTTATAAGCAATTGGAGCTATAGATCTTCAGGATTTGAACCTCATGGTCTTCGATTTAGAAAATTTTACACCTCTTCTCCCTCATCAAATGGCTTTTCAGATCCTAGTACTAGTAAAAAACAGACGTTGCTTTCGTACTGTTATTAATGAAGGAGCATCTACGTGTATCATGTCGTTAAACTATTGGAAATCACTTGGTTCTCCAACCCTTAACCAGTCATCGACAATCCTCAAAGCTTTTGATGGAAGAGGATTCCATCCATTCGGAATTTTACAGGATCTACCTATAGAAGTCGAACGAAAAACCGTTAATTTAGATGTGGAAGTAGTTGATTCCCCTCTAGATTACAACCTTCTTCTAGGTCGAAGTTGGTCTTATTCTATGACTATTGTTGTGTCATCCATATTTCGATTAATTATGTTTCCTCATCAAGGAAAGATTGTGAAAGTCGATCAGCTTTCATATTATTCATCTGACCCAGCTTCTACTAATAGTATTCAGCACATTGGAAAAATGACTATCCCTTATGAAGATGTAAGAGTAGGTTTAATCAAAGATTCCTCTTTAATGGGAACTTTTTCTATGCCTCCGCCTAACGTACCACGTAATATTTCTAATATCAATATGATTACATCAAGCACTATTCCACTTGCTGATCCTTGGATAGTGCCTTTAGAATCAGAATTGGATTCATTCAATGGCGTGATGCCTTTGAGTCCTTTTGAAATAGCATATCAAGCAGTACAGTCATTTTCCGATCCTTTATCAACTGGTGATGTTCCAATGAATGTGATCAATGAAGAATCATTTTCATCATCAAGCTCGGCTACAAAATCAATTCCTAATCCTTTTCAACAAGTGTTTCATACTGATGAAAGCATTCATGAATTCTTGTTCGTAGATGAATTACCATGGGATGATCTCCATCATAGGTCATCATTTTTATCTGAGCTTGATAAATTCGAAAATAATTTTTCCTCTATTTTTACAGTTGACTATGTCGAGGAACCTCAGAGTCCAATCTCGATCACAAATTTGGACTCTAAAGTAAATTTGGGGAATGTTTCTTCCATCATTCCTGTTGACATATCAATGAAACTCGGAATTATTGAAAACATTCATATAGGTGCTTTGTGTATGTCAAATGAAATTTCTACATATAAAGCCCTATTTAAAGAATTATGCGACATATTTTCCTGGTCTTATGAAGAAATGCCAGGAATCGAACCCAACATTGTCATTCATGAAATAAAGACTTACCCGGATGCTAACCCTGTCAGATAGCGATTACGTCCGATACATCCACGAAAAGTTGTTGCCATTAAAGCCGAAGTTGAGAAATTACTGAGAGCAAGTTTTATTTATCCAATCTCATTAATGAATTGGGTATCTAATATCATTCCTGTTATGAAAAAACAAGGAAAAATACGAGTATGTGTCGACTATAGGGATATTAAAAAAGCTTGTCCTAAAGACAATTATCCAACTCCTTATATCGACCAAATTATTGATTATTGTGCTGGAAATGAAATGTATTCGTTTATGGATGGATTTTTTGGATACAATAAGATCAACATACTCCTTGCCAATCAACCAAAAACAACATTCATTTGTCCTTGGGGAACATTTTCTTACTGCAAATTACCTTTCGGATTAAAGAATGCTGGGGAAACTTTTCAAAGGGCAATGTCCTATGCTTTTCATGACATTAAACACGTTGTGCAACCTTATCTCGATGATTTACCTACTCATTCATTACACAGGGAAGATCATCCTACTCACTTACGAGTGATTTTTATGCGATGTAGATATTATAAGATTTGCTTGAATACACACGTGTCTTTTTTGTGTACAATCTAGTAGGTTACTCGGATTTTTCGTTTCAAAAGAAGGCATTCATGTTGACCCTTCGAAGGTTGAAGCCATTATCAATTTACCTCCTCCTTCCACACTTCTCCAACTCCAAATTTTGCAGGGGAAAACAAAATTTCTGCGTAGATTTATCCAGAACTATGTTGAGTTAACCAAAGGTTTTACTAGGCTTTTGAAATGGAATATTCCTTTCATATGGGATGAGATCGCTGATCGATATTTTGATGCTTTAAAAAACATGTTGACCCATGCACCATTACTGCATCCACCAAATTACAGCCAAGATTACTTTTTATACTTAGCAGCCTCTGATTCCACTATTGGAATGGTATTAGTTCAGGAAGATGAATTCCACAACGAGCATGTGATTTACTATCTTAGTCTGAATCTCAATCCAACACAGATTAAATACTCGCATGTGGAGAAATTGGCCTTGGCAGAATTTCAAGCTGTCCAACGTTTTCGTCATTACATTTTGTTACGAAAAACAACTATGATTTCTAATTGTAACCCAATGATGTACATTTTGACTAAATAATTGCTCAGGGGAAAATAATCTAAATCAATAGTTATCCTTCAGGATTTTGATTTAGAATTTGAAAAATCCAAATCAAAGAAATCACTGGTGTTCGCCGAACTTATGTGTGACTTCTCGAATACTGACACAGAAACTGTGGTAGAGAATTTGATTGCTGATGAATATCTGTTTCTTATCAGTACATTAGATCCTTGGTATGGGGATATCATCATTTATCTCCAAACCCAAACTTTTCAGCTTGAACTTTCACGTTCACATCGACGAAAGATCTGTTACCAATCCCAGCAATACAATATTGTTGGAGACACGCTTTATCGTCATGGTGCGGATTCTGTATTTCGACGCTGTTTGACTCATGAAAAGGTTGAACGAGTTTTGAATGACTGCCATTCTGGAGCATGTGGCGGTCATATGTCTGGGTATGCCACAGCCCAAAAGATATTGCGCGCTAGTTATTTTTGGCCTTCGTTATTCAAAGGTTGTATTCTTGCAGTCCGAAAATGCCACAACTATCAAATTTTTGATCGGAAAATGCATGCACCACCAGCTCCTCTTCACCCCATAATTGCTGTCGGTCCTTTTGCCAAATGGGGCATTGATTTCATTACATGTAACCCTCACTCGGCTGGGGGGCATGGGTATATTATTCTTACAGTAGATTATTTTACCAAATGGGCCGAGGCGATGCCTACATTTGCGGTAGATGGAAAAACTGCAGCTACATTTGTATTCAATCACGTGATTGCTCGATTCTTTTTACCCCAATCTATCATTACTGATCATGGGATTCATTTTTGAAACATCATGATGACCGAACTTTCTGACCAACTTGGCCTACGCCATGATAGCTCTACTCCATATTACCCGCAAGCTAATGGTCAGGTTGAAGCCATAAATAAATTTTTAACCACTATGATTAAACGGATGATCGGAATTCATAAATAAAATTGGCATACTATGCTTTTCTCAGCACTTTGGGCATACCGAACCTCAGCAAAAACTGCAACAGGGATCACTCCTTTTCAATAGGTCTATGGTTTAGAAGTTGTGTTACTGATTGAATGAAAAATATCATCACTCCATTTAGCCATAAAGTTACTACCAACCACTTCTGAAGAGGAAAAATTCTTTTTGTATCTGGCACAATTAGATGAGACTCGGCGCACCGTTGCATTAGCAGCCGAAGCTCATAAAAAACACATTAAAGCTCAGTACAACTGAAGTGTTACACCTTGTGTTTTTTCAGAAGGTGACCTAGTATTTGTATATGACCAAGCTAATGATAAACTAGGAGCTAGCAAATTTGAACCCATGTGGCATGGTCCTTATATTGTCAAGCGAGTGCTTGCAAAAGGGGCTTACGAATTGATTGATTATGACGGGGTCTCTTTAGATAAACCCAAAAATGGACTTTATCTGAAGAGATATTATGCTTGATTTTTTATGTGAAGATCATACCTGTACATTAGTTATTTTTCTAAGATTAGTTGCTTTAGATTAGAAAAGTGTGTCTAGTTTAAGTTTGTATTGACTACTATTCTTGCTTATCTTGATTACTCTTGATATTGCAGATGTCGACGTCCCTTCAAGCATACATTGGTTTTTCTGATGGTGCCTGTCGTAGTACATGGAATATCTCTTCCGTGGCCTAGGTTATCTATTCACCCACCGATGAGTTAGTTTCTATGCATGGGGTAAACCTTGGTCAAACAACGAATAATGTTGCAGAATATAGTGCAGTGATTGAGTTATTATCTGATGCCATTTCATTTCGAATTCAACATTTTATCATTAGGTTAGATTCAGAACTCATTGTATTACATTTAAACAGAGTATACGCAATTAAAAATCCAATGTTATTGAGATTATTTTTGAACGTTCATCTCTTGGAAAGGCAGTTTGATTACATTGAATATCAACACATTCCAAGAATATTAAATACATTGGCTGATGCATTAGCTAATAGTGTTATAAATAGACATTTGTGACATTAAAAAAGTAAGTTAAAACAACATTCGATATGTGTTGAACAAGATAGCCAGCAAACGTAGTCACATTATAGATATTGTTGTGTTTCGAAAAATATTACATCATCTAGGACCATAGGTTTAAACCACCTTATGATCTGAAAGATAGTGATACAAAAAACAAAAATATAGTAGTCTGTGATGATCATCCACTATCCGTGGTGATGATCATGATAATATACTATAGTCCGTGCCACTCTACGTAGGTATCTCCGAAACTGGCCAAGAACACTAGCGACATGCCTGTGGAGACGAAGAGGAATATTGTCCATCGTAGTCTCTGGGATGTCTCTAGTCAACCTCTCCAGATTCTGCTCTAAATCAGTGAGAATATCTGTTGCCTGGTTCTCTGGCGGTGCAATAGGATCTGTTCGCTTCCTCTCGAAGCGGTAGAGATTGGTTGGTCTTCGTGGACGAACATCTGCATTTGAATTTTTGTTATCAATATTGGATGATTAAAAAACATATAAAAATTAGAAATAAAAACACATAAAAATAATTTAATTACCTGACTCATCCCATTGTGTCCCTGGAGGTAAAGGCATCTCAGGATCTCCTCGAAAGTCTATGCCTGCATATGGGAAATCCTCGATAGCAAAGATTTGGTTCTCTAACCAATGGAAGTATGATGAAGTGAACCGGACTACTATACAACTGTTGCCACCATGGCGAGCCATCAGTGCCGCCCATCGTACCATGCGAGGCTCTCTGAGTTCACCAAGATCAACAGGGGTCAGCTGAGGGGCAAGAGACGGAATCCTCTCCAAAGTGAAAGATACTAAAATCGATCGATACCCAAAGTTTTTCAAATTTGCGTTTTTTGCTTTGGTTAGTTGACCTTTCATGTTGGTCAACACCCCCTCACACCAATTGAAGGTAGTGCCTCTAGAGAATTCAATAGCTGTCTGTATCTATGACTTAGTAGCCACGTGTAGAGTTGCACTCCCACATAATCTGGTAATAGTAAATGCAATATTTCAGATCAAGACGTATGATAGTCTTTATGTCTATTCGGTTGTCCTTAGGATCAGCTGCCTCATTACAAAACACTTGTTTGTAGCTAGTGATAGGCTAGCCACCTTGCCTAGCCTCGAACAAAGAAATTGGTTCACCTCTTTTGGGTAAACCGGTGAGGAAGTAGATATCTTCAAGCTCAATTTCTAGGTTGTGATCTCCGATGATAAATCATTGTTCCTAAACGTCCCATTTATTTACTAGCTAGGTAATTAGCTCTACCTGTGCTCTCATACCCTAAATGGCTTAGAATTTGTATAAACTGCAATCTCTCAAAGTATGCATTATGGCCGGATTATTCATGGCCATATCATCTACCTCTTCATGTTCACATTCTCGCCACTCCAACATTGTGCAATGAACTACAAATGGACGCATTTCATGGTTAGAAGCTATAAGAGTAAAAAAAATTATGAATTTTTGAGAGAATTCTTCAATTTCTTATTCTTACAACACCCCTGCAATTTTTATATTAAGACAGTGCGTACCCCTGCATGCATCCTTCATAAAAAATGCAGTAGCCCGATAATTTTCTTTAAAGAAAATTATCGGGGTCCGCAGGTAACCAATGGCTGGCCTATGAACCCCCGTGAGCTAAATTTTGAACCATATTTCCCTCCAAAAATGAATTTAAAAACTTAAAAAGAGAATGTAAATGGATGAAAATGAAGAGAAGAGTGTTGTGGATTACCTAGATTCAACGGATTTCGTTTTGACTGCCCGGTTCTCCCATTATCACCTCCGGAATGTTTTTTGCACAGAGTTCTCAATTCTCAATTCTGAACACAAAAGGTAAAAATGAGTTTGTTGAGCTGCTTTTTATAAGATTTTTTGAATAAATAAAATAATATTTTATTTATTTTCCACTTTAAAAAGCTATTTTTCAAAAAGTTTTTACTTATTGGAAACATATATGTTTAATTTTTGAGTTTATGTGCAGAAAACAGAATTTTCAAGTGAAAAGGATTATTTTGATAATGAGTATACTTTTATCACTTTTTCGGACTCTTGGAATTTACGAAAAAGCGAAACCATGGAGTTCTCTTTTAATCCCTTTTAAGAATCTCTAAATATGAAAAGATTGTCGAGTACTTAACTATTCGAACTCGTTAAAAGAAATGAACAGTCGTCCCTTCAGTATAAGTTTACCCCTTTTCCAAACTGAAATGGAATATTTATGAAAAAGGTATACGTTGGCTAATCATGGTCAATAGATTTCTCTCCTGCATTATTTTATCCTTTTTCAGGCTTGAGAGACTAAATTTGTGAAAAAGTACACCCACGGAGTTTTCTTAAGTTTTTCTTTTGACTCCTTAAAAATGAAAAACACCGATTTTCACCTGTACTAGACTCGTTAAAATTTAACAATAAAGGACCTGTCGATTACAAACAGGAATGAACTACTCCTTCTTAAGGTTCAATTTTAATAATAAGTTGGACTCATCCGAAGGATGAGATTATATAACAAGAAAATGTTATCCTCCTCAAGCTTGTCAAAAATAAAGAGGTACTTGCCAGAAATGGTGGGGGAAAAGAGAGAAAATGAATCCAGTTGTCACACTTCGTTTCAAAAATTTGTATACCACTCTTGAACACGACACTTTTGTCACATTCATATTTGGGTTGGGAAAATCCTTTGGCCAAACAGTTAATCGAACCACATTGAAAGTCTTCAACTGGTTTCTGGGTATTAGCTTTAGGTCAATCATCACCATTTGTAGTGTCGTTATGTGTTCAAGGGATTAGTTTAATAAACCATTCATTATAAACATTTTTATCCATTCGCATTGACCATCCCTGATTCAATCCTTGCTAAAAATTTCTTCAAAACTTGATCTAATCATTTCGTGTCGTGGGCTTTCCTATGACATATCACTTTCTATCGACGACAGCTCATCATCTAGAAATTTGATCTATAATCCTAACAATACCTTGGGATCTGCATGCCATAATGGCAGGTTTCTCACCTTCGACGATAGGTTGCATCATTGACCTTCGATCGAATGATTCTATGAAATGTTCGACTTCAGATCACAAATTCACAATTCATAGATTGTACTGAGTACTTTGAGAACCATTGTCATTATTGGTGGTTTCTCTCGCACTTGTTAACAGTTTACATCATTGACTGGTAATCAAGTGGTTTCTACCATGTTCGACTTTGACACAATCAATCGCATGGATAGAATCATACTAGTTCGAGAAGCAGGAATCAAGACCCTGGATCTAGTTTCCACCATCCAGGGTGCAAGGAGTTTTATTATTCATCATACAATAGATTACTTCTAATAGATGGATGCGTCCATGCTGTGTCTACTACTTCATGAAATTCTAAAATCATTTATGTATCATAACATGTAGTTAGTTTTGATCTGAGTATGGGAATGCCTACCTCAGCGATGACATACATACATACATACATACATACATACATACATACATACATACATACATATATATATATATATATATATATATATATATATATATATATATATATATATATATGCTTTCATTGAATGTTGTTTCAGGGTTTCAACCAGTGTGCCTGCAGCCTGATCCTTAGAATGATAAAGTACTTCACTCTTCAAAATTCTTCAGAACTCTTTAGACTTCTCACTTTAGGGGGCAATTTGTTACACTAAAATTTGTCACGATGACATTTAGCTATCTATATGGGTTCATCATCACCTATTTATTTATCCCTTAGAGGTCTAAAAACATAAAGTTCCTAAATCAAGTCTTGGAACTGGAGAAAAGCTCTTAAAAATCCTAAAAGGCCTAACTCTACACTTTTCCTAGTCATTTCCTATGGTACCGCGGTTTATTGCTATAAAACCTGTGGCACATCTCGCACGTTCTTCTCATTAAAATTGCAGACCCCCGTCAAAGGTAAAATAAGGAAAAAATTAAGTTCTAGAAGCCAATTTGGTCGAATATTCTCCCAGTTGGGGCCTTCTAGAAGCGCTATCTGGTCGAGCTTCGACCCTTCCATTCATGAACCTTTATCCCTTCATAAATGGAGCTATCCCTTGGTTTTTGGAGCCAAAATCCCATGATGAGAGGGCTTTATCCCTTCCTTATTGGAGCTGAAACTATCTCCCTTCTGCTATAAATTGAGACCATGTTCCAGTCTCAAGGGTACTTAGAACTTGGTAGTTTTGAGGTGAATTGCTAAAGAAATTATATTCTCCACATTTGGCATAATTGGCATGAGAGAGATTAAATACTCATAGCCATAGTCTTATGCTAATTTAGAGAGTTGGAGTCTTGTCAAACTGAGGACAGCGGCTGTTCGGGACCCCGAAAGAACCTGTACAAACATCAAGGCATCAAGGTTGTAAGGTTTCTTCTTTTATTCAAAGTTAATACAAATGGATTATATTTTCTCATTGAGTTGTTCATCTATCTTTTGAATAATTTAATTCTTGGATTCCTTGATCACTAAGATAGATTATTGTTTTTGAATTATCATATCTTGTAGATGCTTTTGATCTTGTTTGCTTGTATTTGATTGCAGATTTATACGTTGAATCAATACCTTCTAGAACGACTGGATTGAAGACCAAGTAAAGCGTTGGACTTCAGGTAGGAGCATCCCTCCATAGTTAATTAATAATTCTTAAGCATAGTGGTCTAGAGAAAATGGTCTATATTTGTCTGTTTGTTTCTAGATATCCTTGGGACACTAGGGAGATCGCTCTTGTCCACAAGAGGGATTTTTCCATCTAACACCATTTATGATAGAATGAAATCTAGCACATGTTAGATTTCTTTTGCTTGATAATGTTGTTGGAAATAGGTTTGTTTTTTTGCTAAAAGTAAATATAGCACATGCTAGATTTTGTTTGCCTTACAATGTTTGTTATGTGCTTTTGTTTGTGCTAGAAGGAAATTTAGCATGCGTTGGAATTCAACTTGCAACATTTTTACTGACAATGTGTTTGTGTTTGAGCTAGAAGGAAATTTATCATGCGCAATATTTGTTTCACAATGCCATGTTGTGGTTGACAATCTGGTTGTTTGTGCTAGAAGGAAATATGCTAAATTCTTTGACCTTGCATTGTTGTTCATGGAAATATGCATGGGATTATGTTAGAAAGAAATTTAGCACATGTTAGATTTCTTTTCATGTAATGTTGTTATTGGCAATATGCTTTAGCTTGTGCTAGAAGTAAATTTAGCGTGTGTTAGATTTATTTAAGCCTACAATGTTGTTATGTTCTTATGTGTCTGCTAAAAGGAAATCTAGCACGTGCTAGATTTGTTTCATCTTATAATGTGCTTGTGTTGTGCTATAAGGAAATCTAGCACATGCTATATTTCCTTTGCCTTATAATTTTGTTGTGTGCTAGAAGTAAATTTAGCATGTGTTAGATTTATTTAAGCCTACAATGTTGTTATGTTCTTATGTGTGTGCTAAAAGGAAATATAGCATGTGCTAGATTTGTTTCATCTAATAATATGCTTGTGTTGTGCTGTAAGGAAGTCTATCACATGTTAGATTTCCTTTTCCCTATAATGTTGTTGTTGTCACCATGCTTGTGTTTGTGCTAGAAGTAAATCTAACATGCACTAGAATTCTTTCACCTTATAATGTTCTTGTCTGCTTGTTTATGCTAGAAGGAAATCTTACACACATTAGATTTCTTTCACCTTATACTTTTGTTATTGGAACTGCACATACGTTTGGCCTAAAAGGAAATCTAGCACACATTAGATTTCATTCCCATTGTAATGTTATTATTTCCATTGTGTTTGTGTTTTTCCTAGAAGAAAATTTAACAGGTCCTAGTTTTCTTTTGGCATGCACCTTTGTTGCTGGCAATATGCTTGTCTTTCTACTAAAAGTAAATCTAGCACATGTTATATTTCTTTCACCTTGAAATGTTGCTATTGAGAATGCCTTGCATCTATGATAGAAGAAAATCTAGCACATAATAGATTTCTTTTTGCCTTGCAATATTTCTTTTGTCAATATACTTGTGTTTGCGCTAAAAGTAAATCTAGCACGAGCTAAATTTCCTTAACACTACCATGTTGTTATGTGCTTATGTTTTTTCTATTGGAAAATTTAGCATGAGTTAGATTTCCTTCACCTTGCAATGGTGTTATCGGAAATGCATGCTTATTTATGCTACAATGAAATATATCACTCATTATATTTTTTTCATCTTACAATGTTGCTATTAGCAATGCACTTCCATTTATGATAGAATGGAGTCTAGCATTTCTATCTATTTTCAAGCACCTTTAGGAAGGTGGATGTTGAAATATGTATAGAAGCCCCCAAAGTGTTTAAATTGAGATCACGAGATGATTTGAATGTTCAAGTATTAGTGAAATCGTTCCTTAAGAAATTTTAAACCTCATTTCTTGATGCTCTTCTAATTCCATTTGACATCAATGAGTCTGATCCATTGGCCAACTCTATCAAAAGTATAAATGAGACAGATCTAGATGCTAAGAATATCAATTTTTGGATATTTGATGGTCAACACACCATTCAAGAAGTGAAATAAATTTTAACAAATCCTAAATATAATGTATCTATGGGGGCAAAACAAAAATATGAAAAACGTAATGCTTGATTCTTGCATCCATAACCCACTGAGGTGATTCGCATTTGTTGTCAACTAAATTATGCCAAAAAGGTATTCTATAAAACTCCATTTATTGATTGTGCCCACTCCAGAAGAAATTTCTTAATTGCCAATGACAAACTAAAGAAAAAGAGGATTGGATGTTCTAAGACAGATGAAGACCAGGTATTCTATTTTATTATTATTACATTTAACATTTTATTATTACATCTATTTTTATTTTAGATAAATGGTTAAAGTCGATAATATGTGTCATATTTTCTCATATTTGTAATGAATTGTCATTATTTTATACCTTATTTAATTTCATCTCTACATTTAATTCTTATTAGTTTATATGTATTATTTTATGAGGTCGATGATGAAATGTTGTGCTCCTTCGACTGTACAATTTCAAATTTTTCTGATCAAAAAATTCTCTTATATCTTAATCAAGATATTTGGGATAAGTGGGACACTATTTTTAATTGTTACCAACTGGGTACATTAAAGTGTTCTCGAAGCCAACCTAATTTTGAGAACTACAAGAAGAATATTCTACACAGTTTGACAATGACTACTTTTCGTCCCCTTCAGGGATTAACCATAGAAGAAATTGCTTCAGTAGCCAATAAGTTATTGGATGGAACCATTTGGTTTTCTATTCCACCTAATCATCCAACAAATACTATAAAATTAAAATATTATTGTTCTAAATTGAAACCAACTGAACAATATTGGATGCAATGGTTACATATTGTCAAAGTCATGATGAGAAATTGAATGATAAGACTCTTACCACATTCAATATTCTTGAGCATTATGAAATTAAAGATATCATATTTTCCAATTTTTGCAACACTGTGGTTTACTTATGTAAAAGGAACACAGAATACAAATATAGATTCCCTTTCTCAACAAGCATGTGGAGTCCTTGACATAATGATAAATGGATCAACAAACATTCAATAGGCTGACAACAATTTTGAATTTGGTTATCATTTTGGGTGAAGGAACACTGGGAGTGATAATATTGGTCAATTTTGAATTTGGTTATCAAAGATGC
This sequence comes from Pinus albicaulis, assembly GCA_034641835.2. Lineage (NCBI taxonomy): Eukaryota > Viridiplantae > Streptophyta > Pinopsida > Pinales > Pinaceae > Pinus > Pinus albicaulis. The sequence continues at coordinate 878,566,389 of CM076569.1, read as the reverse complement.
ATGTGGGCCATCTCTAAGGGCTTAAATAATGGAATAAAAGATGCTGCATCATTATAAAAGTCTTAATTCACCTGCCAAGTGTATGGTGCAACTGTGGGGATGACTTGGCATGGTGTACCAAGTGTTTCTCCTCATCCAATAGGTGGATCTTGAGAAATATTTGAACATATATGGGGATCCATGGAGTTTTTTCTACTGCTATGGAGGTCCATGAATCTCTACACACACCCTACATGTGCCAATGTAGCCCTATAGAGAGTTAGGACCCCATATAGGGAGACCAAACTTGGGACAGACACCATATGCAATCCTGCATAAGATCCAATGTGTCCCCTAGCCTTCCAACACAACAAGTCATTAAAGTAATCAGGTAAAAGAGCTTACAAAAATTGAAAAAAAAATGGACACTTCATAATTGAATTCCCTTCCATAGTGGGATTTGGTATATGCTAATGTATCCAAGCTCCAAAGGGGGTTAACCAAGTACCTTATTAGGTGGTTTCTAACTTTATAGGGGATAGTATGTACATGGTACATCCCTCAAGTGGTGGTGTAATATGATAAAGAGGTGAATGGAATGGGGAATGTAAGGGGATATCCTCGACCACATATCAGAGTACAAGGGTATTTAGAAGAAAGGAAGCCCACACCTGGATATATAATGTATAGGAGGGAGAAATCGTGGTACATGAGGTGCCCCGACCTTGATTCCCCCCCGCCTTGTTTATACATCTTTTATCCTTTTATGAATTTTCTTTGATTAAATTCTCTAGGTTCAAAGGATAAGATCATGATGTCTGATATGTAACAGTGGATTCCCCCTTTTAGGTAGGGTGGTTCATTTCCCTCTAGGGGTTGGGACAATCATGGTTCCTGAATGATAAAGGAGGCTCGTCTAGGGCCTATGGAACCAGGGTGATGGACATGGGCATAGGGTAGAGCTCAAGCATTGGATTTTTCCCATGTGCTAAATATGTTTGTGTCGACTATATTTTGCATCTTGTGGTACATTTTTTTGTTGAATGTGGCCATTTATGATTTTACTTTTTCTTTTCGACTACTTCAACCTCTAGGGCATCGTTCCAAGCCTAACCCAAGGTGGGGGAAATGGAAAGAGGAGGATAACCCTATGTGGACCCAGTGAAAAAATGTGGACCCAAGTGGGAAATATGATGAATGAGGATATAATGAATGGAAGTGAAGTGATATATGCGAATGAGGGAGTGGGACTATGCAACCAGAATCGAGGCTTCCAAACTATTACCACCCTAAAACCAAATGGTTAGTAAAGGCAACCCCACAAGACTAAAATCCAAGGGTAATATACAAAATAGGTCAAGGGGATAGAAGCACAAACTAATCCCACTCTTTCAACCGAATCCCCCCATTAATCTATTCCCAGAAGTTTCCATGACAAGCGAACTCAATACTCAATTACCAAATGACAAGACATACCTTTAAGTTATGGAGGACCACCTCCAAACATACGATCTTGATAGATGGGTGAGGGACGACATGGGTGGCTCAGGTGTTGAAGAAATGGCACAATGAGCCAGTTAGTGGTTGTAATTGGTTGTTGGCTTCCACATGAGGTCCAACTTGGAGAAAAATTTTCTCCTAGGGATATCACCCATGAAGTAGTGGGTAACATCTGCCTCCAAATGGGACACAATCTATTGAAGAAGTGGGCGAAGATACTCGAATCGAGAGGTCACAAGAGCTCCAACAATATCTTGGTCATCGCAGACCTGTTACCTACACATATCAATGAATAAACCCATGAGGAAACATGTTTTCCACAATGTCTTATGATCACCCATACTTAATGTCAGGCCGAAAAATGAACCATTAATAAAAGAATGCAAGATTTAATCTAAATGTATCTAATATACCATGAGAAACATCATATGAAAACAATTCTAATGCAGGAAATCAACATGCAATGCATCCTACTCTAACATGGATAACATACTATGTCAAGTTCTAGGTATAATCATAGACCCAATGTAACCAAAATGTCAATTGATCAATACAAGAATGCATGTTTCCATGATTATTTTTGCAATGGACTCGACAATACAAATGGGATAATGACATGAGGGGTTACTAGGGTGGGAGGTCAGAAAACAAGATACCCATATACCATACAAAGGAACCGTGGAGAAGGAAAATACACCAACCGATAGGATTGAATTTGATCCTATAACCAGGAGATGGAAATGTCAATGATCATCTATATTAATCCTTGATGAAGAAATATCTCAGGCCTATCATCCTCAGGGTAAGAAGGAGAAAATGACTCAGACATATTTAGGATGATATTATTTTTTCACTCGTAAAACAAGAAGTGGACTCATCATTTGTATTTGGGGAAAAACCATGATTCCTATTTTTTTGTAGGGGAAACCAACTCTTCATCAAAACTAGGGGAACAAACTTCATCACAAACATCCATTTTTGGGGCAGGGACATAACAAGGGGTGGAATGCTCAAACATGAATAAAAACCATGTATCGGTGGCATGGGTAAAGTAAGCTTCTTCCCCATTTTCTTTTACATTAGAGTCATCAGAATTACCCACAATTTTGGAAGGCTCTTCTTTGATTGAGTCATCTTGGAATATAAAGAAGACACACTTCCAATCACTAAGAAGGGCTTCATAAGGGCCAACACTATTATTTATAAGGGGTGGAGCATAGTCTTCTTTCCTAATCTCATTCTTATGGATTTGAGAAACTATGGGGTCTTCATTCTTATAATCATACCAAATTCCCCATTCAACAGTCCAAAAGTCACTCGTAGATTCTTCATTTATTTGACTATCATGATCTTCCTTAGAATCATCTCATTCTTCACTATATATTTGATGTTGGTTAGGGTGCCATTCATTCTCTTCTCTAGACAGGGAGGAATTTTCCTCCTTCATCCATTCTCGAAGAATTCTATTGTTGAACGCCAAAACTACTTCTTTTTGACAACCCTCTCACACTCCATCCTCCTTCTTTTTTACCCTAACAAATCTAATTGGGAATCAATTTACAAGGTTTATGGCATAGAAGGTACATAATCATCTTATGTTTCACAATTTTCATTGTTCTTTATTTTTTAGTTCAATATTTACATGAGCTACTGAATTATAGCAATGATGCAGTTAATGTTTGATTCTGCAGCGAAGTTGATGGTTTGATGGGTTCCAAAGTTCCAACTGAAGAACAAGGCATATGGGCAGGTGGAAAATAGATGGCACAATTATTTTTACCTATCTTCAAACTTGGACCAACAAGGAAAGCATCATAGCAACTTAGTTAAAGAGAAATTCAACCACCATGGAAGGCAAATGAAGTGAGTGAGAAATTAACGGATGCAGATCTTCAACCTCATGATTTTCTTTGCTGATAGAAAATCATGTTATCTTTTCATTTTATGTTAATTTTAGTCATTTTCAAATAGGGTAGGCTCGTAATACTCTGAAAAATTTATGCGTAAGAGATTATAGATCTGCCTCTTGGCATGAAAGTCACAGACTTGGATTTTATTTCAAAAACTCTATTTTTGCAAATACAAACTCTTTTTTTGTTTCATTCCTTTGATGTGTGATTTATCAATGCGTATCTAATCTTGTAAAGGCGTTGTGCTGACACCTACCTCTCACAGGAGGGCCCTCTTGAGTTGTAAGGTTTTTGTTATTTGTAGATATCATTTCAATTTTGTGTTTGTTGTATTATTTCATTAGTTTATCTAACCACTTAAGTTTTTTTTTTTGAGTGAATGCTTAGGATTGTTTTTAGAGTAAGATTGTTTAATAATTTTGTTGTAGAGTGAAGCTAAGATCTCTTGTGTGCATGGAAAAAGTATATATTGATATATATTTGTAGTATAGTTGTGTTAATATGATTTTAATTTATATTTAATCTTTCTTTATGTCAAAATCAATTTAAATCTATTTTCATTATCTGTAATATCCACTTTTTCAGGAACAACTACAAATTGGGAATAATATGAGTTATTACCAATGTGGAGCTTCATAAATTTACCTCATATAGGTATAAAAATACTTAAAATTCAGTAAAATACACAGTAGAAAAGTTATACAACGTTTTACAAGGAAAAAGGTGGGGAAAAGTGAGTATTTTGGCCCTAAAACTAGTGTATTAAGATATTTGCGCCAAAATAAGATGGGAAAGAGGTTTTATATGATATCTAAGGTTATGAGGGACTCCCATGTCGAATTTCAGCAAAAAAAAATAAGTTTTACTAAGTTAAATAGTTCCTCCTTTCCTAACTAGGCTAGAAAACCCTGATTTCCCAAGACTAGATTTATGCAGAAATTTACTGAAGCATGTGAGCGTGGTTTTCTGAAGGGTATGACTTAAATAAGGTCTGAAAATTCACAAATAATCTCAGGGACATAACTCATACACTTTACAGGAAAAGAATGAAATAATACAGAAGAAATCCTCAAGAAAGAGGTGCTACAACCATGTAAAAAGACTGCATAACAGTGACAACGTAATTTTCAGGGCTGAAGCAGCAGTTTATTGATTCTTCAGATCTATATCAGATCAGTACATAAAAATATATATCTAATACAGATCCATGTACAAGAAAAGCTGATCTATACATTCCCCTTGGGGATTTTCTCAACACATGAAACACCGTGAGTAGATTTGAGATCTAAAACTTTAGATCTGCAGAATGATTCACAAATTCTGAATAATACCAGTACATAGTAGGTCAGATCTGAAATAGAACATAGATTGGTTGGCCAATCTATGGATCACCCTAGTGAAGGAAGAATCCCAACACCAGAGATCTCTCCTCCAAAATGCAAGCAAAGCACCCTGTAGTTGTAGATCTGCACATAAAGTTGTCTTAGGGAGAGAGACAACACTGTAGCTTCTGAAGATGATTTGGCCTGATTCCAAGATATGGATCTGAAGTATAATCAGAAAATGAACACTTTCAGGAGGTTAAATGACACTCTCACTGAAAAGAGCCACTATTATGATCTAGATTTGAGCATATCTAGATCTCCACTTGCTGCAACTCACAAGACAACTCAACCCTCAACATGAGCAGCGCTGTAATGTAAGGTGAAACTTGGCCCAAGCTTGATAGTGGGGAAGTTTAGCACAATTCTCCTCCAAGATCTGCTCAAGGAAGGAGGTGGGATTCCTGAACAAGAATGCCCAACAAGGGATGTCTAAGCAGACAGACGTTCAGAAATAATGTCTTCAACAACCCTTTTCCTTGTTTCCCTCCTCTTCCTTTTATAAGATAGGAATCTTTCCAAACCCTAAATCACCTTGAATCATTTAACCCCTTTCACATTACAACCTCCTTCTAGAACTGTTGTTGTCCCTCAAAGAGGTTCAATGCATCTAGACTGCGTTGTTTGAATTGGTCAAATAGGATCCCCTCTTGTGATTTAGACCCTTTCACACCTGCAAGATATAATTTAAATAGCCCAGATATGTCTATGTTCACATAGGCATTGATTTATTCTTAGTTTTCAGGAGTTTTACATGTCCTCCTTCACCATTTATTCATTAATCATGAAATACAAAATAAATAAGGCAAAATTAATGTTCCAATTAGCTGAAGCTAATTTAGGAACATTACATTATCAAGATTTCCTTGCAAGCAAGTGTGATTTCAGATCAAGAAAGTTTTATTTCAATTCACGAAAGTGTGATTTATTTCAAGAATTTGTGATTTATTTCAAGCAAGAGTGAAGCAAGTGTGTGATTTTATTTTGAGCGAGAGTGATATTTATTTTTGCAAAGTGTGATCTTTATTTTGAGCAAGTGTGATAGTTCTAGTGTAATCCTCCTTAAGCAAGTGTGATCATTTTCATTTTAAGAATGACATATTTACTTTCATAGTTAACATGTGTATCTCGATTTAACTTAGGAATTTTTTGAGTAATAAGGACTCCTAACACATACAATGCACATACATTTCGTTAGTATACTAGCCATGGTTGATAATTCATGTAATTAATTTAACTCCAATTAAATTACCAAACATTTTGACATCATTTACGGGGATATGTATATAGGAGTATTTTTATTTTCATTAAAAAATAATAAATAAAGTGATATTCATAGGGAAAGAGATTATAGAGGTAGATTTGTAAGAGGTAGGAGTTCAATTCGAACATCACTACTCACCCCACCAAGACCTCGTAGTGCCACACCATCCACTGAAACTTGTATTCCATCAATTGTACGTAGACGTAGACTTCTTGAGGTACTTATATCTGAAATACAACCTAGAGATTCACCAAATTCCTCTATTGAAGTCTTAGTAGAAGAATAAGATCCTACATCCAAAAAAGAAGGAGTAATATTTCTAACTTCAACTAGAGAACAACTTCTAGGAAAAGAACTCGAAATCCTTGGTAAAGAAGAAGAAGAAAACTATTTTAAATTTACATTGAGAGAAGAACCAAAGGAGGAACTTAAAAATCTAATTTTGGAACTTTATATTAGCTTTGAGGAATATACAATGGCGTGAGAAGGGGAAGGATAAGTACAAAATGTGAATGGTGAACAACCTAGGATTGGAGGTGGAAGAAGAGGTGGAAGAGGTAGAGGAAGAGAAAGAGGAGGTGGTAGAGGATATCTAGAACCATTTGGATTTAAAATATTTGATCAATATACCACAACAAAAATGAAAAATATCTCACCCTCTATCCTCCTTAATTCCCATGGATTAAGAAATGAGGATCCTGAAACTTTTCTCTTTGAGTTTGAAGTTTTGTGTAGATCCTATGACTACTTTCTTGATACTCAAAAATTGAAATTGTTTCCAGCCACTTTTAAAGATGCAACATTAAAATGGTTTATGGGATAGGAACACATACCATAATAACATGGGAATAAATGAAATATGTGTTCTTAGAAAATACAAATATTATTGAATGTCTCATAACCTTAAAGATGAAGTCTTTAAAATTATGCAAAAGAGGGTGAAAATCTTGAGGATTTGGTTGAAATATTTTCTTACAATCTTAAAAGGGATAAAATGCATAATATAGATGATGAAACTTTAAAATCTCTTTCACTAGAAGCCATTAGAGATGAGTGGATAGATCTTCTCAATTTAATGGGTAAAGGATATGTTTCCCAATTATCATTTAGAGACATTTGTGAACTTTGTACACATATTTCAAGAGGTAAGGCTAGAACTGAAAAACAAATCCAACAGATCCTGTTATGTATAGGATTAATATATCTGCAGCTGGAACAGTAAGTAGAGTAGAAATAAGTAACTTGTTTGACAATTTCAAAGAATATATTTTTGGGATTCTTAGTGAAAAAATAGATACCCTTAAAATACAAAACAAGAAAAACACTGAAAATGCTACATTATCTATGTTTTTTCCAAAATGTAGAAAGAAGAATGCCTTGAGAGAATTCCCTCTTGACATAAAAAGTGTAGAAGCCTGTGTTATATGTGTAGAAAATCATGATACAAAGGAATGTCCTTCAATACCAGGTCTTAAAGTTGTTTATCAAGATGAAGTAATTGGACTACACCCATGCCTTGAAACCTTGGCCTCAACCATAGGCACAAGAATGGAAAAATCCTTATGGAAAGTATCCTCAATACCCTCAATTTCAACAACCTTACCCTGTTTTTCCACCACAATATTTTCCTCAGTATGTTCAACCCTCTCAACCTCAAAATCCAAATCCAAAACTTTCATTACCATTTCCACAAAATCCAAATCAACTGCCTGTTCAACCACTTCCAAATCCAAATAATAAAACCTCACAACCTGTTTACAATGTAGAAGGGAAAATTTTCCAAACTTACATGATAACTCCATTATATATAAACAATGTTCAACTTAGATCTAATAGAGTATTGGAAAATAAGTCACCATCTGATGTTATCCAGGAATATGAGAAGGATGACCTCTTTGAGAAAGAGATGTCTCATTATCAAGAGGAAAATCCTCAAAAACAAACCATCCCTATACATTCCAATGATACTCCAATAAATTCAACTACCATTATAGAACAACCTTCAGTTTCTGCTCAAAACCCACCTTTCCTTAAAAGATTGAAAATTGATGAAGGGATAGAGAAATAGATTGTATTTCTAGATTACGATATGATAAATGAACTAAATAATGTTTGTATAAAAATTCATTTGTTACAATCTATCAAATAAATACCAATATTTGCAAAGACAATCAGGGAGTTGAGTATTAAGAAAATAGGAAGAAAAAGAAAAGGAGTTAAAAGAATCCAATTAGTTGGAAAAATTGCAGATATCATGAAGGGAAAGACAAAAATTCAGAAATATTTAGATCCAGGTATTCCCATTTTTAAAACACACATTAATGGTGTCAAAATTCCAAACACATTGATGTATTTAGGGGAAAATATCAATATCATGAGTAAACAAACTATGGATCAATTGAAACTTCCTAATATTCAATATGCACCTACACTTTTGCAACTAGCAGACAAATCTATTATTAAACTTGATGGTGTGTTATAATATGTGTTTGTATCCTTATATTCTTGGGAATATCATGTTGAAATCATGATCTTAACACCCAAGAATAATCTAGGAGGACATCCATTGATTCTAGGTAGACCATGGTTAGTTATAACTAATGCTTTCATAAGTTGTAGATTTGGCGATATGTTTATCTCTGATGGAAGTTCAACAAAGAAATTCACATTATATCCTCCGAAAAAAACAACAATAGAAGTATAAAATAAAGAATGGATAGATGATGATAATGAAAACTTTGATATACGATTAATTTTTTCTACTTGAAAAGTAGATGAAGAAGATCATATTTTGAATTTAATGGAAAATAATGAATCTTCCTCATATTGTGAGGCAATCTGAGGACAACCTGGTCCCCGTCTGTACTAAGTGGGACACACTGCCTATAAGTAAGATACACCAAGAGGGGAAAGTATCTCTTCGCAAAGTTCAGGTAAGTAAGTCTCAGCTCCGTGAGTCTTTGGGCCAGGCTTCCAAAGCAAGTAACACGACCCCTCGTTATGCAATTGTGGAATCTATTGACACACTTCCTTCTCACGCTAGGTGCAGAGCCAAATTGGCAGTTGAGGTAAGATAATTGTGCTAGAAACTTTCCCTGTCTTTTTTTAAGTGGGGACACCTATCCCCCAGAGGGTATAGCTTCCAATTCCTCTCCCTTTGGTCAAGCAACTTCGTTCCTCTCCTTTTCATTGAGTTACTTTCTTCCTCTCCTTTTATTCGAGCGACTACGTTCCTATCCTTTTAGTCAAGTGACTTTGTTCCTCTCCTTTTAGTCGAGCGACTTCATTTCTCTCATTTTAGTCGAGGAACTTTGTTCCTCTTCTTTTAGTCGAGCCACTTAACATACCTCTTCCATCCCTATTGATTGAATGAAGTCCCCGATCCATGTTTTCCAACTTCACTATGTTGGGGCATGTATCCAGTTGATTATTATGACATATCAACCACATTTACTCATGTGGTTGGTCCTCCATCTAGACTTCGAATCTTCGATTTGAGTCTTTCACTTCACTTCAAATTTATCGCATTGTACTATCTATCAGTACGCTTGGATTAACATCTCTAGGAGATGGAGAATCGTACATACCTTATCTATGTGATTTTTATTATTTCCTTATGTTTTGTTTCCAAGCCTCTTATAATGAAGGTAGGTGGGTTAAGGATAGATCCTCATACCTTATCTAATAGCTACTTACCTTATTAACCAATGAATGTAGGTAGGTATGGTTAATGGGAAGCAAAAAACCATAGATCTACCTGGGTCTTAAAATCTCGGGGGGTGTATAAAGAATGTTTATCCTATGTCTAACACATCGAAATTATATTGGTTTTTATGAGAATGAAGCCGCGGGCCTTCATTAACATGATTAGGCACAAAGAAATAATGATGCAAACGAAGAAGAAGTAGTTCCACCCCCTAAAAAAAAACTAAGAAGAAGATATATCCTTCATGGTGTTAGGTATGCATAGATGTAGAGGGATCTAGGTAGAAGTTGATGAAGGTAGATAGGGGTAGGTAGAGCTTGACTTGCATGCCTCCCCCCACTCTAATATTACTGACACCCTCAACCCTAAATACCAGCAGAGCACTCATTACATTCCTTCTGAAAGAGTCATTAAATTCCTTCCTTCCCTCCGGCATAGGCCCCATATATAAGGATGGATAAGGGGGCTCCCTGCTATGCATGCCTACCTTAACTCACATGCCTAACCAGATTGCTTTGTTATTAAGGTTGGGGTGTTTTAAGATTTTTCATTGTCTGAGTAAGTTACTAGATTCTAAGCTTTTTAAACACGGATGGGTAGCTATGACCTCAAGCTAGTTGGAACAGTAAGTAAATGTCCACCAAAGGTCGGGGAGGTTATTAAAAACATTTCTTCCCATTGCATATGAAAATCAAAGTGTGAAGTAGTAAAATAGCTTAAAAAAAGTGCAATGATGGGGTGGTTTTTCTTGGCTCTACCAAAAATAACTCACTCTATATGAAAGAAATATGGTGATAGGGATTACTCGCATACAATGATACAATGTGGTTCTAGGGCTCTATCTATATGAATAAGAATACAGTGATAGGGATTGCTCGGGAGGTGGGTTTTTCACGCGAATAATTATTCCAAGGAATATGTCGGAAGGAGGGTTAAAGAAAGAAAAGGGAGAAGGTGGAAGTGGAAGTGGTTGCTCTAAATAGTTAGGCCATCAATCAATCGCTATCTGGGCAAGGTCAGATCACTCCTAAAACTATGCGACAAGTTCGGTGCTCCCTCCTATACACCGATGGAAAGCATAGTGTGTTCCTTCCAGGGATTTCCCTAGGTAAAGGGAGTCTTGTCCCCCCGCTAAGCCTTTATCTCATATATGGGAATGGGGGAAATGAGAAAGAAAGAAATTGTTGGCAAGTTATTCATCTCCAACCAAGTAGAGTGAGAGATATATGGAAATAGAGAGACATAAAGGTAGCATTCAATTGATGAAGATTTTCTCCCCTATCCATCTAAAGGGGTGATAGCGTGTGAATAAGTGACCCTAGGCGAAGTGAAATGCTCCTAGCTCCCACACCTCTGGGACAGGGTTCCACCCATTCATTCCCACCACCTTATTGAGCAATCCAGTCATCAAGTGAAAGGTAAAAGGTATCAGTTGAGCATCAAGATCATAGAGAGAAGAAAGTAGGTAGGCTCACTTCATTGAAATAGAACTACGTTCATCAGTTGATAACCTATAGAAGTGGGAAAAGGTGTGGGATAATTATTGTGTATAAACAAAGGGTTAGAATATGGAATATGGTCAAGAACATTTTTTTATATAATATATATTCATTTTCTAGCTATATAATATTTCCACACCTAAATCATATCTCCGTAAGCCGCACTAAATCTTTGACATAGGATGGCATGGAAGCTAATATGTATGGTTTGAAGGATGACATGGAATCTAATATGGATGGTTTAAAAACATATATGGAAGGATTGAAGGAAGGTTTGGAAAATTTGTTGCAAGAAAGGCTTCCCGATGGTGACAATGTAATCCATGAAAATCATGATAAGGAAAAAAGGAATATGAATTGTGATTTTGGAAACTCCAATGTTGGGTTTAAGAACAACCACATTCCAAATATTGATATGAGGAATTTTGATGGAAAGGATCCAATAACATGGATACTACAAATGGAGCAATATTTTGATCTCCAGGATGTGAAACACTCACAAAAGGTAGGCATTGCAACTTTATATTTAGAACCCAATTAGTTTATATGGTATCAATGGATTTGTTCTTGTAAACCACTTTTAATTTGGTAAATTTTTATGGAGGAAATGAAATCACATGGGTAGGATACAATGAGCAACACCTTCTTTATCCAATTGATGAATCTCAAACAAAAGGGTTCAATGGCGGAGCACATTGAGGACTTCCAAAAATTGAATATCAGGGTAATGTATATTCCATAGGAGCATCATATTGATGTCTTCATAGGGAATTTAAAGGATAAAATCCAATATGAGGTTCACCTTTGGGAACCTAATTCATTATGTAAGGAATAAAGGGTGGCAATAAAAGTTGAAAGAAAAATTATGGCAAGAAGGAAGACTACAAATCACAACTATAAAGATGGAAGTGTTGGTGATCCTAGCCTTCCACAACTTGCAAGATTGACATCACAAAAATTGGAGGAAAAAATAGAAAACGGGATTTGTTATAGTTGTGATAGGAAATACACTAAATGTCATAAGTTCACCGAGAAAAAATTATTTTATATAGATTTTGAAGAGGAGGAAGAAAATGAACAAGAAACATCAAAAGAGGAGGATATACACCAGGAACCAACCTCAGATAAAGAAGAAATAAATCCGACCATATCTTGTAATGCATTGGAAGGAATTACCACTCCTTAAACTCTCAATAGAAAAGGATATATCAAGAAGAAAAGGGTAATAGTTTTGATTTATTTGGTAGTACCCATAATTTTATTCCTTGTATGATAGCCAAGGAATTGAATTGGTTCCTATATCCAACACTAGAGTGTCAAGTGACGGTTGCAAATGGAGGAACTATAAATTGCTATGGAAAGTGCCATAATATCAAGTTAACCATGGGGTAATATGTATTTAATATTCCAATGCTTTCCATTACAATGGGTGGTGTTGATGTTGACCTAGGAGTTCAATGGTTACAATCATTGGGGACGATAAATTTTAATTTTCAAGAAATTTTCTTGAAATTTTTTTTGGGAAGGAAATGAAGTTAAATTGAGGGTTATAACACAGAAAAATGAAAAATAATTATCTCTAATTTCATGACAAAGCTTTTGAATAAATAAAAATGAGGCATAATTTCACAATTATGCTCACTAGAATTTCAAACATCGAAACCATATCTTGGACTCTAGAAGCAACTAAGGCCTTTGAAAACATTCAAGAGGCAATGTGCCAAGCACCAGCCTTAGCTATGCCATACTTCACAAAAACCTTCATTGTAAAATGTGAGGCCTCAGGGAATGGAATTGGTATGGTTTTAATTAAAGAAGGAAGACCCATTGCTTTTGAAAGTTGTCCAATCAAAGAAAATTATTTACACATACCTATTTATGAGAAGGAAATGTTGGTAATACTACACTAAAGAACTGGAGAACTTACCTAATGGGAAGACACTTCAAGGTAAAAACAAATCGTGATAGTATTAAATACTTTTCGGAACAAATATTATCTTTAGAAGAGAAAAAAAATGGGTCACAAAGATGTCAAGTTATGACTTTGAAATCATCTAAAAAAGAAGGGAAGAAAAATTTTGTTGCAGATGCACTCTCAATAAAGGTGAGGATGTGGAAGCATTTATTTTTTCCATTTCTATTATCCAACTTGAGTGGATAATCGAAGCAAGGGATGAATGGAAGAATGATGAAAAGGTGTGGGAACTCATTCAAAAGTTGCAGCAAGATCCTAGTACAACTAAAACATTTAGCTGGAAAAATGATTCATTATGGTACAAAGATCACTTATATCTTTGTAAGAATTCCTAACTAAAACAAAATATTATTTTGGAATTGAACACCTCTCCCTTAGGAGGGCACTCAAAATTTTTAAAAACTTACCATAGGGTCAAGAAGGAATTTTATTTGGATGGACTTAAATCTGCCAACGAAATAAAGTTGAGACAATTAAGACCCCATGTCTATTACAACCTTTATCCATTCCAACTCAGCATTGGGAGGAGGTCTTATTGGATTTTATCATAGGTTTACCCAAGTCTAAAGGAAAGAGTGTCATCATGGTGGTAGTTGTTAAACTTACCAAGTGTGCATTATCTCATCCTTTTAAAGCCATTACAATCGGTACTACATTTATGGAAACAATTCAAAAGCATAATGGAAACCAAAATATTATAGTAAGTGACATAGATCCCATTTTCACTGAAAATTTTTGGACAAAATTATTTTCTTGTCTTGGTACTCAATTAGCTGATATTTCATATTATCATCTACAATCTGATGGGAAAATTGAGATAGTGAATAAATTCTTGGAAGGATATCTTCATTGGTTTGTATTTGATAAACAAACACAATAGGTCAGGTGGTTACCTCTAGCTAAATGGTGGTATACCACTTCCTTCCATACTGTAGCAAAAATAACCCCATTTGTGGCACTTTATGGATATCATCCACCATCCATCACATAATCTTTAAGAGAAAATTATAAGGTTCAATCAGTGGAAGATCACATCAAGCATAAAAAACAAGTTCTCCAAATATTAAAGGATAACCTCACTCTAGCGCAGAATCAAATGAAACAACAGGCATATCAACATTGCAGTGAAAGAAGTTTTGATGTAGGCGACTCGGTATTTTTATGGCTAGAACCATACAAACCAATTTCCCTCAAGCAAGCTAAGAAGGATAATGGATTATCACCCAAGTACCACGACCCTTACAAGGTGTTGCAAAATATGGGTACTATGGCATACAAACTGGATCTACCTGCATATTCTTCATTACACCCAGTTTTCCAAGTTTCATTCTTAAAGAAGGTTATCAGTGACAAGCTTCCAGTTCAAACAGTGTTTCCAAAACTTGATGAAGTAGGAAAAATCATATTTGAACTTGAAGAAGTTACAGAAACAAGAACCTCATGGATACAGAAACAATCAATTTCATAGTATCTCACTAAGTGGAAGAACTTACCCGCTGAATATTACACATAAGAGGATGAGAATTTTACACAAAGGCATCCATAACTATTCAAGCATTGAGGACAACACATTTTTAAAGGAGAGGGGCATTTTAGGTCCCTATAATACTAGTGTACCCCCCTTATTTTTATTGTTGTGCCCATGTAGCCCACTGTTGGGCCTTGAAATTGACATTTACTTTCATTGCATTTTCACTTATATTTCGATATTATCAGCTTCACTCCACCTCCATTTCATTACATTTACCTTACCATTACCATTATTGGGTTACATTATGTTTTTTTAAACTTTATTAATTCCTAATATTTTTAAGTGAATTTATGGTTAAAAATTAGAAAATAATATGCACATACTTATACCTTACAAGTGGAATGAGTTTTTTGCCATGTGTAGGCCAAAAAGAAGCTTCCAAAAGACTCTTATGTGGCCTCCTAAGGCCAAATTCGAATTTGGATGGAGACGATCATGGGATCATAAGGATATGTGTCTCATTTCCTATTTGTATTGTAACTCTAAGAAGACATGTGCCTTATCACTTCCTATCTGGATTGTAACTCTAGAGATATAGGGAGATATTCATGGACTCTCATTAATGAGATAGCTTCTCATATTTTGTATAAATAGGGGAAGCTTTCTCCTATCAAATCGTGTGTAAAATTGGAGCTATGCTCAAGCTTTGAATACAGAATTAGATTGTGGCACCTTACTCATGAATTTTATTTCATTTTGACTTGGTTTTTCTTACATATGCAGCATCTCGATTTACCATCTCTCATACTTTTAGATCAGCTACCTAAAATGTGTGAGATTTACTTGCTTTTATAGAATAAAGTTTATTTTCTTTCTTAGTATTAGTTTTAGAATGACTGTGTAACCTTTTCTTTTCTAAAAACATTTCAATAGGATAGATTTATTTATTTTCCAATTGGATAAGTTTGAGGCAATAGAACTCACAGTTATTTAGTTTCCTTTCATGTAATGTTATTTACTTTCTTAGATCAAACTATCAATTCATTGTATAATTTAATGTTCCTAAAAGATCAGGCTAATAAGGTGTTCTAGATTGGGTGACTGAATGTTCAACCTATACAATCATTGAGCTTTACTTTTACATGCTTTTACATTTCTTTTTAGATCCTTATTAAATTTTATAATTGGGTGTTCTTAAATATCATTTCAAGGTGATTTTATCATATTTTTAAACTGAATACTTGAATACCTAACTTATGCAATTATTGAGTTTTCTTTTTGCATGCTTTAATTGCTTTCCTAGATTTAAAGACTAAAGTATAATCGGTTTCTTGTACATCATCTCAAGAGGGTGATTCTATCATATTGGACGTTGAAGTGATTGAATGTACCTTAGTTGTTTTCCTTTACATGCTTTGAAATGCTTTCTTAGATTAAAATTTTAATTCATGCAATTGTGATTGCGTGCGCTATATTTTATTTTGAATTTGTTTTCTTTCTTTTCGTTACTTGATTTCATAAGTTAGTTGAATTTCATTTCATTATTTGATTTCATAGATTATAGGATTTTTTTTTTCGTTATTTTGTAGTTAGATTGATCTAAACTGAAAGATAATTTCTAGCACATACAATGCATGCATGCTTCACAAGTTAACGAAACCCCCAAGTTGACAAATTAAATGACAGGTAATTATTTTTCCCCAACATTTTGACGCCATTGTCGGGGAAGTGTGAATAGGAACTAGCTTTTAGTCTAGAGTGTATTTTATTTTTATTTTTTATTTTTTACTAACCATTTATGGACATAGGATCTAGAATGCAGCCTAAAGACTACATTGAGGAATGGTATCAAAAAGTTAATGGGCCACAACATTCATCAATTCTTTAAGAGATCCTTGTGGCAAATCAAAAGATCAAGACGATTTTTCATATCCTTACAAACAATCAGGTAAATTTTTCAAGTTCGAATATGAATATTTCAAAGATTCTAATCCGTAAATGGCTTCATTGGAAGCATGAATATGCTTAAAAATAGAATAAAAATATAGTTTTTTTTCGATATATAGGAAAAATAAAAATAAAACCAAACTTAGCTGGAATTTTAGAATTTTTTTATTTTATTTTGTTTTCAAAAAAATAATAATCAACGTTGATTAATTCATTTACAATAAATTTCAATGATGCAGTAAGAATCACTTCGTTTTTATCACCATCAGAAATAAAATTTAAGTGTGAAAATATGAATTTATTTGACGACGCTGACTAGTATGCTCTCTTCCAGCTCCTCGTTGCAACCTAGAAGATCAGAAAATCAGCCCAGTCAATTTAAAAATTAAAATTCAAAAATTCGTTAAAAATTTTGCTCAAAATTGATGTACAATTCTATTGAAAATAGTTGTTTGAGTCATGATACTTTTTTTTATCGGTTCTTCGAATTTTAATGTTTTGCACCCTCTCAATATTTTTCTGATTTATTGAATTGCATGTGCACAATTTTTCTTTTAATTTTTTTTTTTTAATTATATATGTTATATATATATATATAACATATATCAATTAAAAAAAAAAAAACTAAAACATTTTTATATGAAAAAAAAAAATCGAAACAACGAATGGCCCATTGAAAAGAGGCCCATGCATATGCATGAGGCTAGCTTTTGGCTTGGCTTATGCATGTGTGCAGGCCTCCAATCCACACAAAAGACCCATGCACTGCAATAAAAAAGGAACCTTATCTTTTCCATATTCGGTCTTCCTCAAGCAGCAGTTATTAGAAATCGATTTTAAAATTTGCAGAGATAGAAAATGAAGGTGTATCGGATGAAGAAATTGCTAATGAAGAGAAGATTGCAAATTTCTAATGAAGAGAAGATTGCAGATCCAATTTCAGAGACAAACAATGAAAGTGTATCATATGAAGAAACTACTGATGAAGAGAAGATTGTAGTTTCCATTGTAGGTAATTGGAATGAGGGTGATTGATCTAAACTTCTCTGTGAGATACAAACCATTACACATCAAAACCTACAAATAAAAAAATCAAATCACAACAATTTTATTTTGTTGCAGAAGTAATTGCGAGAAATGCATAACTATTAAAAAAACCCGATTTTAAAACGCATTTTTTAGCAAATTGAGGCGAATTAGGAAAAAATAAAACATAGGGTTTTTTGGGAACGGGGCGAATTAGGTAACACGTGAACGATTTTCTGGATTTCGCAGCCATTTGGGAGAAATTCAGGGTTCTTCGGAGCTCCGTTTTGCAGATTGTGTAAGGGAAAAATGATTTGTTTTGAACTCTTTAAACATGGCAAGTTGAAAGCAAAAGAATCCAAGTGAATAACAAACTCTACTCCACATGGCATGTGGTCTAAGAGTCCAATTTTATTTAATAAATTTGATTTTAGACACATATGTGTTTCATCATTAAAAATAATAATAATAATAATAAAATATATATATTAAAATAAAATAAAATAAATAAAAAATAATATATATATATATATACAAGGAGAAAAATACTTGCAAAATTTGATTGAAATAATTTTTAGTGCAAATACTTTTTTTTTACCGCTTCAAATATTTTTGACAACATGTTTTTGCAGCACAGTTGACGATTCAATTGACAGTGACTTGCAAAACAATTGGAAGAATATTTAGATGATTTATGAATATTTGGTATTAAAAATTATAATATTGTTGTTGTGAAGCTTTAACTTGCAAGACAGTGAATATTTGTGATGCCAATCATATTACTGAGCACGTTGCATGAAGTCATCCAACAACAGGGAGTTGATTTATTTTCATGGTTACTTTTTTTTTTAAATGGATTGTTATCGATATCGTGAATTGGACGTAATATAACAATTTTTATTTTCCTTAATCTATTTTATTTTGGCATTCAAATTTTGCGTCAGGAAGGAATTGGCCATTTCTTTTTAAACACACTTATGTTCTTTATGCCAAGTTTTTGTAGGTTTGGGATGATCGCATGATCATTGAAGGAAACCAATTTTGCACACAATTGGTCTTCAAAGGAACAATTTCATTAGAAACATAAGAACAAGTCCATATCGATATCTATTAAGACCATGACCCTTCCTCCCCTTTGAATTATAAATCCAACCAAGTAATTCAAAGCAAGCCACATTTACTTTCCCAACAAGAATCAGTTGTTCATTTTTATTCACATACACTTTCCATTACTCTTTGTCTACTCCTAACTCACAAATAAAAGCAAGAAGCTCAACTACATGCTTATTTCCCATTGTCATTTTCCATTTTCATCTTCCATTTCCATTTTCCTTCTCCTATCATTTTCATTTCGCAAATAAACCTTGCTTCAATGAAAATTATTGAGTCCATAGTACTTTGAGTCTAAAATCCTTGCAAAAACACCTTGAGGCCTGCATACCTTAATGGCAAGTCCTCTTGTCGATGAACAATGGGAATACATTAATGTCCCTTGTTCTTCGGATCTTCTAGGTACTTGACAACAACAAAATTATTCATACCTAGCAAGATGTGTTTGGGAATCTTGACTCTCATTGTCATCAATGGTGAGAGTTCTCGTGCTGACTAGTGGCATCTATTAATTACCACTAAGTCAACAATTTTCTGCTATGTTCGACATTAGAACATCTATTCACATAGCAGGAATTATGCCAACGAGTTTTGAAGACATGAAGACTATCATTTTCAGCATTATGAAGCAAATGAAGAAGATATATAGCTACAACAAATCAACACCATGCTGCAGCTACAAAATCAGATGATAGCAACAGAATCAGATGACAGCTACAGGACCAGAGGGCAGCAATAGAATCACATGGCAACTGCAGAATCAGATGGCAGCTGCAGAATCATATGACAACTACAGAATCAACACCATTTTGTAGCAAATTCAACAGTTTTAGTGGAAGCAATAAAAAGTCATCTTGACTCTTTTATTCATAACTTCTACAACCACATGAAGAAGATTATGATCAGAATTTTTCATCCACCACACATGCAGCTCATCCATTTCCAAAGGGTAAGTTAAGGTATGTCATTTTCTAACTTTTTACCATAGAATTCCTTGAAAAGTTAGAATGATAATTTTTGGAAAAAACACTTCTTTTCCTCATTTCATAAAATTTCCAATACCATCAGTTGGGAGGGGGGGGGGGGGGGGGTGGTTACATTCATATTCACATTTTTCCACATTCATATCACATTCAAAAGCCCACATACTTTCAAAATATTTTAACTATTACATTTTTATTATAAGCATACAATGGATTTTCAAAAGTACTTAAAAGATAATTGGATGCAAACACAATCATGGTTGTCACACAAGGACCAACCTTGATGCAATCCAATAAAGATATACTTTTCATCAATAATAAAATTATCATTATGAAAATTTCAAAGATCAAAATTGAGTGCAACAAAAAAATATGGTTGAAACACAAGAACCAACCATGTTGCAATTCAGCTAAAAGACTTTGCAGAAGTATGAAGTTATCAAATGATATCATGCAAAGTTAAGCCAAAGCTCAAAGGATCAAAAAGAATTAATGTAATAGATTGCATGAGGACATGCAATAGCTTCAACTGAGGGGTATGTTGGGCCTTGAAATTGTCATTTACTTCCATTACATTTTCACTTATATTTATATATTATCACATTCACTCCACCTCCATTTCATTACATCTACCTTACCATTACAATTATTGGGTTACATTATGTTTTTCCAAACTTTATTAATTCCTAGTATTTTTAAGTGAATTTATGGTTAAAAATTAGAAAATAATATGCACATACTTATACCTAACAAGTGGAATGAGTTTGTTTCCATGTGTAGGTCAAAAACAAGCTTCCAAAATACTCTTATGTAGTCTCCTAAGGCCAAATTCAAATATGGATGGAGAAGATCATGGGATCATAAGGATATGTGTCTCATTTCCTATTTGTATTGTAACTCTAAGAAGACATGTGTCTTATCACTTCCTGTTTGGATTGTAACTCTAGAGATATAGGGAGAGATTCATGGACTCTCGTTAATGAGATATCTTCTCATATTTTGTATAAATAGGGGAAGCTTTCTCCTATCAAATCATGTGTAAAATTGGAGTTATGCTCAAGATTTGAATACAGAATTAGATTGTGGCACCTTACTCATGAATGTTCCTTCATTTTGACTTGGTTTTGCTTACATATGGAACATCTCGATTTACCATCTCTCATACTTTTAGATCAGCTACCTAAAATGTGTGAGATTTACTTGCTTTTATAGATTAAAGTTTATTTTCTTTCTTAGTATTAGTTTTAGAATTACTGTGTAATCTTTTCTTTTCTAAAAACATTTCAATAGGATAGATTTATTTATTTTCCAATTGGATTAAGTTTGAGGCAATAAAGCTCATAGATATTTAGTTTTCTTTCATGTTTTGTTATTTAATTTCTTATATTTAACTATCAATTCATTGTATAATTGAATGTTCCTAAAAGATCGGGCTAAGAAGGTGTTCCAAATTGGGTGATTGAATGCTCAACCGATATAATAACTGAGCTATTCTTTTACATTGCTTTTTAGATCCTCATTCAATTGTAGAATTAGGTGTTCTTAAAGATCATTTCAAGAAGGTGATTTTATCATATTTATAAACTAAATACTTTAATACCTAACTTATGCAATTTTTGAGTTTTCCCTTTGCATGCTTTAATTTCTTTCCTAGATTTAAAGACTAAAGTATAATTGGTTGCTTGTACATCATCTCAAGAGGGTGATTCTATCATATTGGATGTTGAAGTGATTGAACATACCTTAGTTGTTTTCCTTTACATGCTTTGAAATGCTTTCTTAGATTAAAATTTCAATTCCTGCAAGTGTGATTGCACGCGCTATATTTTATTTTGAAATTGTTTTCTTTATTTTCGTTACTTGATTTCATAGGTTAGTTGAATTTAATTTTCATTATTTTTTTTCATAGATTATATGAATTGGTTTTCGTTATTTTGTAGTTATATTGATCTAAACTAAAAGACAATTTCTAACACATGCAGTGCACACATGCTTCACAAGTTTACGAAACCCCCAGGTTGAAAAATTAAATGACAGAGAATTATTTTTCCCCAACACCCCCATATTGTTATTGTTGTGCCCCATAGAAGCCCAATATTTTTATTTTTGTGCCCTTACATTATTATTGTTATGTAGGCCTTGATTATATTGTAACCCCTTAGACTCCTATATATACAAAGGAGGTCTTTCCATTTATATCATCCAAGAATTTTTCATTTATGTAATGTAAAGGAGGTTTCCCCCTCAAAGAGGCTATTTCTCAAGTCATTGATCTATCTTTTCTCTATTTTTGTGAGATGGTTTCATAACATAAGAGGAGCAATCTAAGATCGACATGTGGCAGTGTCATATAGATTAAGGTGTTGCATGATGATTGTTGGTTGGTTGTTGATGTGGCCCAATGAGATGGTGTCACATGGCCCTCAATCATTGGAAAAAAAATTATAGGTCGGCCTACCAGCCTCGATAGGGTTCGACCCTTTGACCTCCCACAAAACAATCCATTTCTCTACTTATGCACCACTCCATTCATTCTTAACATATATATTTCGTCGATTATATTTGAGTTTATTTTGTCAATAGATTTAGGGGAGGGTTGGGCGGTTAGCCCTGACCCAAATTCATATAATACCATAGAACCCACGATGGAGGTGATAGTGGAGGGAACAAGGACTAGGCCTTAGGCCCCTAGTCCCATGCATCACCCATATGTCCGATGTGGAGCTACAATGGAGGGGGAAAACTAATAAGCCCCAACCCTCGAAACTTTCGGTAGTAGATGATACCATGGTGGGAGCTAAGTCTATGGGGGTGGGTAGCTAGCCCTTCCCCCATCCATATTAATGACCATGTAAACCTGACTAGTGGAGTGGAGGGTTTAGTCAGCAGGGGCGAGTGATTAGCTCGAACCTCAACCATATGTTCCCATATGACCGCCTTCAGGGGCTAAAATTTTAGTGCTAAGGCCATATTGGTGCATTTAAGAAGTAAACAAATTTCACCATTTGCGGCAGAATCAACGTCCATCCCATGCAAAATTATCACATGGCGATCTACCAAAAGGAGTGTTTCATTGATCAATTCGCTAATTTTTTCATTTTGTAGGACAATTAGGAGAGAAAACTTCCAGGAAGCCTAACTTGGCCATTGCTCAGTGTTTTTGAGCTCAAGAAGAGCCTAGACAAGGGTTTTTCAAACTCAATGGAAGCATCATATTTGTGAATTGAGCACTGTATATTGGGATTTTTGTAGAGACAAGTCCTTTAGTGTTGCAGATATATCTTTTTTTGAGTCCATATAGAGACCTTAATGAGCCAGGGGTTTTGAAGCTTTCCAGATGTATCTACAATAGTTGTTACTTTAGTAAAGCAACTATTTTCATTCCTTCCTCAGTGTGCTTATGGGAAATTACCTTTTCAACGCTTCAATGTGAAGTAGTTGTATTTTTATTCTTTCTGATATCAACTTGAGTCCAAGGACCTATTGTGAGAGAGTCCTTTTCTTTGAAACCATCATGACTTGTTGTAGGGAGTCATATTTTTGTGTGGTATTTATTTGTAAGAGAAATAGTGCCACTCTAGAGTCAAACATGTGTATTGTATTATTTTTCTACTGAGATCAATAAAGTGGCCTAGCATTGGAGTAGGGCCCGGAGATGTAGCCCATGAGGGGTGAAATCCGTTATCACTTGATCGTTTCTTCCATGAATATTTTTCAAATTGAGTTTCATATGAATTTTTTCATGTTTAAGTTCATTTTAAAGCTTAACCACTCATATTTGAGGAGGTTGAAAACTAGTTTTACATTTAAAGAACCAATTTTATCAGAATTGAAAAGTGTTAGAGGGTGATCATTTTCCATTTTCGGATCACATGGTATCAGAGCAGGTTCTGACCAAATTTCAAACATGGGTGAAATTTTATAGCATGAAAGGCTCCTAGAATTGGAATAAATTAATTCTTCTCTCCAAGTGGAGAATATGGAATTGAGGAGATTTATTGAAGAAAAAAAGAATGAAAAGAAGAATTTACATCTATTTTACACAGTACTTTGTCACCGTCCCTGATCCCCATTCCGAACATTGGAGGACGATTTCAGTGACTCTTGTGTACTGCCATACGTTTCCATGAATATCATTGCATCCCTTGACATGTCAAGAACACAATATATGTTTATCATTCCTCAAGTAGACCCTAAAAAACCTATGCTTTTAGGTCAACGCTGGTAGGTAGTTATGTCCTCGCATCCATGGTCAAATTTACACTGAGCCTAGCACCATGTTCACTTTGTATCTAAAGAGCACCAGTGCTAAGCTGCTTTTGGAAAGTTTTTTAAAATAGAAATGAAGCTTCCATGATCTAACAGCTTCATGGGCAGAGTCATGGTTGTTTGTTCGACTGGATCAAGTCGGGTTTCTCCCTTTGGCCTATTATTTCCTACAAATGTGCAACTTACCAAAGGGATAGACCTCTCCTCCACCTTATGTGGATCCCAAAACTCCTCCTCCTCTCCTATAAATTCTTCTTCCTTACATTGATTTAGCTAGCTTAGTAGTCAATAGTTATAGCTGGTGTGTTTAAGAGAGTAGAGAAGAGTCCATTATTGTGAGAGAGAGTTTATTGTGAAACCAGCTCCAAAAATAGAAGAAAAGAGATATCAACGCCTTAGAAATAAGCCACTTCAAGGGGGCAACCTCCAATACACTACATGAATGAACAATTTTTGGATGATAGAAATTACAAAACCTCCTTTCTATATATAGGAGTCCATGGGGCCACAATTTAATCCTAGTGGGGCCACAATTTAATCCTAGCCGACCTAACAATAATAATTTAAGGGCAAAATAATAACAATATGGGGGGTACAGGGGTACAATAATAAAAATAAGGGGGTTACACCAACAACAATAAGGGACTATACTAGTAATATAGGGACCTAACATGCCCCTCTCCTTCAAAAAAGTGTTGTCCTCAATGCTTGAGTAGCTCTGGGTGCTTCTGTATAAAATTCTCTTCCTCCCATGTAGAATCTTTAGTGGGTAAGTTCTTCCACTTAATGAGATACTCTGAAATTGATCGATTCTGTAGCTGTCGAGTTCTTGTTTCCATGATCGATTCAGGTTCCAATATGATTTTTCCTTCCTCTTCAAGTTCTGGCAATATTGTTTGAATTGGAAGATTTTCACCTATAACCTTCTTTAAGCATGAAACATGGAAAATTGGATGCACTCGTGAAGAAGCAGGAAGCTCCAATTTGTATGCCATAGTACCAATATTTTGCAACAACTTGTAAGGACCATATTTACTACATACCTCTACATTCTTATTAGATTGCTTCAGGGACATTTGGTTGTATGGTTGTAGTCGTAAAAATACCCAATCTCCTACATCAAAACTTCTCTCGCTGCGATGTTGATCTTCCTGTTGTTTCATTCGATTTTGTGCCAAACTCAGGCTATCCTTTAAGAGTTGGAGAACTTCTTACTGATGCTCGATCTGATCTTCCACCGCTTGAACCCTCAAATTTTCCCTTAAATATGATGTGATCAGTGGTGGATGATATCCACAAAGTGCCATAAATGGGGTAATTTTTGCTGCAGTATGGAAGGAAGTGTTATACCACCATTCAGCGAGAGGTAACCACTTGACCCATTATGTTTGTTTATCATATAATAAAAACAAAAAAGATATCTTTCCAAACATTTGCTTAATATCTCATTTTTTGACCACCTGACGAGTATTTATTAAGATGAGCTATGAGATAATTGAGTAACCAAACAAGAAAATAACTTCGTCCAAAAATTTCCAGTAAAAATGGGATCTCTGTTGCTCACAATAACCCTTGGGTTTCCATGTAGCTTTTGAATTGTGTCCATAAATGTAGTATCAGATGTACTTGCTTTAAATGGATGAAATAATGCACAAAAGTGTGCATACTTGGTAATTCTATCAACTACCACCATGATGACACTCTTTCCTTCAGACTTAGGTAAACCTGTGATAAAATCCATTGAAATATCCTCCCAACGTTGACTTGGGATGGATAAAGGTTGTAGAAGACCCGGGGGTCTTAATTGTCTCCACTTTATTCTTCTGGAAAACCAAACATTTTGCCACAAACGTTTGAATATCAGATTTAAGGCCATTCCAAAAAAATTATTTCTTCACCTTGTGGTAAGTTTTTAAAAATCCTGAGTGTCCTCCTAAAGGAGAATTGTGCAATTCCAAAAGAATCTTTTGTTTTAGTTGGGAATTCTTACAAATATATAAGCGATCTTTGTACCATAAGGAATAATTTTTCCAACTAAATGTATCAGATGTACTAGGATCTTTATGAAACTTTTGAATGAGTGTCCACACTTCTTCGTCGCCATGAGTGTCCACACTTGAATTAGGTAAGTTCGCCATTTCTTTAGTGCATGCAGTATTGCTAACATTTCCTTCTCATAAATAGGTTTCTGTAAATACTTTCCTTTGATTGGACGACTTTCAAAATAAATGGGTCTTCCTTCTTGCATCAAAACAACACCAATTCCATTTCCTGAGGCATCACATTCTACAATAAAGGTTTTTGTGAAGTCTGGCGTAGCTAAGACTGGTGCTAGGCGCATTGCCTCTTTAAGATGTTCAAAGGCCTTAGTTGCTTCAGGAGTCCATGAAAATGCATCTTTCTTCAATAATGTTGTTAGAGGTGCTGCTATTCTCCCATAATTCTTAACAAAATTTCAATAATACCCTGTTAACCCGACAAATTTTTCGTTAATACCTTGTTATTCTCCCATAATGTTTGATTGTTTGTTTGGTTGTTGGGAAACAAGAATGAAGGATTCAACCCAAGACAGAGGATGAGAAAAGAGGATTTTAGACAAAGGAGGAAATATTTCAGAGAACACTTGAGACCATTGGGAAATGGAGTCAGGAAAAGGTTTACTTGCTATTCAATATCCAGGCTTTTAGTTGCGCTAGTCATCTAAAGCATTGGATCTTAAAGATGATAGCATGGTATGAAATTATAGAGAAGGGAAGTGAATGACAAGGAAACCTCCAAGGTGACCACTCAGGAATCAGATCCAGGGACAGGACATGCCATTAAACACCTATGATCCAACTCCTGAAGGTTAAATCTTCAGACAAAGGGAATATTAAAGATTTAAACACAAAGGTGAAAACCTGAGATCATAGAAAGACTTTGAACTTTCAATGCTTTGGCATCCAACTTAAGGGAACTTAGAAAGGTTCAATTAATTGAAAAGGATCCTAGTGAGATTGAATCAGCGCTTTAATACTCCTAGTATCCCAATTCTTTCATTTAAAACCCAACAAGAACATCTAAGCACAGATTCATTAATTCATACATCAGCTAGCAATACATTATAGCCACTAGAGTAGTTAAATTAGCTTTAATCAGAACTCAGATAACACATATAGCAGAAAACATCGAAGGTAGGGAGAGAAGAAAAATAGGGTACCATGCAAGGGTAAATCCTATGCCAGATTTCTGATGCCTACCAGAAGAAATGAAATGTGATGAATTACAAAGGGAAACAAAGACAGAGATAAAAAAACATCACCGCTGCTTTAAATCGGGATCCAAAGAAATGTGCTTGTCATATTAAAGAGCAACACCAGTCATGTACAACATTGCCAACAGCTTGATATTCAGTCTGAAAACATCTTCCTCAGCCTATCTTACAACTTTACACAGAGAACTATATCTCAAGAGAAATAGCTTACAATTCACAGATATCTGATCAACAACCAACAACCTTTACAATGAGTTTCCTCATGAATTTTATAGCTGAAAAAGAGGCAGAGGAGGTAGATGAAACACTAAATGAAACATTAAAACAGATTAGAAGAAGAGGTTCGAGGCCCATTCTGTCTTAATATCTATGCATTAATCTTCAGTACTCTTTGGAAGAAAGAGTGGTCTTCAACAGGCTGAAATTTACTCCAGGTATGTTCTTGATGTACTTTCGCTGCAGTACTTGTAGTACTCTGGTGAATAAACAAAAAGGAAGATAAATGACTTCAGGGTCAGCCATACTACGTAAAAATTTCTCTGGTAGCATTAGGACTATTGTCAGGGTGGAAATATTCTCAGGAACACGATGTAGAATGAAGACAGTATGGGTATTGTGTCCTTTCTCGGTAGGAAACTTCTGCTGATGTGAAACACTGATGATATTGTTTTCTGTGCGTTAGGCCTTTTTGGGCCTTCTGTATTAATCATGAGGTCTTCAACCTAGTACATCACTTTTGAATCACTGAATCAGAGCTTAAAATCTTCAATTACAGGTATTAAACTCTCTGATCCTTCACTGATACTCTTTGTCGCTTCATTACTGTCTCTGTCTGTGAAATTTGGAACTTTAATGGTGCTGGGGAGGTTTTACAGATTTAAAATCTGTCCTTTAATGAAAATTACATTCTAACATCTTCCTAGGCTCTTCTCCGTAATATCCGGCTCTGAAATTAGCCTTCTCTGCACTCTGTGCCACTATAATAGTGACTATGAGCAATGGCGGTGTTCACCGCCTGTACCCTGCAAAAACACATAAACTGTTAAGAAATCCATGCATGGGATGATGGACATAGTGGAATGTTGTGATGATGGTAGGGCATCATGGTGGAAATGGTGGATGCAAGGTAAGTAGTGGAAAAAAAATGCAGAATCATGATGAAAAATGCAGCCAATAAAGTTTTGGATGTGGGATGCATGTGGACCGTTCGATCAGGGCAAGAGGTGATGATCAACTGTGGGAAGTGACTAATGAAATGACTTTGGATGATCAGATGGAATACCATAACTTTAATGTAAAACATTAAAATTTTAATGTTCGGCGGGATTTCATAGTGTTTAATGCAAAACATATGAATTCCAACCTTTGAATGCAATACATGGGAAATGCAATGAAAACATATGAAACTGGCTAATATGGTGGGACCCGGTCATGGGCGGAGGGCGATTCGATCAGGACCGTCAGATCTCAGGAGGATATCGACGGTTGTGATGATCCGATGCAATGTTGGGGTCGTGCGATGAGAAATTGTGAAGGGAATGCGAGATGAAACAAGAGTCGTTGATCTAAACAGATCAACGGTCGGGATTCGTTAAAAGAATTTCGGGCACGAAGTGGGGAAATGGTTTCCAGATACAAAACCGTTGTTTTCGCGTGGCTAAAGGGTCGGAAGTCTGTTTTCACTTTTTCAATGCGATATGGGTCTCCAGCTGACACGTGGCTCTGGAAAACTGCCCATATCGCGTAAAATTGAATTGTTAAGGCTCGGAGCCAAAAACAACACGATATTGTTGTGGGCCGTTGGATCTGGGCCCATGAGATCCGACGGTGCTGGAGGAGTACAATTTGAGGAACGTGCGTGGACAGTAGGGGTGGGGTCAAACAGATGGCGGTATCATTGTGGGCCATCCGATCTATGGACAAACGACTAAGATCTGCGGAGGAAATACACAGGAGAAGGATGTGGTTAGTGGGCGGGAGAAATCTGTATTGTTAGATCATAAAGGATGGACAGCTGCGATCTAATCAGAGGGGAGCGATGGAAGGACCAAAACTCCGATGGGAGATGGTGCAATTGGCTCTGGGCCATCGAATCTATGGGAGATCGATGGTTGCGATTGGGTCGGAGGGTGACCAATCGGGGAACACAGGAAGAATAAAACTGGATCCTGGCCATTGGTTCTTGTGGATTCAACAGCCAGGATCCCATCGGGAGACGACCAATCGGGGGCAGGAAAAGCGGAGATAGGTGCAATGAAGAGCTCCGATGATGCGATGACCATTAGATCCAATAATATCAACGGTGGATATTTCTCCCGAGACTCATAGATCAAAGTCTTCCTCACATCGAAGATTTTCTGTTTTACAATGGAAAAGCATGTTCTGCTCCAATTCTCCGATGCAATTAGCGCCTTATGGACTAGCGCTTGGTCTTAGCGCTCAAGCTTATGGAGGGGAAGTGGTTAGGGCCTAGCTGAAAGGGGCTTAGCCTGCATATGGTAAAATATGGGTTTTTAAGCCAAAAACAGAGTTTTTAAGGCTGAACAGAGCTTTCGGTGGGGGAACAAAGGGGTTTTAAAACCAACTGAAGGGATTTCACTTGGTTTAAAAGGATGAAAAAGATGGTTTGGAAGACTTAGGAGGGATTTTTTGGGTTAATGGGAAACTTTGCAAAGGGGAAAAAAGGTTAAAATGGGGAATTTTGCAGAGATACAAGGGGCAGACGGAGACCTTTCTGAGAATAAATTTTCACAGATAGTGAGGATATTTTCAAAGGTAAAAGGCACATACGGGCTTCAAGGATGAGAGATTTTCATAGGTAATGTATCTCTTGAAGGCTCATGAAAACAATTTAGCCACCTGTTTTCTTTCCAAAAGATTCATAGGTGGCTAATAGTGGCTCCACATGGGGATGGCTTCTTCTTGAAGGAGTCAAGAATCCAGAAAATAAATCTTTGGAGTAGGCCAGATGCCTGATCTTTGAACCATCTTCCTTCTTTGATTCAGCTGTTACAAACATGATTAATCAGTAGAAAACATTCCCAAGCAATCTACCTACCCATTGTACAATCTTAACATTTTTTCTTCAAGGTGCATTTGAATTTGCAAACCTTCTTCATCATTTTATTTTTTTTTAATTGAAAGCAAAAAAAAAACTAATCTAATTCTACCCTTATCACTCCATGAGACCAAATTAAACTATTGGCCTCATAGTTTCTCTACCTAATCTAATATCTGCTAAGATTAAACTATCTAGCAGATTTCTTCTACAACAGAAATTTAAAAACAGTCAAACTAGGATTAGACAGTCTAGTTTGTTGTGGATCCAAGGCATGAAGATAGTTGCACATGGACTGAAAATGCAGAAAACTGGAAACAAAATTTCGAAGGCTTGAAAGCTTGAAACTTTTGAAGCATCCTTCTCATCTTCGTGACTCGAATTTTGAGCTTGTTGGAGTCACTGTCTTCTTCATTTCAGCTCTGGTTTTTGGGCTTGCTAAAGTTGATCTTTTTCCGTCTTTGCTGGTTCAGATTTTAGGCATATTAGAACCAGCTATCTCCACTTCTTTTGGCTCAGGTTTTGATCATATTAGAGCCAATATTTTGCACTTCACAGGTTCAATTTTTGAGCATGTCTGAACCTCTCTTTCTCTCTGTTTTTTGAGAAATTTTCTCTTTTTCTTGAAAATAAAACACAACAATGGTATTTACAATGGGAATGAAAACTGGAAATCAAAAATCAACAGTAGTAATGCTTGAGCATCCTGCCATTGACAGGACCCCCAAACAGCTCTGTACCATCTAGCTCTTGCAGAAAAAAGGCATTTGGACCCACAGTGGCCTGGATGATGTAAGGACCCTGCCACAAACTGTCAAATTTTCCATGATTTCCTTTGTCCTCTCTCCTAGAGTCCCATTTCAGAACTTAATCTCCTATTTTGAAATCAGAAGCCTTTGTTCTTTTATCAAAAAACTTCTTGATATTTTCCTGCACTTTAAGCGCTCTGTTATAGACCTCTTCTCCTGTTTGTTGGAGATGTATTGTTTGATTTATCCTCCTTACCATACTGTCCTCTTCTGTCTGGATCTCTTGGACTAGTTTGATCACTGGTACCCCGAGGCTAGTTGGAAACACTGCCTTTATTCCATAGACAAGCTGATATGGTGTCATGCCAATGGATTTCTTCATTGTAAGCCTATCAGCCCACAAAGCATGTACTAATTTGTTATGCCATGACTTCTTATTCTCTTCAAG
The DNA here is from genome assembly GCA_034641835.2 of Pinus albicaulis. Lineage (NCBI taxonomy): Eukaryota > Viridiplantae > Streptophyta > Pinopsida > Pinales > Pinaceae > Pinus > Pinus albicaulis. The sequence continues at coordinate 878,534,860 of CM076569.1, read as the reverse complement.
TAGTTTTTTGATGATGGTCACCAAGCTCTTGTTGGATGATTCAGCTAACCCATTACCTTGTGGGTAATAAGCAGTTGAATGACTGAGTGCTATCTAATACCTGTGACAAAAATCAATCATTTTCTTGTATCCAAAAGCAACAACGTTATCAGTGATTATTTTTCTTGGGTAGCCAAACCTAGAGAGGATGTGGTCTTCTAGGAACTTAATGATGATAGAATCCATGGCATTCCTAGATGTTATGGCCTCTATCCACTTTGTGAAGTAGTCTGTGGCTGTAAGGATCCACTTGTGTTGTGCAGAAGAAGCAGGGTGTATTTATCCTATGAAATCTAGGCCCCATTGCAAAAATGGACCCTCAACAGTAATGGGTTGTAATGGTAAAGGGAGGAGCTTTCTTTTGCCCTCGAAAATCTAGCACTTATGGTAGGCAATTATCATTTTATGGATGTCATTAAAAAGTGTAGTCCAGTAATAACCAGCTCTGAGTATTTTGTTAGCAGTGGATTTCTAGCTTAAGTGGCCTCCACACTCTCCTGCATGGAACTCTTGTTTAATCCTCTCGGCTTCAGTTTCAGGCAAACATTTAAGCAATAGACCATTTTCATTTTTCCAATATAAACATTCATTCAATATGCAATATTTTATGGCTTTTAGCTTCAGGAATCAGGCCTTAGTTTTTGATAGTTCAAGAGGGGCATTGAGGTTTGTGAGCACATACAGGATATCATAATACCAAGGAGAATTTTGAAATTGTTCTTCAACAGTAGGATCAGGCAATCCTTCCTGCTCATCCAAGGCATCTACCATGTTAATGTCAAGGGCTTGTAAATTTGATTCAGCCATTAGTTGAGCTAAGCCCTGACCTTTGATCAGTTTTGTGGGTTTTATTTACAGGTAATACTCCAATATTACAGCAATCCATTTGCCACTCTTTCCATCTGGATCTTGGGACAAAATGTCTTTAACCACTATGTTTGGCACGTAAGCTATGGTGTGAGAATGCAGTATGTACACCCTAAAGTCTTTCAAGGCCTTAACCAAGGCATAGGCCTGTTTTTCCATTATGTTATATTTTAAGGGTGCATCCCTCGAAGCCTTGCTGAAGAAAGCAATAGGTTGTTCCATTCCCTCTGAATTTTTCTGCAGCAGAACTGCATCCACTGTATGCTCGGAGGCAAAGGAAAATATCAGGAAATATTTTGAGAAATCTTGGCTGATTAACACAGGAGCCCGGGTGAGTGCAAGCTTGATTGATTCAAAATATTTTTAGCCTCTACGGTCCACTTAACCCCTACACCTTTTTTCAACATGTTAGTCATATTTCTGAGGTGCTCAACTAAGTTGGGAATAAACCTCCTTAAGAAGTTAATTTTCCCAATGAAGGACTGTAACTCTTTTATGTTTCTCAGGTGTGTGATTTGTAGTATTCCCTCAACTCTCTGTGGGTCTATCTTAATTCCCTTCTCTGATATAATATGGCCGAGAAGCTTACCTTCTTGCAGCCCGAACACAGTCTTCTTGGGATTTAATGACAAACCAAACCTTCTACACTTTTCAAAAACTCTTCTCAGATGTTTCAGGTGCTCCTCATTAGTCTTGGAGTAGACTGTTATGTCATCCAGATAGATGACAATGAAGTGCCCTATTTCCTCCTAAAAGGCTATGTCCATTGCTCGTTGGAAGGTCGCTCCAGCGTTCATCAGCCCAAAAGACATTTTTACATACATAAAAGTGCCCCATGGAGTGGTAAAAGCGGTCTTGAGTTGGTCCTCTGGGAGTACTAATACTTGGTTATAGCCCGAAAAACCATCTAACAAGGAGATCCTTTTTGAGCCTACTACCCTCTGTAGGATATGTTCCATCTTCGGTAAGGGGTAATTGTCTTTAAGTGAGGCTTTGTTAAGGTTCCTGAAATCTATGCACAGTCTAATCTCACCTGTTTTCTTTCTCAAAACTACGAGGTTTGAGACCCAATCAGAGAACCTCACGAGAACTATTATTCCTGCCTCATACATTTTCTTTATCTCCTTTTCAACTGCAGGTAGTTGTTTTGGGTTAATTCTTCTTAGTTTCTGTCTGAAGGGTTTTTTATTCTCTTTCAAAGGTATTTTGTGTTGTATAACATTTGTGTTGTAGGCCTTTAAGTCCTCGTAGCTCCAGGAAAACACATCAATGAATTATTTAAATAAATCAATGTATTTCTTTTTCATGTCTGCAGGTAAGGACTTAGCCAGTTTAATCATCCTAGGCTTATCTTCAGTGCCTATGTTGCATTCCTCAACATCAGAGTCTGAGTGCTCTATGGTGGGTTTTTTCGCTACATCATCGAAATAAGAAAGATCCTCTAAAGGTGCCAGACCTCGTGGTATGTTCTTATCCTTTTCCTGTAGCACCTCTATTTCCTCTTTATCTACATTTTTGTACTCTTCAGTTGGATTTCCAATCCCTTCAGTTAACACGTTTATTTCTATGTCATGGGGTGATTTTTCTTCATCGGGGGGCTCTTCACTCAGGCAGCTATCATTAGATTTAGAGTTTGAATCAAAGAATTCAAACTCATTCCTGCCAATCAAGAAATCCTCTATCTGCTTGTCACCCTCAAAAACCTGCCAATATTTCTCATTATCGGGCACTGTAGGTCTATATTTGGTTTGAATACTGATTTTTTTGTCACTGGGAGTTTTATGATATGAACTAGCTATGCAGGCTAATCCATTCGCAATTATGTTCTGGATCCTAGGAACAAACACCAGTTCATATTCCACAAAGGTTTTCGGTAAATCCATAGCATCATTCCTGTACGCTCTCAAACTAGGGTGTTTCACTGTGTATTCACCATTCACTTGTTTTACGATTAACTTAGATTCTCCGTGTACAGAAATCCTACGGGCTCCTATTTTTTTCAACAGGTTCAAGCCTAGGATGAGAGCCTCATACTTTGCGATATTGTTGGTACATTTGAAGTTCAGATTGAAAGCATGACTCTCTGCATAGTCACTCTCCGTGTTATGTAACCACACTCCTACTCCTGCAGTCTTTCTAGTGCAAGACCCATCGAAATTCATTCTCCATAAGGGATCTTTTTCAGGTTTATCATCATTTTCCTCCCTAATGTTGGTTTCGCTAGCCTATTTTATTATGGGGCCCACATCATGGTGTGGGGTGTTTTGTTCTTCCTACTATGTATGTGTTTCAGAGAGATGACTAGTCAGCTATTTGCATTATGTTTCTTGTTCACTCTGGGTTTCTATTTCAGTGCACTGTCCCAAGGTTTCCTCTTCATTTTCTTCTAAGTCCAGAGTGGCCATTATGTTAAAATCTAAGGGCTCTGTTTCATTATTTGTATCTCTGTTTTCTAGTTTTGGCTCATCTATGGGTTTGTCGTTGCAGAGGATAAAGGAATCCAGATTTGTATGTATAGAGTACAGAGGTGAATTTTCAGGCTTTTCAGGGTTGCTGACTAAGAATTTCATTTGTGCCTCTCTATACAGTCTCCTAAGCTGGCTAAAGAAAGGAATTGTGGCATATGCCCCATCCATCTGCATTGTACCTTGCAGCTTGGACCCCCATGACCTTGATAGTAACATGCCATACTTAGGTGGCACATCTGCCACTACAACATCCATGACCATACATTTTGCTGGAATCTGGGTCAGGTTCACACAAAGGTCTTTGATTAGGCCAAGACATTTTACTCTGCTAGAGTCAAATGAATATAAATCTCTATAAGGACGGGTTATCTCTAGGCCTAACCTCTCCATAACTACCTTAGGCATTAGGTTGTGTGATGCCCCAGAGTCATGCATTGCATTGTGAAGGATCTTTTCATGGATATTGAGACTGATATAAAAAGGAGGTACTACCCCTTCCTGAAACTTCCCTTCTATCTTTGGACCAAACAGAAGGGCTGGTTGGTCATCACTTAGATTGACCGTGTCACTATTCTCACCTAGATTTAATGCTTTCAAAATTTAGCCTTTATATACATCCTGAGTGGCCAGCTCGGATAGTGGGACAGAGATTTTAATTTTAGAAATATCACTCTCCAAATTGAAGGGATACTGACTCTTTGCAATACTCAACTCTGTTTTGTTTGCCACTACTTAGTGGCAAAATCAGCGTGCTGATTCTCACTATATACAGTGTTAGGGACTGTTTTATCGAGAACACTAGCTGCAGTGCTAGTGTTGCTAGTTGGTTGGTTTTGTTTATCAGTATTTTGGTTGTCTTTTTCTTTGTTCTTCCCAGAAATCTCAACTGTTGATTTGCTACTTTCAGCAGTCACTTTAGAAGCTTTCTTAGGCCTTTTCTTAATGGTAATCTCAGAAGCTTTAGGTTTGGAATTATCTAAGCTCTTTTTTCTTCTAAGTTCATACTGTTCTCTGACTTGCATGATGGAATTTTCAAATCCAATTTTGTAATCCTTAGATTCTAATCTTTCCTCATCCCAATAGGAGGGTGAGGGCTGATCTTCTTTGTGGAATAGTTGTGTATTGAGTTACCTATTTCAAACATATTTATCGTGTTTCCCTCGGACTCTTCTATTATCCCCTCATCCTCATCAAGAAAGTTCTCTTGAAATGGGGGTATGACTTGTTGATCTGAGTCCCTTTGTTTGTTGGGAGTGGTATTGTTTCTCCTAAAGTTCTGGTTCTGGTTGTGATTTTGGTTTATTTTTTTATTACTGACCGAGACAACAATTTTTTCCATCATTTGTTACAGCTTTTCCATGTTTTTGGCTAGATGGTCATACTTGGGGTCAGATGTGGAAGTTGCAGTGTCATCTCTATATGTTGCCCTTTTCTCAACCCTCATTCTGGCTTTCTTCTCAATCAGGTTAGCCTCTACACTCACTGCCCCTTTTTGCATATCTTCCAATGTGTTGTAATCTCTCTCCCTAAGCTGGTAGGCCATGTCAGCATTAAAGCCTTTAGGATATTTTACTAGAGCCATACCTTGGGGAGGTTTCATATGTGGAGGAAGAGCATTGTAAACACCGTTTAACCTTGTAGAATAGTCATGGACACTCTCTCCTACATTTCTTTTAAGATTCTTGTATTCTACTAAGATTTGGAGAGGGTTGGTCTTGACTTCCCATTTGTTTATGAAGGACTGATATAAAGAGGGAATATCAGGGATGCTATTAGGATGTAGGCATTTGAACCATTTCTTCACATCACCTCCTAAAATCTGTGAAAAGATTCTCATCTTGACTGTCTCATCATCTATCTCCATGTAGTCAAAATAATCTTCCATCCTATCTACATGGTGCTAAGTTGTGGTAGACTCCTTTGCAGTGAAGTGAGGGATTTTTTATTGATAATTTTTGGGTAGAGGCACTAGAGGCTGATGTAACACCAAAGGAACATACCAACTGCCATAGTAATGTTCTGATGAGGTAAAGGATTTGCTTGAACAACAGGTATGTGGATGACAGGAATACTAGGACCAGTAGCACTTTGTTGAGCTGATTTAGGATGGCAGAGCCCCAAGTATTGAATGAAATGAATAACGGGAGGTGTAGATGGAGGGGTCTCTCTATCCCTACTGTGTTGACCACTGTGAGAAGGTGAACTAGGGAGCTCAAAGTCTGGCTGGTCTAGAGCACTTAATGACCTAGTTCTAGGTAAACTGCCTAAGAGGGTCGATAGAGCTGTAAAGTCTTCTGGTGCAGAGTTATCTCTATGGATATGTCTGGAAATAGTTGGTCTTGTAGGTGTGGGAGATTTCCTAAGAATTCTCTCGGGGTTGTCAACTATTTCAGGTGGGTCTGGGTTAGGATAAGCTCTTGTGTGAATGGTTCTTGAAGCTAGAATGTTGTCTGCAGACAAAGCAACTTAATCCTACTTGCTACTTCTATTATGGATGATGTTGTAACGGAGGCAGGTCTCCCAGTGGAGTCTTATGTAAACCAGGATAATCAGCAGGCCTACTGATCACCAGTGGAGTCTTTTAATCTTTAAGGAACTATGGAGTCGCCAGGTGGAATGTTTAGAATGTGTCAAGGAGGTATACTATCCACCACAATGATTAACCACCAAACTAAGGCTACTATGGTGTTCTTTGAGTCTTTGAAGTGTTTAGAGATGTGTTTTACTCAAAGGTTCCCCAGCAGAGTCGCCATTATGTTGGAGTTCCCATGTTTTGGCAAGTTTGGTAATACCAAAAGACGAGACAACATCATAACCACTTTCATACCTTTGGATCTAGCCCTCCTAGGTCCACAGAGGGATCTCTCTATATAGGTAAAGGTATGTGTCTTTAAATCCTGTTTGAAGGGTATTAGGCTAGTTATGAAGTGCGAGGTTTGTTTTGTTTGATTGTTTGTTTGGTTGTTGGGAAACGGGAATGAAGGATTCAACCCAAGACAGGATGAGCAAAGAGGATTTTAGAAAAATGAGGAAAGATTTCAAAGAACACTTGAGACCATTGGGCAATGGAGTCAGGAAAGGGTTTACTTGCTATTCAATATCCAGGCTTTCAGTTGGGCTAGTCATCTAAAGCATTGGATCTTAAAGATGATAGTGTGGTATGAAATGATAGAGAAGGGAAGTGAATGACAAGGAAACCTCCAAGGTGACCACTCAGGAATCATATCCAGGGACAGGACATGCCATTAAACACCTGTGATCCAACTCCTGAAGGTTAACTCTTCAGACAAAGGGAACATTAAAGATTTAAACACAAAGGTGAAAACCTGAGATCATAGAAAGACTTTGAAATTTCAATGCTTCGGCATCCAACTTAAGGGAACTTAGAAAGGTTCAATTAATTGAAAAGGATCCTAGTGAGATTGAATCAGTGCTGTAATACTCCTAGTAACCCAATTCTTTCAATTAAAACCCAACAAGAACATCTAAGCACAGATTCATTAATTCATACATCAGCTAGCAGTAAATTATAGCCACTACACTAGTTAAATTAGCTTGAATCAGAACTCAGATAACACATATAGTAGAAAACATCAAAGGTAGGGAGAGCATAAACATAGGGTACCATGCAAGGGTAAATCCTATGCCATATTTCTGATGCATACCAGAAGAAATGAAATGTGATGAATTATAAAGGGAAACAAAGACAGAGATAGAAAAACATCACCGCTGCTTTAAATCAGGATCCAAAGAAATGTGCTTGTCATATTAAAGAGAAACACCAGTCATGTACAACATTTCCAACAGCTTGATATTCAATCTGAAAACATCTTCCTCAGCCTATCTTACAACTTTACACAGAGAACTATATCTCAAGAGAAACAACTTACAATTCACAGATATCCGATCAACAACCAAAAACCTTTACAATGAGTTTCTTCATGAGTTTTCTAGCTGAAAAAGAGGTAGAGGAGGTAGATGAAACACTAAATGAAACATTAAAATAGAGTAGAAGAAGAGGGTCGAGGCCCATTCTGTCTTAATATCTATGCATTATTCTTCAGTACTCTGGAAGAAAGAGTGGTCTTCGACAGGCTGAAATTTACTCCAGGTATGTTCTTGATGTATTTTCGCTGCAGTACTTGTAGTAATCTGGTGAATAAACAAAAAGGCAGATAAATGACTTCAGGGTTTGCCATACTGCGTAACAAATTCTCTAGTAGCATTAGGACTGTTTTCAGGGTGGAAATCTTCTCAGGAACACAATGTAGAATGAAGATAGTATGGGTACTGTGTCCTTTCTCGGGAGGAAACTTTTGCCAATGTGAAACACTGATGATATTGTTTTCTATGCGTTAGGCCTCTTTGGGCCTTCTGTATTAATCATGAGGTCTTCAACCTGATACATCACTTTCGAATCACTGAATCAGAGCTTAAAATATTTAATTACAGGTATTAAACTCTCTGATCCTTCACTGATACTCTTTGTCGCTTCATTACTGTCTCTGTTAGTGAAATTTGGAAATTTAATGGTGTTGGGGAGGTTTTACAGAGTTAAACTCTGTCCTTTAATGAAAATTATGTTCTAACATCTTCCCAGGCTCTTCTCCGTAATATTCGGCTCTGAAATTAGCCTTCTCTGTGCTCTGTGCCACTATAACAGTGATTGTGAGCAATGGCGGTGTTCACTGCCTGTACCCTGCAAAAACACATAAACTGTTAATAAATTCATGCATGGGATGATGGACGTAGTGGAATACTATGATGATGGCAGCGCATCATGGTGGCAATGGTGGATGCAAGGTAAGCAGTGGAAAAAAAATTGCAGAATCATGATGAAAAATGCAGCCAATGAAGTTTTGGATGTGGGATGCACGTGGATCGTTTGATCAGGATAGGAGGCGATGATCAACGGTGGGAAGTGACTAATGAAATGACTTTGGATGATCAGATGAAATACCATAACTTTAATGTAAAACATTAAAAATTTTATGTTCGGCAGGATGTCATAGTGTTTAATGCAAAACATATGAATTCCAACCTTTGAATGCAATACATGGGAAATGCAATGAAAACATATGAAACGGGCTGATATGGTGGGACCCGATCATGGGCGGAGGGCGATTTGATCAGGACCGTTAGATCTCAGGAGGAGATCGACGGCTGTGATGATCCGACGCAATGCTGGGGTCACGTGATGAGAAATTGTGAAGGGAATGCAAGATGAAATGAGAGTCGTTGATCTAAACAGATCAACGGTCAGGATTCATTAATAGACTTTCGGGCATGAAGTGGGGAAATGGTTTCCAAATACAAAACCATTTTTTTTGCACGGCTAAAGGGCTGGAAGGATGTTTTCACTTTTTTAATGTGATATGGGTCTCCAGCTGACACGTGGCTCTGGAAAACCGCCCATATCGCATAAAATTGAACTGTTAAGGCTCGGAGCCAAAAACAACATGATATTGTTGTGGGCCATTGGATCTAGGCCCTTGAGATCCGATAGTGTTGGAGGAGCGTGATATGAGGAACGTGCACGGACAGTAGGGGTGGGGTCAAATGGACGACGGTTTCATTGTGGGCCATCCGATCTATGGACGAATGACTGAGATCTGTGGAGGAAATACACAAGCGGAGGATGTGGTTAGTGGGCAGGAGAAATCTGTGCCATTAGATCATAAGGGATGGACGACTGCGATCTAATCGGAGGGGAGTGATGGAAGGACCAAAACTCTGATGGGAGATGGTGTGATTGGCTCCGGACCGTCGGATCTATGGGAGATCGATAGTTGCAATTAGGTCGGAGGGTGACCAATCAGGGAACACAGGGAGAATAAAACTGGATCCTAGCCATTGGTTCTTGTGGATTCAACGGCCAGGATCCCATCGGGAGATGACCAATCGGGGGCAGGAAAAGCAGAGATAGATGCAATGAAGAGCTCCGATGATGCGATGACCATTAGATCCAATAAGATCAACGGTGGATATTTCTCCCGAGACTCATAGATCAAAGTCTTCCTCGCATCGGAGATTTTATGTTTTACAATGGAAAAGCATGTTCCACTCTGATTATTTAGTGCAATTAGCGCCTTATGGACTAGCGCTTGGTCTTAGCGCCCAGGCTTATGGAGGGGAAGTGGTTAGGGGTTGGCCGAAAGGGGCTTAGCCTGCATATGGTAAAATATGGGTTTTTAAGCCAAAAAACAGAGTTTTTAAGGCTGAACAGAGCTTTCGGTGGGGGAACAAAGGGTTTTAAAACCAGCTGAAGGGATTTCACTTGGTTTAAAAGGATGAAAAATATGGTTTGGAAGACTTACGAGGGATTTTTGGGGTTAATGAGAAACTTTGCAAAGGGGAAAAAAGGTTAAAATGGGGAATTTTGCAGAGATACAAGGGGCAGACGGAGACCTTTCTGAGCATAAATTTTCATAGACAGTGAGGATCTTTTCAAAGGTAAAAGGCACATAGGGGCTTCAAGGATGAGATATTTTCATAGGAAATGTATCTCTTGAAGGCTCATGAAAACAATTTAGCCACCTGTTTGCTTGCCAAAAGATTCATATGTGGATAACAGATCCTTTCCATCAAACTTCCTCATATCCATTTTTGGAATATGGTGGTTCTTGCCTCCAACATTAGAGTTTATGAAATCATGATTAACATTTATTTTGTTCTCATCATGAGTTTCCTCTACTATCTTTTCACCATTAGGAAACATTTCTTGTATCAACTTTTCCAAACCTTCGATGTCTACTTTTAGATCCTTCTTCATGTTTTCCATGTTGTCTTTCATTTTTTCATTGATCTTAGCTTCCATGTTATCCATCTTAGCTTCCAAACCATTCATCTTAGCTTCCACGCCTTTATTCAAACCATCCATCTTAGTTTCCATGCCTTTCTTCAAAACTTTCATTTCATTTTTTTTTCTTCTTTGCGAAAGCGAAATTTGTTGCACTTGCTCTTGTAATTTTGATATGTCATGTTGCCATTCTTCATCTTCATGAGTCATAGTAGAGCCTTCTAAAGGCTTAATGGGTGTTGAATTATTTTTAGGGGAAATTTTAGAATTCAATATTGATATCTATTCTACAATAAGCCCTTGGAATCAATTCAACTTGATTCTTCAAACAAGACTTATGCATATCGGAAAAAATAAAAAAATAAAAAATAAAATAAAAATAAAAAATAAAAGAATACACACCTTTTACTTGCTTTTGAGGAGCTCGATATTTAAATTGAATTATCTTTATAATTGAGATCCTCAATATCTGAAATTTAGCCTTGTATTATCCCTCTAAAGCTTCTTTCAAATGCCACAAGTTTGATCTGATTGGATTCTTCAAGACAAATTTATGTCCAATCTCCCACAATGACCCAATTTTGGACTGGTTCAGTAGAGAAAACTTGTACAACTTGCCATGTGTCACTGTTTCCTTCTTTGACTCTAAAATTGATGGAACAAAAACTACAGTCTGTGTACTTGCAGCCACTTTTTACAGCATTCCAATCCGATGCTCAGAGAGAGAGCTATGAATATTTTCCCACGATCACCTCTTTGAGATGAAATTCATAAGCCTGAAAAAGCCCTAACTTCCACAAATCATATCTCCGAAAATATTGTGAACCAATATCTGAAATTTTGCGAAGATGTTCCTCAGGATTTCAGCTTCGCACTCTAACAATTTTTGCTTCTGAACCTTCGTATAAAACAATTTATTACGAAAATACCATGATGATTTGTTTAGGTTAAATTCAGGAGCCTGCAAAATGACCTAACTTGCGCAGATCATATCTCCAAAAATATTGCGAACCAAGCTCTGAAAGTTTGCAAAAATGTTCCTCAGGATTTTTTCTTCGCACTCTAAAACTTTTAGATTTTGAACCTTCATAGAAAAAACGTTATAGTGAAAATGCCACGATGACCTGTTTGGAGCAGTAAAACCCTAGAATCTTAAAGCTTTCATACCAAATGTTGTGAAACCAACTCCAAAAATAGAAGAAAAGAGATATCAATGCCTTATAAATAAGCCACTTTTAGGGGGAAACCTCCAATCCATAACATGAATGAACAATTTTTGGATGATACAAATTACAAAACCTCCTTTCTATATATAGGAGTCCATGGGGCCACAATGTAATCCTAGTGGGGCCACAATGTAATCCTAGCCGACCTAACAATAATAATTTAAGGGCACAATAATAAAAATATGGGGGTTACAGGGTTACAATGATAACAATAAGGGGGTTACACCAACAACAATAAGGGACTATACTAGTAATATAGGGACCTAACAGAGTTTAAGCCCACTGCCTCATTGAGCCAAATGACAAACGAATGCTTGGACACGTGCCAGACTGAACCCTTCGAAGGAGGTCTACAACGTCAAGGTGCAGGTTGTAAACTTCTTTTTCATATATCAATATTACATGAATCGTTTTTGGTTCCAAATTTGTTTCTGTTTATATTTGAAGTGTCTAACTCTCCTTGACTAGTTGGATAATTGTAGATGAATATATATGTTTGTATGTTGTCATTTTTTGTTTGATATTTGTACAGGTGCATGAACGTCATCACCAACATAGCACAAGGCGTGAAGACAAAGATCGAGGGATCGCTACAACGTGCCATGACAAGAGCATTGCACTGAGGTAGGATATTTGTTCTAGTCCATATTTCATTTACAAAATAGGAATTTAGGAATTCAGCGTGTTCCCTGTTTGCTAGACCCACCCTAGGGCTAGAGGGATCTCCCTTGTTCGCAGAGGGAATTTTACTGCACAACAAGTTGGAGACCATACTAGGGACCAGTGTGCCTGTCATCTCTCGTTGTTCTTTTTGAATTTTTTCTTGTTTGTCCAACTTTGGTCATATCGTCATTTCTCTGCTTTGTTTTTCTTGTTTGACTGCTTCAAGCCATTTGACCTCTTCTTAGAGTGATGAATCTGGTTTTTCTCAGCTTCCCTTTCCTTCTTCCTTTGTTTCCTTGCTCAATGTTGTTGCTTGCCTGAAAATCGTGCCCATAGGTGCGATTTTCCTTTGGCACAAGTGCAATTTCTCTTGTTTAGCACTGAATACAGTTGAAGGGTCGCGTTGATTCCTGTAGGGTTGGTTTTTGGGCTTCTTTACTGGTTTTACAGTGTGTCTTATCCTATGGATTGGTTTTTTCTCCCTGGATTGATCCATTTGGATTGATTCTTGACTTCGTTGTCTCTTTCATTTTGGTTTGTTGTCTCTCATCCGATAGGTGTGAATTTTTCATCCTAGGCTTCTAGGTGTCTCGAATCATTCATTTGGTCACAGGTTTGTTTCGTCTCCATGCTGTGTATGAGTCAGCTTAGTCGTTCATATTTTCAGCCTATTGTTTGATTGCTTGGTATTTTCTATTTGTTCTACGTGTTGTAGGATTGTTGAGCTCTCATTTGGTGTCTGCTTGACTCTGCTTTCATCACCCCGAGCATAGATCACAATGATCGTTGGGTCGACTTGAAAGTCCTTTGTTTTGCATGAAGAGATGCATGCCTGTTTTTTAGTGCATGTTTGTGTGTGCTTGGAGTTGATATCTTCATGTTTTGATGATCTCATTCACAACTACTCAAAGTTAGTATTTGTTTTTTTTTAGTGTGGAATTGCATTGTTGCTCATTACTTATACCAAAAGAACAAAAATTTGCATTCTTATTTCTCATTTGGAATTTTTTTCACATTGATTAGATTCCCTTTTGCATTGAAAAGTGAAAGACAAAGAAGTTTTCATTTTTCTTTGTTGGTAGAATAGCGGAAAGTGTCATTCTTGTATTTTCTTGAATGTTGCTTTGTTGCGAACTTCTATCCTTCTCTTAGAAACTTTTCATAGAAATCGAATGGTGTTGTTTCTCTCATATAGCTGCACATTAATAGATTTGAAGTGACATTCAATAGGGCCTTGAAACTGAAACTTAATTTCAAGATAAACCATAAAATTAACTCAATCAATCTAAGGAAGCATTGAAACTTAATGCCCACACTTAGAGGTCTAGGCTACTGACGTGTTCCAGCGTCATTAAACCCAGCAGTTGTCGCTCGTAATCTTTCATTAGACAATGCTAATAAGGAGTTGTGCTCCTCATACCGTCACGTATATAAAGGGAGACTCTCTTAGGTTGCAATACTTTATCCATAGGAAGCTGAGTCTTCTGCCCTGTAACCATGATACATCAAACACAACATTTGAGTAGAATGCCTGCACGTACGTTAAGTCCTTGTTCATTTGTCTTTCATTTGATCACCAAGGTGTATATTGCAGCTTATGGGAACTTGGTACACCCTTTTTCCTAGAGTTCCTAAGTAGTCATTTTTATCTTTCCATGACTCTTTAAAATTAAAAATATCATTGAGCGCTTATCCTTTTGAGCTCGTTCAAACTCAAAGTGAATAGAGTCACCTTTTGTCCTTTCCTTGACTCTTAAAATGTGAAAAGGCAGAGTCTTGTTACAATGTTATAAAATTAATTACCCACGATTACATCACACGCCCATTAACTTTATTTCTTGGTCGGATCATGATTAATTCCTTGATGATTTTTGTTAAAGCCTCAAATTAATATTCCTTTTCCTCTTCTTAATTGGAGACAAATCACCGTGGTGGAACCACCTATTTTGTCATCATGTTCATTACCTCATGGTGAAGAGCCTCTCCCCAGAGTCTCTTCGGAGACACCCCCTTCTATTGGGACCCAAATCTTTGAGGGTGCCATTTTCTCGAGAATTCAACCTATTTCCACTCGGTCTCCCCCTGAGGAGTCGTTTGATATCAATTGGCAGTCCCTGGATGCCTTTTTCTTTCTGAGAGAAGATCCCCCTCAACACTCGGATTCGCCTGTGACACCATTGTCCAGTGCCTTTCCCTGTACCGCTCGTGAGCTTTTCCTTGACAACATGTCTTCGTTCAACATGGATGCCTCGAGTCCTATTAGTAGTGAAGAGACTCTCATATCCACTAGAGAATATCAATTCCCTCCTGAAAATTTTGCTTATGAGACAACTCAGCCTTCTTCTCATTCTTTCTCAATTGGTTATTGTACTTTGGGACAAATAATTTATGGTGCTTCTTTGTACCAAAATTGTTATGGTCAAGTACTACGGCTACTTATTCGGGGTCATTTGTGTTAGTTCCATCCTCCTTGATTCCCATTGTTTAGATAATTTTCACGACTGTCCCAACCCATCCCACTGTTTGTGCGGCTTCTTTTACGCCATCTATTAGTGTGGTCACATCGTTGCTGCCAATTTCTACTATTCGAGGAACACATCCCAATGCTTCGACAATATCTTTTGGGGCCATTGTGAATGGATCATAACCTCACGTATCGGGAGTCCATCAACCTATTGGTTGTACACCTATCCCTTCTAATCCTATTCTGGGAGGTCTGTCATACGACCAATACATGATGGCTATTCAACATCAGAACTATCTCCCTCAGGGTTCTTAACAGATTTAGGCTCCGATAAACCTGCCACATTACTATAATGAGCACGGGAATAATGTATATTACTATGGGTCTCTCCCAAAAGTCCCATTGTATGTTCAAACAACTCAAGCTCTGGTTTACCCAAATCAATTCACGGGGAACAACCCTATGGTTTGCAAGGAAAACCCTCCCATCTACAGGGGCAACCTTCGGTCCAGCAAGGACATCCCTCCCATCTACAAGGACAAAATTTGTAGGGACAACCCTACAATCCTACTGGTAAACCTTACGTTTAGCAGGGAGTGCCTTATGTTCCCGAGGGGAAAACCTATCCACCTCAGGGAAAACCTTTCGTACAACACAACCAGACTTACATTCAGCAAGGCCCATCTCTTGTACAACAAGGTTAACCCTCTGTTTTTCAACCGGATCAACCTGGTCTTCAGGGGAAACCTGAATCATCTCAACCACCTGGTCAACCTATACCCAAGGGACAACCTAGTCAACCTCAATATCCGGGCCAACCTATACCCCAGGGGTAGCCTGGTCAGCCTCAGGGCCAAACTTACATTTCCAAAGGTCAACCTTTGATGTCACAAGGTCAAACCCAAGGCGTTCCTTTTATTCCACAACAGAATACATACATTTCTCAAACCGGGCCTCAATGGTTTACTCAAAATTAGTACCCAGGTCCCCAGTCGGGATATGGGAATAATTACCAAAATTTAAACCCCTATGGACAGAATCCTCTCGGATAGAACATATGGGCTCATAATTTCTCCCAACCTAGATGGAACCCTACCATAGGTCCTTATCAAAGGACTACGATGCATTTTAACCCACAATTGCCATTCCTTGCTACATTGGAACTGCCCGATATGTCGAAGTTAACTAATGATCCTATTTTTCATAATCCATATTGGCCTCTACTTCCCACCAAGATTCCTGGCGATTGTCCCAAGTTCGAAGGCAAGTCCAGAGAAGACCCCCAGACTCATGTTATGACGTACCACCTATGGTGCTCCTCTAACTCCTGGCTAGATGATTCTATTCGTTTACGCATTTTCCAAAGGACTCTCACTAGTGTCACTGCAAAGTGGTACATCAAAATTTCTCATGGTGTCTTTAAATATTTCGATACTCTCGCAATGGCATTTCTCACACATTTTCAGTTTCTAGTTCTCTATGAAATGGGAACACACCTCCTTATGTCTTTGAAAAATATCGATCCATGCATATCTCCGATCACATTCATGAATGGAGACAGTGTCGTCATTTGATCAAGTTTGAAATTCCTGATCAACTTCTGACTGACTGGTTCACTACCTCTTTTGTCGGTCTAATAGCCAAAGACATTGCTATGGGGGCATGTGTTACTAAAGACAGGCTATCGCTTGTGCTCAGTACCTTGATTTGGTCTACTCCCAGTCTGGCACGCTTTATGAACTCTTGCCCGAGGCTCCACAGCCTGGAAATTCCAAAGCACTGGCGACACCATCTGTCGATGGTATCATTAGTTCCATATCTTAGACTTCTTGTAAGCCTTCTTTTAATCCTTCAGAGGAGAAATCTACCTCTTCTATCGACACTACTTCTCAGCCAGCTTACAATCCTGGTAAAACTGTGGAAGTGAATGCCGTCCAGTCTACCTCGGCGAATAAATATTCCAAAGCTAAGAAGAAGGGTAAAGGCAAGGCCAAAGTCGATACCTCGAAATAGGATTCTCCTAAGACCGATTTTGATGATGGCTCGAAGCACAAACCTAAGTACCCTTGTCTTATATGTGACGATGATCACTTCATTAAATATTTTCCTCAATGGTCTGAAGTGAGCTGATTGATTAAAGGTACTCAGGGGACCCTGACTGTCCTAAAAGAGCCTTTCCCATCCTAGCAGACTCAGATGGTGGAGAAACCCCATTCCTCCACTACTTTTGGCTCTCAATTTTTCATGATGAATGGTGTTGCACCCATATCTATTGCTACCAGATCAAACGATTATGCAGAACTGCATCCAGTAGCAAGGAAAGAGATTGCAGATGGCCCTGCTCCTCCTTCCCTGCCTACTTATGGCCCTCTTCACATTGAAAGGCCTAGTTCTGAATTTGTTGTACAACCACCTTCCAAAGGCATGCTCCGTAAGTCCTCCTATAACTTGAATGCCCATGCTGCTCAACATTACAACATTGTTGAGGATTTGGCTCAGGTGCCATCCACTATGTCTGCGTTGGATGTGCTTCATTTCTATCCATCATAACGGAAATATTTGCTATCTTCTATAGAAGGATTTGATCCTGCTGACTCGAGCCTTATCACTTTTGATCTGGAAAATTTTGTCCCGCGACTACCTCACCAACTTTCTTTTATTATCTAAGTTGGGATTAATGGTAAGTATTTTCATCGAGGGGTCGTGGACAAAGGTGCGTCTACTTGAATCATGTTTGTTGCATGTTGTAAAGCCATCAACTCTCTAGCCCTCAACTAGTCTCCAAACACTTTAGAAGCCTTCGACAGAACATAATCTTTCCCTCTTGGTATCCTTATGAGCTTTCCCAATACGTTGGAAGGAAAAATAGTATCCTTACAAGCTTGCCCAAGTCGTTGATGCTAAACTCAACTATAATCTCCTCCTCAGTCGTAGTTGGACTCATGCCATGTTGTGCATACCATCCACTCTCTTTCATGTTATTTTTTTTCCACACGAAGGAAAGATTATCACTGTAGATCAATTGTCTTTTGTAATATCCCAAAACCGGGATTTTCTACAACAATAAGAATACCTTAAGGTATTCAAAATTTGGAGAGAAGAAAGTGATAAAATCATATAGTGTATTTAAACACTTATCTTCCATATAAAAATCACAGCAACGAACTATGCCTTTATACAATGTCAACAAGTGGGGAAAAGCAGCAATTTTGTCCCCAAAAATGTTATATTCTAAATGTGGAGTTATAAAAGTGAAAAATAACAGTTTTTTCCCTTATAATAGACAATATAGGAAATGTATGAAAAATATTTTCAGAAACAAATTCCTTTATCCTAGTTAAATAGGCCTCCCATGCTCAAAACAGCTTAAAATTGACAAAACCCCAAGACTGCAAAATACCGGAGTTGCTGCCTAAGAGACTGCGCAGTCTAATGGAGGTAAAAATCAGAAAATAGAGAAATAAATCAGATATTCTTATTATATTACTCAATGAAGCATAAAATCATAGATCTAATCTCTTTTATACATATCCAAGAAGACCCGGCAAGGGTTTCTTGACAGAAATGATATACATGAAGAAGATGTTGTAAATATGTGGCTGAATCACACTATAAGGCTGAAGATCTGCATAATAATGGCTGAAAATGAAAATAAATGGCTATAGATGCTTCCTCTAGCTTTCCCAAAGAAAGGTTGATCCTCCTCTTGGGAAACTAGCTTCTTAAAATGGGGTTTTGACCCCTCCCACTACACACCTTAAGAAATAACGCAGTTTTCTAAAGGGACTGCATTTTTGCTAAAGGTAAGTGCTTGGCCCAACACCTGATAGTAGAAAATTCAGATCAGAAGTCTCCTCTTAGATTTCTCAAGAAAGATCTTCAAGAAAGAGTAGGGAATCCCCACCCGGGAAAACCCTTGCACTAAGCAGTGCAGCAACTTAGCTAAACAGACAAGTATGCAGGAATTCTAAGTAGACCGTATAAAAATATAATCTCCAATATGCTCATATGCTTTCCATCTCATTCATTAAATAATTGATGAGCTTCCTCGCCAAGGGTCCCACCCACTATGAGGTTGCTTCCATGCAAAGGCTCCTCCACTAAAACTGCGTTGTCCATCAAGGTGGTTCAATGTATCTAGAAATCTTTGTTGACTTAGTCAACCTTGACTGAATCTTCATGCCCTGTCCATTTTCACACTCCAGGTGCCTTCATTTTGACTAGCTGGATTGATCTCTATTCACATTGAGCTGGCTTCATTTAAGATCCACTTCTTTGAGAATAAATCCTGTTGACTTGGTGAAATTTGACCTTGTCCACATACTCTAAGCCTTGTCCACACATGTGGATGCTTCATCTGGTTATTTCATGATCCCTTTTCACATTAGGAGGGATTTTTATTCATATTTGAGCAAATTATGAGCCTCCTTGCACATTTATTCATCAATCTAAGTTTTAAGAGAAAAATTATTATTCCCATTAGCTGAAGCTAATTTAGAAATATTACAGTCTCCCCCTCCCAAATGTTTCTTGTCCTCAAGCAACTGAAAGGATGCTGCAAAATCTCCCCTCCTTCTCTTGTGGCCCTTTCATGCAATAGTCTCCTCCATTGCTTCAGAATTTCTGCAAAAATTCCCTCTCCTAATGGCTCCTCCCAAGTGTGCAAGTTGGTCTTTGGTGAATAACCCAAGGGCCTTCCTTATAAAAGAATGGAAGGTCTATGTGGAAACCTCCGTGCTGATCCATGGCCTTCTCAAGATAGAAGTGATGACAATCATGGCAAATTTCATCATCAATGAAGGTCTCCCTCCTCCATGCTATCATCCAAATAAAATGAATCACCTTCCAGCTTGGTAATTCATAGAAAAGCTCCTCCCAATTGCTCATGAGAGGCATGCCCCAAGTGCTCCAACCAAACATATGGTCCCCATCATAAAGAAACAAGTGGTATACAATGGTGGCCATATAGTTTTCCATGCTCCCCTTAGAACATGTAGTGTAGAAGATGTAGGGACTCTCTTCCCCCAAGGACACACCCAACAAATGTGTCTCTCCTCCAACCATGTTACCGAAAAAGATAAGAACATCTTTAGCATGTGGCATCATAAGTAAGATCATGCTAGCTGCCATACACAATAAGGGAGAAGGACAATGGTCCCTCATGTGCAACCAATGCAGTTTTCCTCCTAACTACCATAGAATATGATATGACAAGCATTCTCCCCAACACTTGTTTGCTACCCCATCCTTCTTGCATGATTGGAGAAGGTGTATGATGGTGGGTGTTAAGGAATCATACCATGAAGAGTACATCACCCCTCCAGGATCTCCCAAGGAATGGGTAGCATCACCATTGTTCATGGCCCAAAGTGGCTCATGAAGCTCATCAGAAAAAGTGCCCCTTCTTGGAGCCAAGACCTGCACATGAGTGTTAAGAAAATGCAAGCATACAATAAATACATCATGTGGTTCAACAATACAATGTTTATCATACACTTGATTAAAATCACCAAGGTGGCTCATGTATGAGTTCCCTCTCACACTCAATGAATAAGGAGGTGATAATGATAACTTTTCCCAAGAGCTATGTTCCTCCTCAACCAAAAAATGATCCGTACACTTCCTCATATGAGAGTGCATCTCCTCTTTGAAATTTTCCCACATGAATCCATCTAAGATAGTATGATATGTTCTAATGAAACCAGTGGGGTTTGAAAGCAAGACCTCATAGGTTGTGTTAAGTAGTTTTTTCTTAAGCTTGGAACCTTTAGTTAAGTAAATTTGATCATGAACATAAATGATTCCATTAACTACCTTATACTTTCCATCCATTTCTTTCCCACCAAGAACCTTACATGTGAATAGGTCCTCGGAATATTCCATCAAGAGTTGGGACTCCCAATAAGGGTCTAGGCTTCCCAACATTGACAACGCTGTAGGAGTATGAAATGATGCATTTTTCATATGATGGCTCTCCTCCTTGACATGCTTGATGTCAAAGTCACATGTTGGAGTATTCCCAACTTTCCTTTGCTGCCTCTCTTGCAGTTGATCTTGCTCAAGACAAGATTGAAGTTTAGGAGAGTTGCCCTCCTTTTGAATGGTTCTCTTACTCCAAAACCTCCACAATTTTACTCCTGCATACAAAAATGAAATTATCTCTTTGTTATGTTCAAAAATTTTCATTACGTATTGGAGTATCCTTTGCTGCTCGAAAGCTATGGAGTGGCCCTTTGATACTATGCTCATATCAATACAGATTTCTGAATCTATCCTCTCCAATGAAAATAAATGAATGGAGGATATCAAAGTCAATTTCAGAAAATTTCTTAGCCTTCCATCAATGATCCTCAGTGCTGTAGTGGCTCCTTCCAAGGTTCCCTCTCTAGACAAATATGTTGGTACTGCATATAGTTGAGAGAACACTTTAGTTTTCCTCCAATCAGGAGGTCTTCCTATTGAAATGCCTCCTTGCAAAGAGGCATCAAGGCATAGAGTAGGATGTGGATGTAGGTGGACAGATTTTCCCCTACCTTTGTTGCATAGTTCCTATTGCCTTATTTTTTCTTTCAAAATTTGAAATAGAGAAGGGTACATGCTCTTCATCTTGTGATGCCCTTCCTCCTCTTTTCCTCCTTCTATCCTGCAGATTTGGAAAAAGAAGATTTGAGAACCTCCTTTCTCTAGAAAACAAGGGTTTGCTCTAATTTCTTCTACAAATATCCTCCTCCCCATGAGAAGACTCCATGATGCTTGAAGCTCACAAGCTGAGCCAAGATTGTTTCTATGATACCACTGTAATATCCCAAAACTGGGATTTTCTACAACAATAAGAATA
Source organism: Pinus albicaulis (assembly GCA_034641835.2). Taxonomy (NCBI): domain Eukaryota; kingdom Viridiplantae; phylum Streptophyta; class Pinopsida; order Pinales; family Pinaceae; genus Pinus; species Pinus albicaulis. Next base: position 878,513,496 of record CM076569.1, on the reverse strand, counting down.
CCTTAAGGTATTCCAAAGTTGGAGAGCAGCAAGTGATCAAATCATATAGTGTATTTAAACACATATCTTCCATATAAAAATCACAGCAACGAACTGTGCCTTTATACAATGTCACCAAGTGGGGAAAAGAAGCAATTTTGGCCCCAAAAATGTTATTTTCCGAATATGGAGTTATAAAAGTGAAAAATAACGGTTGTGTCCCTTAGAATAGACAATATAGGACATGTAAATTTAACATAGTTACCGATGAAATAGGTAACCTGACCTCAAAACGGGAACTCTAGCCCAAAAACTCTCAAAAAACATGAAAAAACACCCCAAAAAAAAAAGTGTGTCTTCCAGAACGCACTTGTTTTTTTTTTAAGGTCAAATTTCAACATTTTCTACAATTATGCTAAAAAAAAAATTGTTTGTTGAAAAAAGGATTGAAAAAACACCCCCCAAAAAAAAAGTGTCTTCCAGAACGCAGTTCGTTTTTTTTTAAGGTCAAATTTCAACATTTTATAAAATTATGGTAAAAACAAAATTGTTTCTTGAAAAAATGATTGAAAAAACACCCTCAAAACAAAACCAGTTGATGCTGGAATAACAAAAAAAAAAATTTGTGTCATACTTTTGGCATTTTTAAAAATAGAAGTAACATTTTTTAATTTTTAAAATTCAAACATTAAAAAAAACCTAAAATTTAAGAAAAAAAATAAATTAAAAAAATAAAAACATTTAAAAGCTTAAAATTTAAAAATATATGAAGATAAAAAAATAAAAATAAAAACAAAGTAAAAATTTTAATTCAATCATTAAAAAAAACCTAAAATTTAAGGAAAAAAAAAAAAAAATAAACCAAAAAAAAATTATAATTAAAATTTAAAAAAATATAGAAATTAAAAAATAAAAATAAAAACAAAATAAAAATATTAAATTTAAAAAAAAAAAACAAGTAAAAAAAGGAAGGAAATTAAAAAAAAAAAATATAGAAATTAAATTTAAAAAAGAAAAAGAAAATGCTTATTAAATTTAAAAAAAGAAAAAAAAAAATTAAAACAAATAATTAAATTTAAGGAAATATATTAAATTTTAATAAATTTAAAAATTCAAAATTAAAAAAAAAAACACTATTCAAATTAAAAGGAAAAAAAAAAAAATAATTAAAAATAAAAAATAAAAATAAAATACAATAAAAATATCAAATTTAAAACAATATATATTAAAAAAACAAATAAACTATAAAAAATAAATTAAATTTAAATTATAAAAAATAAAATATATATATGAACTTAAATTAAAATAGGTATATACATCAAATTTTATTAAATTAAAAAAGAGAGAGGTTAATATTAAAATAACAAATTAAATTTAAAAACAAAAATATTAAATTTTAATAAATAAATGAATAAACAAATAAATTTTGAAAGAAAAAATAAATTTTAAATATAAAAGAAAAAAAAATATATATTGTTAAACGAAAACTTTAAAAACTTTAAAAATCAATTAAAAGTGGAAAATTGAAAAAAAAAAAAAGAAAAAAAATTAAATAAAAAAAATTAAAAAAAAAATTAATTTAAAAAAATTAAGTTTCATTTTTAAAAAAATCTAATTTTAAATACACAATTTTAATTGAAATAAAAAATATAAAAAATTTACATAATTAACAAAAAAAAAAAAAAAGAAGAGTAAAACATTTAAAAAACATATTAAATCGAAATAAATTAAAAAAAAATATAAAAAATTTATTAAATTTTATAAAATTATATTAAAAACCTAAAAGTAAAAGTTAATAACAATGAAAAATTATGAAATTAAAAAAAAAAAAAAAATCAATTAAATAAAAAAAATGGGCGAAATTTAATAAAAATTATTAAAAATAATAATAATAATAATAAATTTAAAACAAAAAATAAAAAAATTTTAAAAAAAATCAATTAAAATAAAATTTAAAAAAAAAAAAACAATTAAAATTTTTTTTTTTAAAAAAAATCAATTAAAAAAAAACATTTAAAATTTAAAAAAAAAAAAAAAATCAATAAAAAAGAGTTTTTTATTGGAGCGGCCCGCCCGCTGGGCGGCGCAGCCGCCCTCCTGGGCCCCCGCGGGCGGAGGGCCGATTCCCGGGCCCCAGCGGGCGGGCCGCTCCAATAAAAAACTCTTTTTTATTGATTTTTTTTTAAAAAAAAATTTTTAAATGTTTTTTTTTTTAATTTTTTTTTTTAATTGATTTTTTTTTAAAAAAAAAATTTTAATTGTTTTTCTTTTTTTAATTGATTTTTAAAAAAAAAAAATTTAATTGTTTTTTTTTAATGTTTTTTTTAATTGTTTCTTTCTAATTTTTTTTTTTTTTAATTTGAAAAAATAATTTTTTTTTTTTCAAAAAATAATTTTTTTTTTTAATTTAATATTTTTATTTGAAGTAAAATTCTTTTTTTTTTTTTTTTTTTAAATATATACTTACATCTATTTTTTATTTGATTTTATTTTTTATTTTTTATTTTTTTTTAATTTTTAATATTTTTATTTTAATTTGATTTAAAAAAAATAAATTTGAATTTCAAAAAATTTAAAATTATTTTTTTAATTCAATTTTTTTATTTTAAATTCAATTTGTTTAATTTTTTTTATATTTAATATTATAGAATAATTTTTTTTTTTAATTTAAAATTTAAAATTTATTTATTAAAATTTTTAAATTTTAATTTAATTTAATTGTTTTTCTTATTTTTTTCGTTTATTTAGTTTTTCATTTTTAAAATTTATAAATGGTTTCACTAAAAAAAAAAAAAAAAACACTAAATTTATGTATATTTGTTTTTTAATTATGGCGGCAACACTAAATTTATATATTTGTTTTAATTATTTGCACGCGGTTTTTTCTATTATTTTTGTTTTTTAATGATAGGTTTTTTTTTTTTTTTTTTTTTTTTTTAAATATATACTTACATCTATTTTTTATTTGATTTTGTTTTTTTTTTTTACTCTTTTTTCATTTTTAATATTTTTATTTTAATTTGATTTAAAAAAAAATAAATTTGAATTTCAAAAAATTTAAAATTATTTTTTTAATTCAATTTTTTTTATTTTAAATTCAATTTGTTTAATTTTTTTTATATTTAATATTATAGAATAATTTTTTTTTTAAATTTAAAATTTAAAATTTATTTATTAAATTTTTAAATTTTAATTTAATTAATTGTTTTTCTTATTTTTTTTTGCTTTTTATTTAGTTTTTCATTTTTTAAAATCTATAACAGTTTTATTAAAAAAAAAAAAACACTAAATTTATGTATATTTGTTTTTTAATTATTTAACGTTAGGTTTTTTTAATTTTGTTTTTTAATGATAGGTTTTTTTTTTTTTTTTTTAAATTTTTATTTTTTTTTTTTCATCAACTGTTTTTTTTTTTTTTTTTTTGTAAATTTTAAAAGTTGTATTTTTTTCCTTATTATTATTATTATTTTTTAATTTATATTTTTAAATTTAAATTTATTTTTTTTTTTATTTTTTTTTCCTAAATTTTAATTTTGTAATTTTAATTATTTTAAAATTTTTTTTAAATATATATATATTTTTAAATATATTGTTTTTTTTAATAAGTTCGAAAAAAAATGTTTTTTTTTTTTTTTTTTTTTTTTTTTTTTTTTTTTTTTTTTTTTTTTTTTTTTAATTATGTGTTTTTTTTTCAAATTTTGTCATTTCCTTTGATATAATTTTCAAATATTTTTGTTTTTATTTATTTATTTTTGCTTAAATTTTTATTTTTACGAGCTATTTTTGTTTTTTTTACATATTTATTAGGTTTTTTTTTATTGTTTTTATATATATATTTTTATCTAAGTTTTGTGTTTTATTACCAACATGAAAATCACCACTCTAAAAAAAAAAGGTTGATGCAACATCAATACGTTTCAAAATTAGCATGAAAATCACCGCTATAAAAAAAAAAAGTTGATGCAGCATCAATACGTTTCAAAATTAGCATGAAAATCACCACTCTAAAAAGGTTGATGTTACATCAATACGTTTCAAAATTAACATGAAAATCACCGCTCTTAAAAAAAAAAAGTTGATGCTGCATCAATACGTTAAAAAATTAGCATGAAAATCACTAACATTTTAAAACAAATATTCATACTTCATAAATAAAAATATTAGAGTGTCAAAAATGTGCTAAAAAAAAAAATGGTGATTCTGCATCACCACTTTTCAAAATCGGGTGCTTTTTATGCTACCAAAAAAAAGTAGGTAACATTGCGGTTACCTATTTCATCGGTAACATTGTTAGTATGAAAAATATTTTCAGAAACAAATGCCATTAGCCTAGTTAAACAGGCCTCCCATGCTCAAAACAGTTTAAAATTGACAAAACCCCAAGACTGCAAAATACTAGAGTTGCTACCTAAGAGACTGCACCGTCTAATGGAGGTAAAAATCAAAAAATAGAGAAATAAATCATATCTTCTTATTATATTACTCAATGAAGCATAAAATCAGGGATCTAATCTCTTTTATATAGATCCAAGAAGACCTGGCAAGAGTTTCTTGACAGAAATGATATACATGAAGAAGCTGCTGCAAATATGTAGCTGAATCACACTATAAGGCTGAAGCTCTACATAATAATGGCTGAACAGCCAAAGAAATGGCTGTAGATGCTTCCTCTAGCTTTCCCAAAGAAAGGCTAATCTTCCTCTTGGGAAACTAGCTTCTCAAAATGGGGTTTTGACCCCTCCCACTGCACACCTTAAGAAATAATGCAGTTTTCTGAAGGGACTGCGTTTTTGCTGAAGGTGATTTCTTGGCACAACACCTGATAGCAGAAATTTCAAATCATAATTCTCGTCTTAGATTTCTCAAGCAAGATCTCCAAGAAAGAGTAGGGAATCCCCACCCGGGAAAACCCTTGCACTAAGCAGTGCAACAACTTAGCTAAAAAACCAAGTATGTAGGAAGTCTAAGAAGACCACATAAAAATGTAATCTCCAATATGCTCATATTCTTTCCATGTCCTTCATTATATAATTGATGAGCTTCCTCACCAAGGGTCCCACCCACTATGAGGTTGCTTCCATGCAAAGGCCCCTCCACTAAAACTGCATTGTCCATCAAGGTGGTTCAATGTATCTAGACATATTTGTTGACTTAGTCAACCTTGACTGAATCTTCATGCCCTGTCCCTTTTCACACTGAAGGTGCCTTCATTTTGACTAGCTGGATTGATCTCTATTCACATTGAGTTGGCTTCATTTAGGATCCACTTTTTTGAGAATAAATCATGTTGACTTGGTCAAAATTGACCTTTTCCACATAGTCTAAACCTTGTTCACACATGTGGATGCTTGATATGGTTATTTCATGATCCCTTTTCACATTATGAGGGATTTTTATTCATATTTCAGCAAATTATGAGCCTCCTTGCCCATTTATTCATCAATCTAAGTTTTAAGAGAAAAATTAATATTCCCATTAGCTGAAGCTAATTTAGGAATATTACAGTCTCCCCCTCCCAAATGTTTCTTTTCCTCAAGCAACTACAAGGGTGCTGCAAAATCTCCCCTCCTCTTATGGCCCTTTCATCCAATAGTCTCCTCCATTGCTTCAAAATTTCTGCAAAAAATTATGTCTCCTAATGGCTCCTCCCAAGTGTGCAAGTTGGCCTTTGGTGAATAACCCCAAGAGCCTTCCTTATAAAAGAATGGAAGGTCTATGTGGAAACCTCTTTGCTGATCCATGGCCTTCTCAAGATAGAAGTGATGACAATCATGGGGAATTTCATCATCAATGAAGGTCTCCCTCCTCCATGCTATCATCCAAATAAAATGAATCACATTCCAGCTTGGTAATTCATAGAAGATCTCCTCCCAATTGCTCATGAGAGGCATGCCCCAAGTGCTCCAACCAAACATATGGTCCCCATCGTAAAGAAACAAGTGGTATATAATGGTGGCCATATAGTTTTCCAAGCCCCCCTTAGAACATGTAGTGCAGAAAATGTAGGGACTCTCTTCCCCCAAGGACACACCCAAAAAATGTGTCTCTCCTCCAACCATGTTCCCAAAAAAGATAAGAACATCTTCAACATGTGGGATCATAAGTAAGATCATGCTAGATGCCATATACAATAAGGTTGAAGGACAATGGTCCCTCATGTGCAACCAGTGCAGTTTTCCTCCTAACTGCCATAGAATATGATATGACAAGCGTTCTCCCCAACACTTGTTTGCTGCCCCATACTTCTTGCATGCTTGGAGAAGGTGTATGATGGTTGGTGTTAAGGAATCATACCATGATGAGTACATCACCCCTCCAGGATCTCCCAAGGAATGGCTAGCATCACCATTGTTCATGGCCCAAAGTGGCTCATGAAGCCCATCAGAAAAAGTGCCCCTTCTTGGAGCCAAGACCTACACATGAGTGTTAAGAAAATGCAAGTATACAATAAATACATCATGTGGTTCAGCAATACAATGTTTATCATACACTTGATTAAAATCAGCAAGGTGGCTCATGGATGAGCTCCCTCTCACACTCAATGAATAAGGAGGTGATAATGATAACTCTTTCCAAGAGCTATGTTCCTCCTCAACCAACAAATGATCCATGCACTTACTCATATGACAGTGCATCTCCTCTTTGAAATTTTCCCATATGAATCCATCTAAGATAGTATGATATGTTCTAATGAAACCAGTGGGGTTTGAAAGCAAGACCTCATAGGTTGTGTTAAGTAGTTTTTTCTTGAGCCTGGAACCTTTAGTTAAGTAAATATGATCATGAACATAAATTATTCCATTAACTACCTTATACTTTCCATCCATTGCTTTCCCATCAAGAAACTTACATGTGAATAGGTCCTCAGAATATTCCATCAAGAGTTGGGACTCCCAATAAGGGTCTAGGCTTCCCAACATTGACAGTGCTGTAGGAGTATGAAATGATGCATTTTTCATATGATGGCTCTCCTCCTTCACATGCTTGATTTCAAAGTCACATGTTGGAGTAGTCCCAACTTTCCTTTGCTGCCTCTCTTGCAGCTGATCTTGCTCAAGACAAGGTTGAAGTTTAGGAGAGTTACCCTCCTTTTGAAAGTTTCTCTTACTCCAAAACCTCCACAATTTTTCTCCTGCATAAAAAAATGAAATTATCTCTTTGTTATGTTCAGAAATTTTCATTACATATTGGAGTATCCTTTGCTGCTTGAAAGCTATGGAGTGGCCCTTTGATACTATGCTCATATCAATATAGATTTCTAAATCTATCCTCTCCAACGCAAATAAATGAATGGAGGATAGCAAAGTCAATTTTAGAAAATTTCTTAGCCTTCCATCAATGATCCTTAGCACTGTAGTGGCTCCTTCCAAGGTTCCCTCTCTAGACAAATATGTTGCTACTGCATATAGTTGAGAGAACACTTTAGTTTTCCTCCAATCAGGAGGCCTTCCTGCTGAAATGCCTCCTTGCAAAGAGGCATCAAGGCATAGAGTAGGATGTGGATGTAGATTTGGAAAAATAAGATTTGAGAACCTCCTTTCTCTAGACAACAAGGGTTTGCTCTAATTTCTTCTACAAATCTCCTCCTCCCAATGAGAAGACTCCATGATGCTTGAAGCTCACAAGTTGAGCTAAGATTGTTGCTCTAATACCACTGTAATATCCCAAAACCGAGATTTTCTACAACAATAAGAATACCTTAAGGTATTCCAAAGTTGGAGAATAGAAAGTGATCAAATCATATAGTGTATTTAAACACATAGCTTCCATAGAACAATCACAGCAACGAACTATGCCATTATACAATGTCACCAAGTGGGGAAAAGTAGCAATTTTGGCCCCAAAAACGTTCTTTTCTGAATATGGAGTTATAACAGTGAAAAATAATGGTTGTGTCCCTTAGAATAGACAATATAGGACATGTATGAAAAATATTTTCAGAAACAAATTCCTTTAACCTATTTAAACAGGCCTCCCATGCTCAAAACAGCTTAAAATTGACAAAACCCCATGACTGCAAAATACCGAAGTTGTTGCCTAAGAGACTGCACAGTCTAATGGAGGTAAAACTCAGAAAGTAGAGAATTAAATCAGATATTATTATTAGATTACTCAATGAAGCATAAAATCAGAGTTCTAATCTATTTTATACAGATCCAAGAAGACCCGGTAAGGGTTTCTTGACAGAAATGATATACATGAAAAATCTGCTGCAAATCTGTGGCTGAATCATGCTGTAAGGCTGAAGCTATGCATAATAATGTCTGAACATGAAAATAAATGGCTGTAGATGCTTCCTATAGCTTTCCCAAAGAAAGGTTGATCCTCCTCTCGGGAAACTAGCTTCTCAAAATCGGGTTTTGACCCCTCCCACTGCACACCTTAAGAAATAATGTAGTTTTCTGAAGGGACTGCATTTTTGTTGAAGGTAAGTGCTTGGCCCAACACCTGATAGTAGAAAATTTAGATCAGAAGTCTCCTCTTATATTTCTCAAGCAAGATCTCTAAGAAAGAGTAGGGAATCCCCACCCGGGAAAACCCTTGCACTAAGCAATGCAGCAACTTAGCTAAATAGCCAAGTATACAGGAAGTATAAGTAGACCACATAAAAATATAATCTCCAATATTCTCATATGCTTGCCATCTCCTTCATTATATAATTGATGATCTTCCTCACCAAGGGTCCCACCCACTATGAGGTTGCTTCCATGCAAAGGCTCCTCCACTAAAACTGCATTGTTCATCAAGGTGGCTCAATGTATCTTGACATCTTTGTTGACTTAGTCAACCTTGACTGAATCTTCATGCCCTGTCCCTTTTCAGACTCAAGGTGCCTTCATTTTGACTAGCTGGATTGATCTCTATTCACATTGAGCTGGCTTCATTTAGGATCCACTTCTTTGAGAATAAATCATGTTGACTTGGTCAAACTTGACCTTGTCCACATATTCTAAACCTTGTTCACACATGTGGATGCTTGATATGGTTATTTCATGATCCCTTTTCACATTAGGAAGGATTTTTATTCATATTTGAGCAAATTATGAGCCTCCTTTCCCATTTATTCATCAATCTAAGTTTTAAGAGAAAAATTAATATTCCCATTAGCTGAAGCTAATTTAGGAATATTACATCCTTTTTCACCTCCACTTATTTAGAGAGAAATGTATTGTATGTATATTAGATTCCCACACCTTATAAAAGTGTGGGGATAGGACTTTTCAAAGATCCTGCCGTTATGGGTATTTTTCCTCTTCCTCTACCCAACACTGCTCGGGTCAATAAGATCTCCACTTATTTTGATCCATGGATCATCCCTTCAACTAATTAGTTTGATTAGTTTGGTGATGTGATGTCGTTAATCCCAATAAAAATTTATTATTGTGACATCATCTCGGCTTTGACATCCCCTTGTGATCATACTTCTTCAAGTATGTCTCTCGACTCATATTCTCAATCCCCTTGGATCGATCGTTCAGATTGTCCCAATCCCTTGGATAAGACATTTCCAAATGATGAAGCTATTGTGGAAACTATGTCTCTTGAGGATCCTCCTTGGTACGATACTCATCATCATTCCTCCTTCTTACCTAGTCTTGGGGAAAATCTACCTGTCTTGAGAATTTTTCTTCCCAAGCTCCTTCCCAACTGCTTCAAATACCTATTCTAACACATGAAATATTTGTGGAAGGCAACATGGGAAATATCACTCAAAAGATTCCGTTTGACATCTTCGTTAAACTGGGGGTTTTCGAGAACATCCACATTGGGGTGACCTGTTCTCCTGATGAGATTCGAGTCTATACTAGCCTTTTCCGAGAATTTCGAGATGTCTTCGCTTGGTCCTACAAGGAAATGTCAAAGCGGGCTTCATTTATCTGGTCCCATTGACAGATTGGGTCTCTAACATAGTCCCTGTGAATAAAAAGTAGGGTACCATTCGATTTTGTGTGGATTACTGTGATATCAATCATGCTTATCCTAAGGATAACTATCCTACTCCCTTCCTCAACCAGATCATTGACGAATGTGTCGGGAGTGAGAAATTTTCCCTTATGGACGGATTCTCTGGTTATAACCATATTAATATACTACTGGCTGATCAACATAAATCCACCTTCATCTATCCGTGGGGCACTTTCATGAATAAAAATCTTCCTTTTGGCCTGAAAAATTTTGGGGCCACATTCCAACGGGCAATGTCATATGATTTTCATGATATTAAGCACATTGTCCAACCTTTCCTGGATGACATTTCCACTCATTCCACTAAGCGTCAAGACCACTCGGACCACCTTTGTTAGATTTTTCTTCATTGCAGATGATACAACATTCGGCTTAGTCCGCATAAGTGCGTCTTTTGCGTCGACTCCTACAGAATTCTTGGGTTTGTTGTTTCAAAATACAGCATTTGTCTCGATCCTTTCAAGATCGAGGCCACCATTAATCTGCCCTCCCCTTCCTCGTTACACCAGTTGTAGAGTTTTCATGGGAAATCTAATTTCTTGCGTCATTTTATACCAACCTATGCTAAGGTAGCCAAAGGTTACACGCAATTTCTTAAGCAATACATCCCGTTCTTATGGGACGAGATTGCCCAAAAATCTTTCAATTCACTGAAGACCATTCTTGTCAATGCTCCTCTTTTGCGTCCCCCAAATTATCATCGTGATTATTTACTATATCTGGCTTCTGATTTTAGCACTATCACCATGGTTCTCATACAAGACGATGATGATGGTAATGAGAACATAATCTATTATCTCAGCCGTAAACTTCTTGACACTGAAACACGTTATGCTCATGTCGAGAAATTGGCATTGGTAGTTTTTCAAGCCGTCCAAATTTTTTGTCATTATATTCTACTTCGTACTACCACCATGATTTCTGATTGCAACCCCATGACCTATCTTTTAACATGACCTTTGCTGAGGGGCAAGTACTCGAAGTGGATATTTATCCTCCAAGAGTTCGATTTGGAGTTCACTTCTGCCAAATTGAAGAAATCATTGGTTCTAGCCGAATTGATCTGCTCCTTACCTTCTACCTCTACTCCTTCTGGTTATGAGGAATGCATTCTAGACAATACTCTCTTTTTTATTAGCACCCTTGATCCATGGTACAGTGATATCATCGTGTATCTCCAGACTTCCACTTTCTGGTCCAATTTAACGAAAGATGCTTATTAGCGTATCCACCATCATTCGCAACCCTATCGCATAGTCGGAGATACTTTATACCGCATTGGAGATGATTCTTCTCTCCGTCGGTGTTTAACCCTCGAGGAGGCTGAAAAATTTCTTAATGAGTGCCATTCTGGCGCATGTGGTGGTCACATGTCTGTGTATGTTACTGCTCAAACAATTCTTTGTGACGGGTCCATTTTCAAAGATTGTATCCTCGCTATTCGTAAATGTCACGAGTGCCAGATCTACTAGCGCAAGATGCACACGCCACCCGCTCACCTCCATCCCGTTATTACCGCTGGCCCTCGGCGAAGTGGGGTATCGATTTCTTGCGATGTCCTTGCTCGACCCGAGGGGGCATGGTTGAATGTTATCATGCCTCAGAGACTACTACAAATGGGCTAAAACCCTGATCACACCACACTGTATTTACAAGCCAGATCGGCCAATTTCTTTTCAATCATCTGATTACCAGGTTTGGAGTCCCTCAAGCCATTGTCACTGACCATGGCTCTCATTTTTTCCATTATATGATGGTTGAGTTGACTACTAAGTTGGGTCTGCATCACAACATCTCAACGTCGTACTACCCCCAGGCCAATGGCCAGGTTGAAGCCGTGAACAAAGTCTTAGTCACCATGCTTCAGTGTACTATTGGGATGCACAAGTCCAATTGGCATCTCATGTTGTTCTCAGCTCTCTGGACTTACCGAACCTCGATGAAGGATGCAACTAGATTCACCCCATTTCAGCTTGTTCATGGTCTGGAAGATACCCTTCCGATTGAATGTGAAATTCCTCCACTCAATATATTTTTTGAATTACTGTTGAATACCTCACCAGAGGAATAATGTCTTCTACATTTGGAAAGGCTTGATGAAACTCTCCACTTTGCTGCTCTAGTCATAGAGGCACAGAAAAAGCGGGTCAAAGCCCACTTTGACCAAATGATTTCCCCTCGTACCTTCGTAGAAGGATACTTAGTCCTCTTGTATGACCAAGCTCATGATAAGTTGGGGGCAGGAAAATTAAAACCCATGTGGCATGGGCCCTACGTCGCCAAGTGTGTTCTGCAGAATAGGGCCTATGAGCTAATTGATTATGAAGGCTATCCCTTGGATCATCCCAGAAATGGGTTGTATCTCAAAAAATATTATGCATGAGTTTCTCGTGCATTATTTTTGTACATAAGTATGTTTTTCATTTTTGTACATTTTTGGCTTGGTGTACTTTGTGAACAACTTTTTCTGCTTATTATGTCTTTTCTTACTATGCAGATGTTTTTCACTCCTTATGTCGGTTTCACTGATGGTGCCACTCGCGGTACCCGGAACCTATCCTCCGCGACTTGGGTGATTTATGATCCTAAAGGTGAGTTGTTAGACCTTCAAATTATTTTCCTAGAATGTGCAACCAACAATGTCGTTGAATATAGTGCAGTTATCGAACTTCTAACTGAAGCAATTGCCCTTGCCATTCATGAATTAATTGTAAACCTAGAATCTCAACTTGTTTTTCTCTAGCTCAATGGGAGTTATTCTGTCCGAAACCCTCATATTTTAAGGATGTATTTGAGTTTTTGTTTGTTATAAAGGAATTTTGATTATATCACATATTAGCATATTCCCAGAAGAATGAATACGTTAACTGATGCAGTAGCAAATATTGTATTAGATAGAAATTTGCAAAATTTGTAAAAGAAATAATCATCACATAGTAAGATTTAGACAGGAAAATAAGCATATATATATATATATATATATATATATATATATATATATATATATATATATATATATATATATATATATATATATATCGATTGTTTGCATTAGCTTATACATCATAATTCAAAACATATATGTGTTTCGGTTATACCCCAAGATGTTATGTCTCTAAAAAATATGCAGAAATGAAACCTAGGTGTCTAATCCACATGGTGCTCATGATAGCACGTTACTTCCTGCACGACATGTCTCATTAGTTGGTGGATGTGGTTGGACACTCCTGAAGTGTGCCATTGATAAGCACGATGAATATCCTCGAATCTCATGTAATCTTGGATCCCACTGGTGAGCCCCTCTAAGTTATGTGCGATTTCTTCCTCGTCGCTTCCCTCAACATGATGGGCCACTTCAAAATCCATTAGGACCCTTCGAGCTATTGGATACATCCCCGTAGGTATCTTTGGTCCAACATCTGCATCACATGGGTAAATTTCAGAACACATATATATTAAAAAAGAATGTAATACTCATAAAAAATAAAAAAAATGAGTTTTTACCTCTTTCCTCGTCCCAGTAGTCCCCTTCTGGAAGTGGAAGATCCAGATCCTCTCTAAATTTGGTGCCTATGTATGACCAGTCTTCTACCACGATGAGTTGTCAGCGCAACCAATCAAATAACTCTGGTTTCCAGGACATGTGTTGTCCACCTCCTGATCAAGGCATCAACTCTGCCCAATGAACCATCCGTGGCTCTCGTCAGAATATTGGTAACCGTTCCATGATGAACGGTATCAAGATGGACCCATATCCAAACTGCTTTAGCTTACCATTTTTGCATTTAGTTAGCTGACGTTTTAAGTTTATTGTTACTTCTTCCACCCAATTGAAAATTTCTGGAGCCATGCAATCTACGACTAATTAGAATTGCATCTTCGTAGCTTCATGGGGAGCCTAAGATCTGGTAGCCCGAGTAATAGTATGTATAACTACTCTCAATGGTAAGTCAAGCACTGTCTGAATGTCCAGCTTGCCACTCTTATATCCTTTCTTTGCTCCATGACAGAATCTAACTATCATCATGCCCATGCTCTCTCCCAGGGCTCGAGTACCTGTCAGCAGTGGTCACTCTCCACTCCGTGACAATCTAGTTATGAAGTAGATGTAGGAGACCTCTATCTCCAGTTCTTGGTCGTGAATCATGAATCTCTGTCGATCAACTTCCCAGACATTGATCAAGTATTCTAGTAGCTCTATCTAAGCTCTCAAGCATGGGGCCATGAAAAATTTCAAGAGCCCGCAGTTTCTTAGGGCATTCATTCATGCATCATTTTCCATGGCTTGTTCATCCTCTTCCCCATGCTCTCACTCCCATTTTAGCTGCTAATTATTCCTGAAAAAATGGCATACAATCTCCCATAAGCCACATAGCTAAAATTTGATCCATTTGACTGTGCATTTTTAGAGGAAGATGATAAAAATTTGGGCGCGACACTCGGCACTACTGTTTTTCAGACAGCTGTGCTGAGCGGCACCTTCCCATTGTAAAATCGGGGAGGTAGGAGCGACTTGGTGCCTGGAATCGGCGCCGACCACCACAACCACTATTTTTCAAAGCCCTATCACAAATGCATCAAACCATGAAAACCAATATTAAATCGATTAAAATTCAAGGGAAGTTCAGATCTCCTACCTGGAAAAAGTGGATTCGAAAATGACCTCCTGGATTGCCTGCAGTCAGCTCCACAAATTCGTAGTGGAAACCAGTAAAAAATGATCATAAGAAGGTGAAAAGGTAAAATTAAATTGTTTTTACTATTTGCATTGTTTTATAGCCTTTTCCAACCCTAATTAGGTTAGGTTTTTGGAAACATTTTCAGCTATTTATATTTTTTTTCCTTCTAAAAAATGGGTTTTACATTTGTTTCTTATGCAACAATAGGTCCTAAAGCTGGTGAAAATGAAGAAACGAGTTGTATTTTATTACTTTTTCAGACTCGGTAAAAAAAAAAAAAAATCACCCCCTGGAGTTATCTTTCATCTCTTTTTTGACTCCCAAAACATGAAAAGATTGTCGAGACTCTTGTCGTTTTGAACTCGCTAAAGGCTGTGAAACGTCATCTGCCTAGTATACGTTTACCCATTTTTTGGGCCGGGACAGATTATTTACGAAAACAGAATACCTTAGTCAAACTTGGCTAAGAGGTTCTCTCAGATATTGTTTTCTACCTTTTCAAATCTGAGGGAAGACCTACAAAAAGGGACCTTGTGGAATTTTATTTTTGCCTCTTTTCAAACTCTCTAAACATGAAAAGATGCCGATTTTTTCCTTTGTCAGACTCGTTAAATATAAATGACATGGGAGGTCATTGCCATGACGCTACCGAGTTCCTCCTTCCAAGGGCTCGTAAAATGTACTAGGATGGATTCGTCTGAATGAAAAAATTATATGACAAGCATATACTATCCCCTTCAAGCTTGTTTCCAAAAATAATTGGGGTACTCACCAGAAATGGCGGGGGAAAATGGAACTAGTTGTCACTCATGTTGGAAGTATGTCACTCTTGAACATGACACTTGTCTGTAGTTCATGTTGGGTTGGGGACATCCCAAATTCTTCATTTTTCAACCATTGGTTTGGGTTATCTCTTTTGACCTCTCATCTACTCTTTGCCTTGTCACCATGACCTCAGATCCTTTGATGTCAAATACTGCCAAATTTTGGAGTCGTGTCGCCATATGTTCAAGAGAATTCCTTCTGCAATTTTCAACCCCTGATCCTCTGTTCAGTATCGATTCACTACCATATTATTCCTCTATCTCATGTCAATGATGTGGTAAACATTATGGCCCTCCTTCAACCGATCGCTTCCTATTGACTTCAACTCATTATCCAGGAAGTTGATCCAGAGACTCCCTTCTGGTACCTTAGAGCGTGCATGCCTAAATGGAAATTTCTTCACATTAAACAACTGGTTCTCATTATTGGCCTTCAATCAAATTATTTCACGGGTGTTTGACTCTAGCTCATGCTTCACATTCCATGGATTGTACTAGCAGTACCTTGAGAGCCATTGTCATTATTGGTGGTTTATCTCGCGCCTGTTAAAAACTTCCATCATTGGATGGTAATTAGACAAATTTCTTGCATGTTCAACTTTAGTTCATGTATTCACATGCTTGAATTTTTACTTGTTCTGGTTGGGATAGAGCGCAAGACCTTGGATTTTGTCTAATAAAACCAGGCTATGGGATGTGTTGGTTTATCATGATTGTATATACATGACTCTTCTGATTGGGTGGTTGCGACCATACCTGAGTGTATTTTATGATCCTTTTCATTGGATGGTTGTGTCCATGCCATGGATCTTATTACATGATATCTATTATGGATGGCTGTGCCCATACCTTATATTCATGTATTAGAGATATAAGTCAAACTTGATCTTGCAGGTCTTCCAACGGCGGCATTTTGGTTTGGGCATATTCTCGTAAAGAATTTAATCCCTCCCTCTCTCTTGCACTTCATGCTTTAGGGGGCATCTGTTACACAATACTTTGTCACTATATTTGCAATCCCCATTCTGAACATTGGAGGACCATTTCAATGACCCCTATGTACTGTCATACATTTCCATGAATATCATTGCATCCCTTGACATGTGAGGAACACAATATTTGGTGATCATTCCTCAAGTAGACCCTCAAAAACCTATGCTTTTGGGTCAGTGCTGGTAGGTAGTTATGTCCTCACACCCACGGTCAAATTTACATGGAGCCTAGCATCATGGTCGATGTGTATCTAAAGAGAACCCGCACCGAGCTACTTTTGGAAATCTTTTTAAAATAGAAACGAAGCTTCCATGATCTAACAACTTTGTGGGTGGAGGCACGATTGTTTGTTAGACTGGATCCAGTTGAGTTTCTCCCTTTGGCCTATTAGTTCCTATAAATGTGAAACTTCCCAAAGGGATAGACCTCTCCTCCACCTTATGTGGATCCCAAACCTCCTCCTCCTCTCCTATAAATTATTCTTCCTCACATTGATTTAGCTAGCTTAGCAATCAATAGTTATAGTTGATGTGTTGAAGAGAGTAGAGAAGAGTCCATTGTTGTGAGAGAGAGTTTAACCCCATCGCCTCATTAAGTCAAACAATGAACGAATTATTGTAGACGTGCCCGACTGAACCTGTCAAAGGAGGTATACAACTTCAAGGTGCAGGTTGTAAACTTCTTTTTCATATATCAATATTACATGACTGGTTTGGCTCCAACTTTGTTTCTGTTTATATTTGAAGTGTTTAACTCTCCTTGATTAGTTGGATAGTTGTAGATGAATATATATGTTTGTATGTTTTCAGTGTTTTTTTTTATCTTTGTACAGGTGCATGAACGTCATCACCAACGAAGCGCAAGGCGTGGAGACAAAGATCGAGGAATTGTTGCAACGTGCCACAACAAGGGCATTGGACTGAGGTAGGATATCTGTTCCAGTCCATATTTCATTTACAAACCAGGAATTTAGGAATTCAACGTGTTCCCTTGTTGCTAAACCCAACCTAGGGAAAGAGGGATCGCCTCTATCTCCAGAGGGGATTTGCCTGCAAAACAGTATGTTGTTTCAGAAATTCATTGAAGAGAAAATTGGGGAATGTTCAACTTTCAATGTAATATTGCAAAATAGGAAAAGCAACAATACTGAACATAAAAATGGAAAATAACAGTGAATATCAATACACCAAGATGTAAGACAAACGTAGAGCTATATTATTAAACATATTAACAATAATGAGCACAAAATATTGAGGATAAAGTCACTCAAGCAATATAACACAAGCCCCCAATAATCACATAGTCAAATACATGAAGAGTTGCTGCTATTCAAAATGTCGAAAGATCAATACAACACATTCCCAATGGACATAACTGCAACTAGAAACATATGATGATATAGAAAAACTGATATATGTCTCAAGAGATGCCGTAAATAAAGATCTAGGCTCTCAAACACCTTTCCAAGACAACCCATAAAGGGTTTCCAGAAATACACAAAATACAAAATGGTGATCTACAGCCCTAGGACTAAAGAATCACTACAACTGAATAACTAGAAGGACGTGGCTGAAAATGATGTAGAAATGTGTGGAACTCCTCCAATAGATTCTCCCAAGTGAAAGGTTGATCCCTTCACTGAAAATCTAACCCTCCAAATGAAGCACCAAACCCTCCTTTGCAAATTCTCAATCTGATAATGCAGTCTAGGAAGGAAACTGCATTGTAGGAGGTGGTAGTCGCTAGGCCTAATGCCAAATGATGAAATCACTACAAGAAAAAAGGACATTGGTGAGGGTCATGCTTGTGACAGACCTTTAAGGCCCATCACCAATGTCACATATGGTGACGGTCCTTAAAAAACATCACTGTAAGTGTTTATAGTGATGGTCCTTTAAGGTTCGTCACAAAAGCCATTTTCAATGACACTTTTGGTGAGGGTCGTTAAAGGCCCATCACTAATTCTCTCATTGGTGACACTCCTAGTGGCGGAATTTTAATGACCCTCACCAATGCTCTTTTTGTTACTTTTGGTGACGGCCAAAAAATGTATGTCACCATTGATCATTCCAATGAGTTTTTGATGACGCTATATGCATGTTAATATATTTTTTTTCAAAAGGTAACGATTTAAGGCCATTATTGTGGAGTATTTTTTATGATATTTCCAAGGCCA
Organism: Pinus albicaulis; assembly: GCA_034641835.2. Taxonomy (NCBI): domain Eukaryota; kingdom Viridiplantae; phylum Streptophyta; class Pinopsida; order Pinales; family Pinaceae; genus Pinus; species Pinus albicaulis. The sequence goes on along the minus strand of CM076569.1, from coordinate 878,494,879 downwards.
TAGTGGTTAGAATCGATCAATTTTTTAATAATTAATTAGTGTGTATCATTTCCCTCAAGTAATCACTAGTCGAATAGAGTTTTCCTATGAGTCAACACATGAATCATATCTATTAAGTTTATTATCAATCAAATTTCCTTTAGATAAGGTTCCACTAGTGTGTGTAGGAAATGTATTATTTAATACATAATCAAGCTATGACAATTCTATTAATGAGAAAGACCTAACACTCCTCAACAATACGGGCACACCTTAAATTAACGCTTTGTCACACACTAACATTTCTTAGCACCTCGCATGTCTTGGAACATTGTTTTACCTAGACCATCTTGTCATGAAATTGACACCAAAGCACATGGTGGCATGTGCTAGCACAACATGGAACTCTCCTATCATGTTTTGGCATGCATGTAGTCCTTAGCATGCCCTGGAACACCTTGGTTGAATGCATTGACATACATTAGCACTTGGCACACAATGTCACTTGACATGTATTGGGACCTATTATTAGTGTGACTAGCATGCCCCTTTTGAAAAAGATAAAGTCCCGACTTATTAACCCTCTTATGTGTTCATTTAATTAAATTTTAGCTTGGTTCTTTCTTTTGTTGCCTTGACACTTCTTGACACATATTGACATACCCTGGCAACCTGCACATCCTTAGCACTTGGCATGTATTGGAATATCTTGGCACTATTTGGCACATATAGTTAGCACACCCTGGAACTCCCTATCAAACTTTGGCACTTCTTTAAATTCCTTGATATTCCCTAGAATGCCTTACCAATGCTTAGCATACCTTGTCACTCCCTCCTTGGCATGATAGCTAGCACTCATTAACACTAGTCCCTGGCACACGTTCCTCATATTCATTAACTTCCATGAATTTTGACCTAGTGCTCCCTTAATGTTTTGTCCTAGTACTCCTTAACACTCCTCAACATGCATTAGCACTCTCTAGCACACCTTAGCACTCTTCAACATGTCATTCCACTTCATAGCATGCATAACACACCCTGACACTCCTTGGTATGATTTGGCATGATTTAATATTAAATTTATTTGAGAAATTTTTTTGGAAAGTAGACAAGAAGAAATAAAGGAAGACTTGGCACTTAGAATGCACTAAGACTTTGCACTTGGCACCTATTGGTTCCTAGTGTTAGTGTGCCTAGCATGCCCCTCTTAGAAAAAGTAAATTGATGACTCATTAACCCTCTTATGTGTTCATTTCCTTGTAGCTTAACTTGTTTCTCCCTTTTTTTGCCTTGACAGTCCCTGGCATGCATTGACACGCCCTTTCATATCTCAGCATGCCTTATCACTTGTCATATCTTATCATGTTTGACATGCCTTCGCATTATCTAGCACATCTTAGTATTCTATAGCATGCCTTGGCACTCATGTCCTCACAGCTAGCCTTTACATTTTTTCACGACTGGGAACCCAATCAAGTCCTTGGCTACTATGATTCATGTGAAAACATTGGCCAGCTTCAACCGGAAAAACCTGACGAATTTCACCTACTACAAGTATATTGTGCCTTGTTCACCTAATAACTACCTAAAACTCATCTTATGCCACTCATGCCCAAGCTCAAATTGTCCCACTTATCTATTTACCAAGACAAGGATCACATGATCTAGCCATGGCCATAAAAAAACTAAGCAACATAGCTTACATAGGAAATATTTCAGATGCATGTTAAATTCATATAAAAAATAGGACATTAACTGAGAGTTTTCAAGAACCACAAGATTCACAAGGAACACAAGATATAAGTTGACACAAGCTGAGTGCCCCAAAAATTATACACAACAATGTAAAATATGCAATTATCTATAATATTTTAAAACATGAGAATGTAGCCAAAGTGTGCCACATCTCATATAAAAAAAAATAACTAAAGGCAAAACAATGTTGTGCCTAACACAAAGTGATAGCCCTTTGTCTAAAACTGTTATGTCGAGCCCCTTATAACAATCGTAGGCTTGCCTCCTGTAAATCCTATTCTAAACTTCTCCTAACACAATTCATCCTTAGCACACTTGAATTCGCTAACACTCCCTGACACACACTCTTATTTGTTCCTTTCCATTCATTTTGACCTAGTTATCCCTTGATATGCCCCGACACTCCCTAACACTCTAGTTCAGCATGCCTTTTCATTCCTTTGCATGCCCTGACTCTCCCTAGCTATCACGCCCTCACAAATACCCTTACTTAATTTTCAACTTGGGAACCCAACCAAGCCCTCGCTTGAATATACCTTGTCACTCCCCCCTTGGCATGATAGATAGCACTCATTAACACTTGTCCCTGGCACATGTTCCTCATATTCATTAACTTCCATGAATTTTGACCTAGTGCTCCCTTAATGTTTTTTCCTAGTACTCCTTAACACTCCTCAACATGCATTAGCACTCTCTAGCGCACCTTAGCACTCTTCAACATTCCCTTCCACTTCATAGCATGCATAACACTCCCTAACACATATTGGCGCTTGGAAAGTGTTGGCACTTGGAAAGTCTTAGCATGTATGGAATACGTTGAGATTCCTTGGTATGATTTGGAATGGTTTAATATTAAATTTATTTGAGATCATTTGTTGGAAAGTAGATGAGAAGAAACAAAGGAATACTTGGCACTTAGAATGCACTAAGACTTTGTACTTGGCACCTATTGGTTCCTAGTGTTGGTGCACCTAGCATGCCCCTCTTGGAAAAGGTAAATTGATGACTTATCAACCCTTTTATGTGTTCATTTCCTTGTAGCTTAACTTGTTTCTCCCTTTTTTTTCCTTGATAGTCCCTGGCACGCATTGACACACCCTTGCACATCTGGGCATGCCTTATCACTTAGCACATCTTAGCATGTTTGACATGCCTTCACACTATTTGGCACATCTTAGCATTCTTTGTCACTCCTTGGCATTCATGTCCTCACAGCTAGCCTTTAAATTTTTTCACAACTTGGGAACCCAATCAAGTCCTTTTCTACTACATTTCATGTGACAACATTGTCTCGCTTCAACCACAATAACTTGACCAATTGCACCTACTACAAGTAGATTGTGCCTTGTTCACCTAAGAACTACCTATAAATCATATTATGCCACTCATGCCCAAGCTCAACTTGTCCCACTTAACTATTTACCAAGGCAAGGATCACATGATCTATCCATGGCCATAAAACAAATAAGAAACATAGCTTACACAGGAAATATTTCACATGTATGTTTAGTTCATATAAATAGTAGAACATTAGCTAGGAGTTTGCAAGAACCACAAGATGCACAAGGCACACAAGATATAAGTTGACACAAGCCGAGTGCCAAAAACATATACACAAAAATGTATAATATGCAATTATCTACAATAGTTTAAAACATGAGCATGTAGCCAAAGTGTGCCACATCTCATAAAAAAAAAATATCTAAAGGAGAAACAATGTTGTCCCTAGCACAAAGTGATATCCCTTTGTCTAAAACTGCTATGTCGAGCCACGTATAACAACCATAGGCTTTCCTCTTGGAGATCCTATTCTAAACTTATCCTAACACACTTCATCCTTCACATACTTGAATTCGCAAACACTCCCTGGCACACACTCTTATTTGTTCCTTTCCATGCATTTTGACCTAGTTATCCCTTGATATGCCCCGATGCTCCCTAACACTCTAGTTCAACAGGCATTGATATTGTCCGACATGTTTTATCATTCCTTTTCATTCCTTTGCATGCCCTGAGTCTCCCTAGTTATCATGCCCTCACAACTACCCTTACTTAATTTGCAACTTGGGAACCCAACCAAGCCCTCGCTTGACTGCAAGAGCTTGACCACGTTACAGTTACTACAACTAGACTATATTGTAGAATTGTGTAGCTTTGGAGGTACTCCACAATCCTAGTGAGATGGATTTGTTTGAGTTTGGTCACAAAATGATTTGTGGGAAAAGAAGCCAAGAAAAGGGATTTTCTACCCAAGATGGGGTTTAAAATCTAAAAGAAAATTAAATTAATATTTCCTAAGGTATTAGGGGATAAAACCCGTAAGTTCTAGAGGGTTCCTAAGAGGTCTAGGAAAAACTATTTAAGGAGTCCTTAGGATGAAGGAAATAAAATAAAGTGATAAGGATCTCATTTTATCAAGGGGGCGAAGAGAGATGTAGTCCTAAAGAGGTGATGATCATTAGCATGTCTAGCATTCATTAAGATGCCTCGGTATGCTTTGGAATGGTTTAATATTAAATTTATATAAGATCAATTATTGGAAAGTAGAAAAGAAGTAACAGAGGATGATTTGGCACTTAGAATGAACTAACACTTTTCACTTGACACTTATTCCCACCTAGTGTTGGTGTGCATAGCATGCCCCTCTTGGAAAATGTAAATTGATGACTTATTAACCCTATGATGTGTTCATTTCCTTGTAGTTTAACTTGTTTCTCATTTTTGTTGCCTTGATAGTCCATGGCATGTATTGTCACACCCTTTGAACATATTGGCATGTCGTATCACTTAACACATCTTAGCATATTTGACATGCATTTTAACTATATGGCGCATGTTAGCATTCCCTAGCATGCCTTGGAACTCATGCGCTCACAACTAGCCTTACATTTTTTCATGACTTGGGAACCCAATCGAGTCCTTAGCTACTACAGCTCATGTGACATTGGTCTTCTTCATCCATAAAAACTTAATCAATCACACCTAATACAAGTAGATTGTGCCTTCTTCACCTAATAACTACTTATACCTCATCTTAGGCAATTCATGTCCAAGCTGAAATTTTCCCACTTAAGAAGTTACCAAGACAAGGATCACATCTATCCATGGCCATAAAACAACTAAGCAACATAGCTTACATAGGAAATATTTCACATGTATGTCCATTTCATATAAACAATAGAGCATTAACTGAGAGTTTGTAAGAACCACAAGATACACAAGACAGTCGACACAAGCTGAGTGCCCAAAAAATTATACACAAAAATGTACAATATGTAATTGTCTAAAATAGTTTAAAACATGAGCATTCGGCCAAAGTGTCCCACATGTCAAATAAAAATAATAGATAAAGGAAAAATAGTGTTGTGACCAACACAAAGTCTCCCTTTGTTTAAAACTGCTTTGTCGAGCCCCTTATCACAATCGTAGGCTTGCCTCTTGCAAATCGTATTATGAACTTATTCTAACACACTTCATCCTTGGCACTCTTGAATTCACTAACACTCCTTGGCACACACTCTGATTTGTTCATTTCCATGCATTTTTACCTAGTTCTCCCTTGTGATGCCTCGACACTCCTGAACACTCCTAAACATGCATTGACATTGTCCAACATGTGTTAGCATGCCTTTTCATTACTTGGCATGCCCTGACCCTTCCTATTTATCATGCCCTCACAATTACCCTTACTTAATTTTCAACTTGGGAACCCAACCAAGTCCTCGCTTGAATATATGAGCTTGAACAAGTTATGATTATTACTACTAGAATATGTTGTTGAATTGTGTAGCTTGGGAGGTACTCCACAGGCCTAGTGAGATGGGTTTTTGTGAGTTTGGCCAGAAAAGGCTTTGTAGGAAAATAACCCAAGCGAAGGGGCTTTGGACCCGAGATGGGGTTTAAAATATAAAACAAAAAATAATATTTCCTAAGGTCTAAGTAAATAAAATTTTTAAGTTCTAGAGCATTCTTAAGAGGCCTAGCTAGGAAAAGATATTTAAGGAGGCCTTAGTATGAAGGAAAGAACATCAAGTGATAAGGAACTCATTTGATCAGGGAGGCCAAGAGAGATGTATTCCTAAAGTAGGTCAAGTTAAAGGGCTAAGTAAGCATTGCTAAAGGGAGCCCATGATCATCCACCAAGAGTAAGATCATTATGTTAGGGTTCACAATAATTTTACATACCTTAATGGGTTCGATATAGGAAGTAGGATGGCATATTGTTGGTTCTATTATGGAAGATCAAGCTCAAGAGAGGTGACTCATGAGAATTTGGGCATGTGATTTAAGTGGTGTTTCTGTGTGAAGGCCACGTCAAATTTTGAAATAGTAGAGGGTTAAGACCCTACCTTGTGGTGGTTACTAGGTTGCAAGGTTTGTGACAAATACCAACACAAATGGAGGAGGGTCTGCACTAGAATTTAGGGTGAGAATAGAAGTAGTCAGAGGTGTAATATTTATTGAGGTAACCGTAGTTTGAGGGTCATAGTTTCAGTCAAAGAAATGATCAAAATCTATGGATCCATATGAGTTAGGCCGAGTCTCTTATGGAGGAAAGAGTTGTTGTTTTTTCTATGGGTGGATATGGTTTGTTGTAAAGAAATTATAATAGAATTCTAATTCCCTATTTAGGGTAGTTTCCTAGCATGTTCAATCCATAAGGTATGCCATTAAGACTATGAAAAATCTGCATAGAAGAAGAGGGGTTGTGACCCTTAGAGAGAGGTTTATCTCTGCAATATATGCCACAAATTTGGAAGATGATTTGCAAAAGTATGTGTAGAGATAGCAAATCCAAAGGAAGGTGGATCCTGAGTAGAAGATGGAGCAGAAGAATTGTGCCATATTAGGAATGGATTGACATGAAGAGGAGTTGATTTGTTGGACTACCCATAGAGTTTTGGACAGAGATATGAAGTATCCTATAAAAATTTAGTCAATGGATTGTTAATGGATGATTTGTGACTTTAGTTCAGTCATCTACAAATTCTTAGAAGGATGATAAGGTGAGTAGTTCATATTTGTTCATATATTGGACAATAAATAAATTGGTACACAAGAATAGTGATTTTGAGAGGACTCAGATCACTATAAGGTGGTATATTTGAAGAGCCCTAGATGAGGGCAGTGTTGTGGGCACTAGATCAGTAAAATAATTTACTGTGGTTGGGAAAATTGATGGCAGTCCAAGTACAATTAGAGGGTTGTTAGGAGACCGTCAAAGAAGAGCTCTAAGTCTTGTACTTGTGAAGGAAAATAATACTGGTATAAGAGTAGGTGTATTGGGCCTAAGGACGTGCAGAATTTGAAGGACTAAAGCAATATTCAAGTGGGCTATACAACTAGCCCTAGTTCATTGTATTATAGAGGATTGTGTCAATGAGAAGAAAGGAAACCTCCATATCCCTAGACTTGTCATCTTGGAGCAGTAGTATGGAAAAAGTGGGCAGACCAAAGAGTTTTCACAATGGAGTTGTGAACAACTGATCGAAAACCTTAAGTGTTGCAAACCTTAAAGGAAAAAAGAGGTAGATAGAGGGCAAAGTTGTTTTATCCGAGTTCAGTAATATAAAGGAGTTGAGTTCATTCATAGAGGAAGATTGGGGAGTTGCATAATGGGAGGAAATAGAACCAGCTAGATCTAATATTACCAATTAGCCGTGAACTAATTGGAATATTTATTTTGGTTTTATTACTTTGTTTAAAGAATAAAAGAGCAAAGGAGGTCCATAATACTCCTTAATAATGAATAAATCAATGCAAAATATGAAAAGGCTAAATATTGGCTGTTAAATCAAGCACCCTTAGGTGTGAAAGGGGCTGGAACATTTTGATTGGGTCAACCTTGACCAAATCTACAACATTGTCATGGAGGAGTGGCCATCAATGAGGTACAATGCAGTTTTAGATGGAGATGCCTTGTTTGAATGAAGTGATCTCATTGGAAGTGCTTTAGGTTTTGCAAGCTCTTGACTTATAAAAGGAAGAGGATGGAAGCATTAGAGGGTTGTTGATGTTTATCATATTTTCTGAATATATGGTCTGTTTAGACATATATCTTTCTCTTGTTGTTTAGCTGAGATTGAATTTTGTTTAGCATTGGGTGTTCCTGATCGGGAATCCCACCTCTTCCCATTGATTAGCTCTTGGGAGAGTTTGTATTTAATTGTCCACTATCTAGCTTAGGGCCAAGCTTTTTCTTTCAACTACAGCACATATCCTGTTGAGGGTTTGGTTTTTTTTGCAAGCTGCAGCAAGTGGAGACTAGATCTTTCAGATCTAGGCCATTTCAGTGCTCCTTTTTAGTGGAGGAGGTTTCCACTTCATTAGGAGGAAAGTATTAAAATATTTAGAGCTTATTTTCATATCTTGGCATGAGGACAACTATATTTTGATCCCTACAGCACAATATACTTCCAGATCTACATTATTTCTATATGTTCAGTTGTAGGGTAGTTCAGCACACCATTGGGAGAGTTGATTTTCTAGTGTTGGGGATCTGCCCTTCACTTTGAAGATCTATTGGAGGAGGCTATTCTATTGATCATATCAAATCAACCACAATTTCCAAATATATAATTTTTAGTAGATCTACAATCTTAGATCTCAGATCTACAACTTGTGCTTCGTGTTTTGCTGAAAACCCCAAGGGGGTTCTATAGAGGAGCTTATATAGTGCATGGATTTGATATATCTAACTTTTGAGGCACATATTTTCTCTAGATCTAATGTGTAATCTACAACTATTGTAGATCCAATAAAATAATGTTGTAATGGTTTTCCAATCTTTATTTATGGTTGCAACACCTCATATTGAGGGATTTTTCTCATTGGAGACTTGATTTTCTTGTTATACATCTTATGGGCCATTTATTACACATGGTTTGCTACTGTAATAACAAATGAAAGGTCTTATTATTGGCCTCTTACTGTTTAAAATATGATCTACATTATTTTTCTAACATTTTACATTATATTGTTGCATTCCCCATTTGGGAATATTACACCAGATGTGTTCAAGACGTGTGGATTGAAATGGCTATGTGTGGCCACCATCAAGTAGTGGGTCAAGTGTCGTCTTGTTAAAGGTATATTGGTTGTCAAAGGACTAAAACCAAGCCCTATTTGTATTCCTTGTATAATTGTGATTGTAAAGGGCCATCATCCCTAGTACAAGATCTTTAATCTATTCTATTATAGTTTTTAATTTAACGAAGAACGGTTTGAAAAAGTTAAAAATCTTCATGTGCACTAGTTGATTCCATGACGTGTGTAGATTTCATTGTGAAAAGTAGTGATCAGGAGCTCAGGACCAAGTGTCGTAAAATGGGCAAAAATGAAGTTGCTCAGAATTGCTCTGAAACAGATCGACTGGATAGTGCTCGTCTTCCTGATTCCTGCACCGCGAACGGTTCGAAAAATGGTCTCCGTATGCAAAAGTTATTCAAGTTCAAAGTTTTCTCAATTTCCATTAAAAAAATGGCAAATTTGACTTTGGGAAAATTTTATTAAAAAAAGAATATTCTGCAGAATATTCTGGGAATATTCTGCAGAATATTCTGGGGAATATTCCATTTGGCAGCCAATGGAAGGGCGCCACGTGGCTAGCCCGGAGGCCGCCACGTGGGCCCCAAAGTCAAGTTGAATGGCGTGTTAAAAATTTTGTGGTGGCTCGGCCGGAATCGAACACAAGACCTGGCATGTATCAACCATCCGACTTAACCGTTAGACCAAGCTTCGTTCGTTGTTTTATGGTCCAAACGAAATTAATGTTATCGTGTGGGTTTGTTGGGGCGGGGCCCGAAAGGGGGCCAGCCCCCTCACCATAGAACCCGCGGCTGGAACCCTGATCATAGCTCATCGGCGCGCAAGAACGGCGGTAAACTTTGGATAACGGTTATGTTATGGGTTTTAATTATTATTACGTTGTATTCAATAAAACGTTTGAAAACCATTTGTTATAACCGCCGACATATGAACGTGCACAGCCATAACAGTTATTGCCATGCTAACCGTCGGATAATTTGGCAACTCCGCGCCTATTTTGGCTCCACCTCCCCATGTGGCGGCCTTATCTGCAGTCTTTCCACATTTAGTGGAGATTTTTTAGCCCAAACTGGCAGTTCAGTAAAGTGGGCATAACTTCTGCTAGGAGAGGCCTTTGAAGACGAATTTTTTTTTTTGATTTTGGGTCTCTTCGACCTTTTGAAGCCATTGGCACAGGTTTCACAGCCATCTGAGGCCGTTTGCAGGTGATTTTGCTTCGTGGAAGTTCCAGGAGCCACCAGGGCCAAATCAGTTTGGGAGCTGCATTGGGAATTGTGCAGCCAGTGAATGTGGAACGAAGGTCACTCCTGAAGTTTTTCAGCATTCTGAATCCATTTCTACAGCTCGTTTTTCCTTTTGAGGAATTCTTCTCACTGTTTAGCTTCAGGGAAGCTTTCAGGGCCAAGAGGGCCATTTCAGTGTTGGAGCTGTTTGGGGGCTATGTCCATCCATTTTTGGTGATTCAAAAGTCTATTTCTGATAATTTCGACCTTCTGAGTCTAATGGCAGATGTTGCAGAACCAATTGAGGTCATCTTCACCTCGAAATTCTCCATGCAAGTCTAAAGGGCCACCAGGGACAATTGGGGAAAAGTACTGTATCAGGTACAATTTCACTGTTTAGTGTTTGGGAAATAGCATGTTTAGCTAATTCCTATCTTCTGATTCTGTATTTACAATCAGATCTGTCTTTCGAGACACTCTTATTCTTGTATTAGCCTTTGTAGCATTTTTAATACAAGAGGACACGCCTAGTTTGAGAGGCTTGGTCCAGCAGATGTAGCCCAGAGGAGGGGGTGAACTTCTTATCATTTTGATGTCTTTATTTGCTGAAGATGATATGCTAAACAAAACTGATATAACTTGTTAAACAACAAATATACATAACTTTCATATACACATAATCACCTACTCAGCTGCACAAAGTTATTTGTCTTATTCCGCAAGACATCAAATTTCAAGTATGTGAATGTCAAAGACTTCTAAGTGTTTACATATTATTTCCTTAGGCAGAGTCTGTAGAGGGCCAGGTACCCTCCGGATTCATCCTTTCCTAGAAAGGTGAAACATCCGGTGAATGCCCCTACAGTCCATCTCTGTATAGGAAATAGTTTATTCTCACAATTTCAGAGGTCACTTGGAGTGTATAGCTCAATTTGAACTTATGGGAAATGGATACCTTGCACCCTCAAACAAGTACATTCCATTTTCAGATCAGATGGTATCGGAGCACCAGTTTTGCTTGACTGACATCACTAGCTTGATTGTGTAGCTTGAAAGGTGTCTTAAGCAGTGTTGAAGATTGACTGCTTTATTATTCTGCAAACTACTTGTTGTTTGAGTCTGCTGAAGCTCTTTTGTTCATTTTTATAATGACAACTTTCATAAGCAAAGACATACTGTTGAAAGGTGTTGGACTTTGAATCCAACAATGCTTCCACAAAAGTCGAAGAAGTGGGAGAAAGAGTATGGCAAGAATGGGAAGGAAGTTTCCATCATTGATATGTGTCAGGATGATACACATGTTGATATTGATGTGCAGTTAAAGGAATCACCTTTGAAATGGTTTGGTAAGAGATGCTTAGAATTCTTATCCAATTAAAGTTGCATGTCTTTTGATTGAATGCATTTTCTCTGTTAAGGGAATGCAAGTTGTAGGATGGAAAAGCTGAGTATGAGACTCACTCTATAGTAGCGAAAGTTATATTCATTTCAGATTTGAAAGTACATGTACATGTGATTGAGGATCTTGTACTTATGATTGTACTTAAGAGAAAGTTGAAGGATAAACTGCATGCATGAGCATGAGATGCATGAGCACAGGGATCATGATGATTTCCTTGTATTTTAAACATGTATGTGTGATTAACTTGAAGGGTTGATTAGTTTGTTTTTATCCATGCATGTAATGTTATTGACTTGGAAAAAGTTAATTTGATCTCCAAGATTGTAAAGAGGAGAAATGATGAAGTGTTTCATCTGTGTAAAAGCTTTCTCATTTGGGAGGCAATTCTTCTTCTGGAATGGAGGTGCCTTGGATGGGCATCGTGACAGTTGGCAAGCCCACATGTTCAGGAGAAAATTTCAGCTCATATATCAGCAAGTTTCATTGCTGGTTCCTGCAATTTCTGATTTGTCTGGCGAAAGAACTTGGTCGGGATGCGACAAGTACTTGGCGTATGCAGCAAAAAGTCGCCATGACGACATTTAGCAGACATTTTTTGCATCGTATACTCTTTTAAGTGATCGGAAGAGGATATTTCTGCTCCTGTGTCAGACATTTCGTATCAGGATTCAAGAAGCTGGGGACCAAAAGCCCTCTCATCTGGGGAGGATCGTGGAGCTCAGACCAAGTGTCAGAAAATGGGCAAAAATGAAGTTGCTTAGAATTGCTCCGAAACAGATCGACTGATAGTGCCTGCCTTCCTGATTCTTGTACCACTGAACTGTCCAAAAATGGTCTCCAGATGCAAAAGTTATTCAAGTTCAAAGTTTTCTCAATTTCCATTAAAAAAGGGCAAATTTGGCTTTGGAAAATTTTTATTAAAAAAAGAATATTAGTAGAGAATAATGCGGGAATAAATACAGGGAATATTCCATTTGGCGACCAATGGAAGGGCGCCATGTGGCTAGCCCGGAGGCCGCCACGTGGGCCCCAAAGTCAAGTTGAATGGCGTGTTAAAAATTTTGGTGGCTACAGTAGGAATCGAACCTGAGGCACAGCATGTATCAACCGTGAGCTTAACTTGGTTATGCCAACTTAGATTAGATTTGTTTTATGGTCCAAAAACGATCTTAGTATTTATCGATGTGGGTCTGTTGGGGGCGGGAACCGAAAGGAAACAGAAACCCTGCCATAGAATACATGGTGGAACCACAGTCATAGCTCATCGACGCGCCGAGGCGGATAAACTTTGGGTTATGCGTTTGTTAGTGGGTTTTAATTATTAATCGTTGTATTCAATAAACGTTTGAAAAATTTTTTATAACCGCCGACATATGAACGTGCACAACCATAACCGATTTGTTGCCATAACACTTCGTCGGATAATTTGGCAACTCCGCGCCTATTTTGGCGCCACCTCCCCATTTGGCGCTCTTATCTGCAGTTCTTCCACATTTAGTGGAGATTTTTTAGCCCAAACTGGCAGTTCAGTAAAGTGGGCATAACTTCTGCTAGGAGAGGCCTTTGAAGACGATTTTTTTTTTGATTTTGGGTCTCTTCGACCTTCTGAAGCCATTGGAACAGGTTTCACAGCCATCTGAGGTCATTTGTAGGTGATTTTGCTTCGTGGAAGTTCCAGGAGTCAATATGGCCAAATCAGTTTGGGAGTTGCATTGGGAATTGTGCAGTCAGTGAATGTGGAACGAAGGTCATTCCTGAATTTTTTCAGCATTCTGAATCCATTTCTACAGCTCGTTTTTCCTTTTGAGGAATTCTTCTCACTGTTTAGCTTCAGGGAAGCTTTCAGGGCCACCAGGGCCATTTCAGTGCTGGAGCTGTTTGGGGGCTATGTCCATCCATTTTTGGTGATTCAAAAGCCTATTTCTGCTATTTTCGACCTTCTGAGTCTAATGGCAGAGTTTTCAGAATCAATTGAGGTCATCTTCACCTCAAAATTCTCCATGCAAGTCTAAAGGGACACCAGGGCCAATTGGGGAAAAGTACTGTATCAGGTACATTTTCACTGTTTAGTGTTTGGGAAAGAGCATGTTTAGCTAATTCCTATCTTCTGATTCTGTATTTACAGTCAGATCTGTCTTTCGAGACACTCTTATTCTTGTATTAGCCTTTGTATCATTTTTAATACAAGAGGACAAGCCTAGTTTGAGAGGCTTGGTCCAGCAGATGTAGCCCAGAGAAGGGGGTGAACTGCTTATCATTTTGATGTATTTATTTTCTGAAGATGATATGCTAAACAAAACTGATATAAATTGTTAAACAGCAAATATACATAACTTTCATAGACACATAATCACCTACTCAGCTGCAGAAAGTTATTTGTCTTATTCCGCAAGACATCAAATTTCAAGTATGTGAATGTCAAAGACTTCTAAGTGTTTACATATTATTTCCTTAGGCAGAGTCTGTAGAGAGCCAGGTAGCCTCCGGATTCATCCTTTCCTAGAAAGGTGAAACATCCGGTGAATGCCCCTACAGTCCATCTCTGTATAGGAAATAGTTTGTTCTCACATTTTCAGAGGTGTATTTACAGTCAGATCTATCTTTCGAGACACTCTTATTCTTGTATTAGCCTTGGTAGCATTTTTAATACAAGAGGACAAGCCTAGTTTGAGAGGCTTGGTCCAGCAGATGTAGCCCAGAGGAGGGGGTGAACTGCTTTATCATTTTGATGTCTTTATTTGCTGAAGATGATATGCTAAAAAAAACTGATATAAAGTGTTAAACAACAAATATACATAACTTTCATACACACATAATCACCTACTCAGCTGCAGAAAGTTATTTGTCTTATTCCGCAAGACATCAAACTTCAAGTATGTGTATGTCAAAGACTTCTAAGTGTTACTTCATTATTTCTTTAGGCAGAGTCTGTAGAGGGCCAGGTAGCCTCTGGAACTCATCCTCTCTTTAGAGGTGACATGTCCAGTGAATGCCCCTACAGTCTATCTCTGTATAAGAAATAAGAAGTCTTCACATTTTCAGAGGTCACTTGGAGTGTATAGCTCAATTTGAAATTATGGGAAATGGATACCTTGCACCCTTAAACAAGTACATTCCATTTTCAGATCAGATGGTATCAGAGCCAGGTTTTCTTGACTGACATCACTAGCTTGATTGTGTAGCTTGAAAGGTGTCTTAAGCAGTGTTGAAGATTGACTGCTTTATTATTCTGCAAACTACTTGTTGTTTGAGTTTGTTGAAGCTCTTTTGTTCATTTTTATAATGACAACTCCCATAAGTGAGTTCTCAAAATCGTCCTCCTTCACAAGATTTTTTGATGAAGGCTTGAAGCAAGAATTTTTCATCATGATGAATATGGTGAGAGAAATGTATGAGGATGAAAGAAAGAGCTCTAGACTTCAAGAGCAGTTGAATTCCATGAGGGAAGAGAAGCAGTTGCTTTTTGACCAATTGCAGGAAATGGAAGGCCAACTTCGTATTGCAAACATGAAGCTGGAAAGGATGCATGAGTTGGAGACACAACTCCTTGTTGCCAAAGAAGCCTTAGCCAAGTATCAACTTGAAGAAGAGGTAAACAATTCTAGTTTGTCTTCAATTTCTTATAAGAATGTTTATGAACTTGGTTCTTTTGAGAAACATACCAAAGGCATAGGGTCCAAGTTGATGTCCAAAATGGGATATGAAGGAAAAGGATTGGGAAAATATGCACAGGGTATAGTTGAGCCAATAATGGTTGAGGTAAGGCCTAAGAATTTGGGTCTTGGCTATGGAAAATCTTATGGAGAAAGTTCCAAAGCAGCCATGAAGGAAGAAGGTGTGCATCAACATGCACTTGAACAAGGGAGTGGTGAAAGCTCTAAAACCATTGATGGGATTGATAGTGTTCCAAAGGGAGCTTCTTCTTCTTTCGAATCACCTTCTCATGAAGGTAATGAAGGTGAAAGAGAAAGGTCTAAATCTGATTTCAATCATATTTCCTTTGATCATGTAAAGCATGGAAAATTTCCACACAAGCATTGGAAAAGAATTGCATGTTCTTTTTGTGGTTTGTTTAACCATAGTGTTTCTAGATGTTGGAAAAGAATGGCAACATACAGGAAACTTTTGAAGGAAAGGAGGCAAAAAGCCAAAGTTCCAATGAACAATGCAAATCATGCGGTCAAGAAGATGAACATGTGTTGCACTTATTGCCATAAACAAGGACATACTGTTGAAAGGTGTTGGACTCTGAATCCAACAATGCTTCCACAAAAGTTGAAGAAATGGGAGAAAGAGTATGGCAAGAATGGGAAGGAAGTATCCATCATTGATATGTGTCAGGATGATACACATGCTGATATCGATGTGCAGTTAAAGGAATCACCTTTGAAATGGATTGGTAAGAAATGGTTAGAATTCTTATCCAATTAAAGTTGCATGTCTTTCGATTGAATGCATTTTCTTTGTTAAGGAATGCAAGTTGCAGGATGGAAAAGCTGAGTATGAGACTCACTCTATCTTAGCGAAAGTTATGTTCATTTCAGCTTTGAAAGTACATGTACATGTGATTGAGGATCTTGTACTTATGATTGTACTTAAGAGAAAGTTGAAGGATAAATTGCATGCATGAGAATGAGATGCATGAGCACAGGGATCATGATGATTTCCTTGTATTTTAAACATGTATGTGTGATTAACTTGAAGGGTTGATTACTTTGTTTTAACCATGCATGTAATGTAATATTGACTTGGAAAAAGTTAATTTGATCTCCAAGATTGTAAAGAGGAGAAATGATGAAGTGTTTCATCTTTGTAAAAGCCTTTTATTTGGGAGGCAGCTCTTCTTCTGGAATGGAGGTGCCATGGATGGGCATCGTGACAATTGGCAAGTCCACATGTTCAGGGGAATATTTCAGCTCATATATCAGCAAGTTTCATTGCTGGTTCCTGCAATTTCAGATTTGTCTGGGCGAAAAAGAACTTGGTGAGGTTCGGCAATTACTTGATATCACGACAAATCAACCATAATGACAGTTATAGCGGAACATTTGGCATCGATTATGCTCTTGCAGGCGGCGGAAGAGGATATTTTGTTCCTCAAGTCATTTTACGATTCGGATCGAATTGATAAGCTTTGGGGACCAAGCCTTCTCATTGGGAGGTGTGATCGGAGCTGGGACAATTAATGAAGTAAAATGGTGAAATGAAGTTGCTGGTGGTAAAGCAGATCAATGGAAGAAACTCAGCGTCACAGTCTAGCAGGTGGTATTTTCAATCCGATCACGTTATCGAGGAAGATATTACATTTTAGTGCATTTGATTAAAAAGACCAGAATTGACATGAAAATTTTTATTAAAAGAATATTCCACAATATTTTAGGTATTAGTGGAATGTGCAGAATGATACGGGGAATATTTAGGTAACGTATCCTTCAGGCATACGTGTAAACGGAGAGCAGTAGCTAAATGTTTTGAAATGATTGTGTTAAAAGTTTTAGCTATGGACTCGAAGCGGAGGTGCGAGCTGTGATTGACGGATGTTATTATGACGAGCCGTTAGATAAAGATGGTTTCTTATTTATTGGTGTAGTGCTAAAAAACAAATCTTGGTGTTTGAAGACTGAAGGAGGCAACCCACCGGCATAAAGCATGATTTGAACAGTGTTAGCATTCATTTGGCTGCTTGATGGTGGGACGTGATCTAAGATGCCAGCAGCAACATTAGCGGAGATATGACCCAAACATAATGGTTATGTATTAAGTTCAAACGGTAATATTCCACTATTTGTGCAACAAACAACGCCAATGTTCGGTCTTATGGATAAGACCCTTATCTCTTCAGCCCCCACGTCTGGCGGACTCCCCAAATTCAGCGGTTACTCCGTTTTAGTCGGATTATTTGGCAGTTAGCCAGATTTAGTGGAGTTATGTTAGGGAAAACTAGAAGTTGGGAGTAAATGGCCATAACTTTGGCTAGGAAAGTCCGTTTTGGACGAATTCTGAGCAACTTCATTTTTGACCATTTTACGACACTTGGTCCTGAGCTCCTGATCAGCAACACTGCCATAAGCCTTGATGTTGGATGCCCCCTTTAGGTGAGACTCCAAGTCCTAGCCTTGACTCTTCAAGAATTTTTCTCCTTCACAAATGGACAACAACTGGGCATGCTTCAATTCATAGGATGGCAACCAACCGTTAGTGGATGGTAGGGGTTTCATTTATAGGGAAGGAGATGGAGTTGAGGAGCCATAAAATGTGGGAGGAGTTCCACATATTAAGGGAAATATCCATGGAAAGAGGATCCATGGCCATGAATGGGAGGTCTCGCTCCTAACATCAACAACCTGAAACTACATCGTCCTTCTCAAGGCTTCTAGTCAGGGAATCTTCTCCTCCATTTTTGGGAAAACTTGTTGAAGAGGACCAACACGAATTTTCCTCTCAAAGGTCGCGATGCCAGCGCTAGACACATGTTTTGCAAAAGGTGAAAACACAAGTCAGTAGCAGTGCCGAGCGCATTGGGCTTGTAAAATAGGGTTTTCGACAAGATTTATAGAATATTTTAAATCAAGTCTTCTTTCACATCTTTGAGTATGTTTTAAGCATGTTTGGAGAACATATTTTGCGACATTGGTGACATGAAGACACAAAGTGGAGTGTGAAAAAATACTGTATAACAGATGCCCCCTAAAGCATGAATTCAGAATGGGAAGTGATGAATGAAGTGCTTTACAAGTAAAGGCAAGGACTTTAGAGAACCACCATCAAGAGACCTGAAAATAAAAAATAATACAATATACATGCCATATCTGGTATAAGTATGTATAAAAATACATCTCTTAGTAGACATCTAAAAATACATGGATCTATGACATAGATGCAAGCATCCGACTGAAAAGGATCATGAATATATGAAGACATGAATCCACGGCATGGGCGCAACCATCCAACTAGAAAGGATCATGTGTACAATCATTAATAACTCCACAACCTGGATTTATAAAAGGAAACTTAGGGCATTTGCCTCTATCTCGACTCATCCATAGTATGAATCTGACCATGTGAATAGATGTGTTGAAGTCAAACATGGTAGAAATTACCTGATTACCGGTAAATGATGTAAACCGTTAACATGCACAGGAGAAACCACCAATGGTGGCGATGGATCTCAAGGTACAACAACACAATCTATGAGTGCAAAAAATGAAGCTGAAGTCAAACACTTGAAAAATCATTTTATCGAAGGTCAATGATGTGAACCTATCATCGAATGCGAAGAACCTGCCATTGAGGCATGCAAGCTCCAAGGTAATGAAAGGGGGTTTCTAGACCATCTTCCTGGATAACGAGTTGGAGTCAACAGGAAGTGATCAGTCGAAGGAGGGCCATATTTTTTCCCACATCATCGACACGAAACATAGGATTTTCAAATTTGATAAGAGTGATTCAGGATTGATTCAAAGAAGGTAAAACATGGTATAAGTAGTTTGAATTTGCAGAGGGGGACTTCTCTTAAACATATCGACGACATGAATCCAAAATTTGGCATCATTTGAATCAAAATAGGATTAGAGTTCATGATGATAATAATATATAACCGAATGAGAGGAAAATGGATTTCCCAAACCCAGGAAGGCAAGTGACGAAGTGAGGATATCCCAAACCCCACACGAGATACATATAAGTGTCATATTCAAGAGCGACATGTTGTCTTTCAGACACAATATAGGTGATGTAGGTGGATATTGGTGGCCACCCATCTATTCCACTTGGACCCCCACCATTTTTTCTTTCAGATTTTTCAGTTTCCTTAATTGTAGCAAAATTTACTATTTTTGGAATTTTTTAGGTCCTGAACTTTCGAAGTCGTTTTGATGCACTAAACGACATTTTTTGGGAAAATTAGGACCAACATGGGTCTATAAATGATATTGGTCACTCTGAATTTGCAGTCCTCGTATAGATATTTCTAACGAGGTATTATGCGCGTCAAATGAAGATCGTATGCCAAAGCTACGTCCACGGGAAGTTGATGTACCAATTTACCCAAACGGGGCCCATAGTTTTGGTACTTCATCTCCTAGGGTTAGGATTTTGGATGTTTATGGTTATACATTATTTCTCAATCATAAATAGGCCTTAGAGCCTCATTGTAGCATAGTTCAGAGGCCTGTAGCCACCACATCTCTTCTCAGAGATAAGCTACCAATGCCCTAGCTAGTTTATTTCCATTATGTTTGTAAGCATATTTCAGTCATTTGATATTAATGAAATGAGGTTTTATTTCTACTGAATCTCTGCGTTTATGTTTATTTCTATATTTTATTGTGTTCCTTCATTACTCTAGATCAATGGTATTAGAGTGGTTTTCTCTTTCTTGATCTTTCTTTGCATGTCCCCAGCGAGGTCAGGGTATAAGGAGTTAGGGCTCGATCTGGTTGAAAATTTCCAAGATCAGCCTCGCAAACCCCGACGGCCTCCCATGGCAGAAGAAAAGAAAGACGAGGGAGCAGGAGATCCTATCAAAATATTTATTGAGGAGACCCTCGAGAAAAAAAGGAACGCGACGATGGATAACTTTGCCTAGATCCTTCAACGACTACCCACCGACAACGCATCTGCATCCAACAGACACTCTGGAGGCGCCACTCCTTTCAAGGTACAAGTAAACTTCGACATGCCTGTATTTGAAGGCCAGATAGATGCAGACACCATAGATAGATGGTTGAATTTGCTGGAAGGTTATTTTTTGGTCCATGATTTCTTTGACCAAGAAAATATTGATTTTTCACTCCTCAAAGTCGCCCCCCATGTCAAAGACTGGTGGGAAACCTACTGTGAGAAAAAGGATGAGAGGGAACCCTTTCTGTTCTCGGTCGCAACCACTTGGAATTCTTTCCAAGATGGTATCTGTTAGGGTACTATATTAATAGGATTCATAATTTTTTAATTGACTTTGATTAGTCTTGTAATATGTAAATACTTTGCTTTCATCAAATTGTTTTCCCATATTAGAAAAAAAAAAATGTAAAGAGGGTAAAAGTCCTAAAAGAAAAATCAAAGGACTTGAAAAGAAAAGATATAAAAAAGAATAGAAAATGGACCCCAAATAAAAAGAGATAGAAAATAAAACATGAAAGTGAGGCAAATCTAAATGCCACTACTATTTACTTTTTTCTGCAAAAATAAATGATTATGTGCAGCTTGTTCAAAATTCCATAATCCATGACAAGTTAAATAGCTTAATATTAACTTTTCATGCTTTAAATTTCATGTTATTAGATAGAGAATAAAGATCTAGCCAAACAGTTTAATCTTGGCAGATTAGTAGTTAGGTATAGAATAAATAAGGAGCTCAACAACTTAATCTGAGCCCTTGGAAGAAATAAGGATAGAAGTAGATAGTTTGTTGTTAAAATAAAAATGAAAAAGTGTGTGCAAGCTCAAATGCACCCAAGTAAAATGAAAAAAAGAATGTTAGGGTAGCATAAGGATAGGAAGAAGCAGTTTTTAAAATAATGGATAAGCACAAATTGGTCAATTTAGTCACTAAATTCCTTTAAATAGTCATTTCCCTTGTAAAAATACTTCATCCCCTCCATTTTGATTCTTTCCCCTTCATTTTTCCTTTTCCCAACATCATTCAGTTTCACTCCCAAAAATACCATTTTCCTAGGTGTAAAACTCATTTTACTTAGGGAAAGTAAAAACCCTTGAAAAAATTCCCTTTACCCCAAAAATACCCAAAAAATCCAAAAGCATTTTATCCTAAGTTTAAACATAAAAATATTTTATTGGGACTCTCTACAATAGAACTTATCCCTTTATTATGTTTTACATTAAACTTAGTTTATTCTTTATTATTAACACATTAACTTATATATTAGCCCCTTATTAACCTTTCTAGCCCGTATTATATTAAATCATTTTAATATCATCCCAAACCCATATTTTAAGTTTTAGCCTATGTTTTATTCCCCACGTGATATATTATCACCGCTCCCATGGGTTAAAAGTATTCCTATTATATAATAACCACCCTATGTTAATATTACACCTATATGCATTGCATTTGTTAATAAAATGTTCAACCCGCATATCATATTCATATATATATATACTATATATTAAAACCTATGTGTTAATATATAATCCAAACCCGCCGCATAAATAATCTCGGGCCCCGTGCCTTTGACCCCGCAGCTTCATCATTTAATCTCATCCATTCGCTCCTTTCCACCAAATCTAATGGTGCAGATCACCTATCGCAAATTTCATTGCACGGTCAATAACGAAATAAAAACTTGCGATAAAATTTGTTTCAACGCTTTCTCTCTCCTCCATGCACCTAGATTCTATTGGATCACATTGATTCAATCGATACCACTTACCGCCTTTCGTTGTTTCCAAAATCGCCTGGCGGCTATACCCTCCCCCGCGCCTAAACCATCCATATTTGAAATGACTGGCAGTAAATGCATTTACTATTTAAACAAATTCTTTATAAAAACAACTGAATGCACTCATTTCAAGCCTTCTGTTACCATTTCTGCTTGTAAAACCTTCCCAGACTGAGAAAAGAACGTTTCTGCCTCTGCTTTACCTAAAAAACAAATAGAATTCGTAAAAAACGATTGCTACAATATTGTAGAAGCCTCTAGACTGCATATAAAGGCTAGAATAAGCTTTTGAAAGCTTTCAAAACCCATCAAACCCTTCTTCACGACATAAAATCTGAATTTTATAGGTATTCTTCGGAAAAAGAGATTCATCCATCATTCTGAAAGAATTATATTGTTAATTGAAGCCTTATAAAACATGTATGCCTTAAAGAATGCCCCTTTTCTTCATAAATTATTTAGATAGACAAAACCCTGAGCATTTTCCAGTTTCTGAAAGCCTTGACCTGTTTCAAAAGTAAATTTAGAGTGAATTAGTCATCTACAGACTTAAAAAAGCCCTCCGAGACATCCAAAGCCTTTTCTACAATACTCAGAAGCCCTTTTGCACAAAATTTGATGTTTTAGGATTGTTTCATCACAAAAATTTTACTGTAAACCCTTGACATCTTTTGTTAAAGATATAAAGTCAAGAAATTGTTCTTTTTGATACATAATTACCAGTTTGAGTCAAATTTATCATAAATATCCTTTTGCAGTCCAAGATAGAACCTCTGTTATATTTAAAAGTCCTTCTGTAAATTGTTTAAACTTACATAAGTGTTTCACAGACCTAAATCAGAGTTTTAAAGGTCAAAAGTGTTTAAAAACTGATAAATCAAACCTATCAATGGAATCCAAAAGCACTATTGTAATCAACTCTCTACAACCCCCTATTGTAGATGTAGAACATACTACCTTGGCAGATGTAGACTTCAAAATCACAGATCCAGTAATAGAGTTTAACCTCCTTGAGATCCACTGTTGGAGCCAATAGAAATCCTTAGATCAAGCAGATGACGTGTTTAGTTTGGAATCAAATTTTCCTAAGTATGTTGTTCCTCACACTCATCAATGCCCAAAAGCTATCATATTATGCCAATCTTATTATTCTCCAGATCAAAGAGCCATTGTCAATTCTGAAAAAGAAGTATTGTTTACCATAACAGCTGAATCTATCAACTAGATGCTTCAGTTGCAGCCTGATCCTAATGCAATCCCTTTATCTATTGAAGCTCTCGCAAAATTCTATTTGGAGTTGGATTTTCCCAAAAGATTCCAAAATTTTCAAACCTCCATGCCCTCCTATGTGGAAATTCCCAAGCTCAATCCTCCATATTCCTCTTCCAAATTCTCAGAAAAAACTAGACACATTATTTTTATGCTGTCTTTTATCCTTGGATATTTCACAGATGAACATGCTGAGGCATCAATACTTGGTTTCCTAATTTTTGTACCTAGCTAGCCCCCTGCAGTCATCTTCAATTTTGCACAATATATTTCTGATAGCATCCATGAACAACTAGTAAAATTACCTACTGAAGTTGTCTTTAAGTATACTTCATTTCTTTTCCACATGTTCCTTTATTTTCAGTCATAAAAGTTTCCTATAACTCTTCAGAAGCTAGATGTGGAAGTAAATCCACAATCTGTTGTATCCTAGACTTCCTTGATCAAAAAGAGTCAAATGAATTCACTTATGCGTATTTTACAGATTCTTTCATCCATCCATTGATAACTGCTAAACAACAGTGTGGAACCTAGGATCAGCAATGAAATCAAGAAAGTTTTACAGTTGTCTGAATAGAGCAGGACAAGTGATTGGTATTTGTACCAAAATCACACTGAAATTAGAGTATATGGGTCAAAACTCATTCCTTGCAAGTTTCCAAAATACCTCCCCATGAGGTTGTTTGATTTAAAGTATATAAGGCATATTTTGAACTCAGATGTGGTAAATTTATTGGCTGCAAAGAAGAAAACCCAATTTAAATTGAAGAATCAAGTTGGTCCATTCATATGTAATAACAGAGAAGTAGGTGTAGAGGCAGAAAAACAATTGTTAGAGTACAAATTCAATAATAAATTTCTTTGGTATTATGATCCCTATGGTATAATCAACAAAATGAGAGTTAAATATAAATTAACTCCATACTTTCATGAAAAGAAGCCTAATATTGAAAAATTCTCAAACAAAACAGAATGGTTAGAGAATACACTGGTAGAAGCTGATAAGCAAAGTGATATTAGTCACATTTTGTAGACTCCAGCTCAGGAAGACAAAATCATGAAAAGAAACAAGGAAGAAGGGTCTTACACTACTGAGACAACTACAGAAACAAAGTTCAAACTCAGGTACAACAAGAAGCCTAAATGTAATCCCGCAGACAAAGAAAAAGAGACAGTGGAGATCATTGATACAAAGATTCCAGAGAAATATATTGTACCTCCCACAGTAGTTGAAAATGAACAACAACCAACTACTTCTAATACACAGTTGATTAAAAAACAACATAGTGTAGAAGTGTCATCATCAAAGAAAACAGAAGAACAGGATATGGACATCAAGAAAAGGTACAAGGAGATTAAAGCTAAAAATGAAGAAATCAAGAATGAAATATACTCCCAGTACTTAAAGCAGACCCCCATCATACAAAATAGGTTTCTTATAGCCTTTGATTACAAGAACAAGAAGATGCTAATGATAGTGCTCCGGCCTACAGTGCCAACTCCCAAAACAACATCTGATTATAAAAAAGTTGATTTTGAAGTTCCAGTTCAGGACATTCATCCACTGGACCAAATTGAATTCCATAAACAAACAGGAGAGATGCTATATTCCACAATGACTACAAAATCAATGCGTGCACAAAGGCTTAATAATACTTTGATTAAGGACCCAAAAGGCTACCGCGCTGCTACTGCGCTGCTCGCGGCCATTGCATGAGCGCGGCCCACGGCCTTCGTGCTGCAGCCTCAGCCCTCACGGCCTTTGGAGAGCTCGATCCAGGCAACTCCAGCTTGGATCCGCCCCTCAGACTCCCGATCCCGCCTCTGGCCTCCCCAGAGCTGCGCCCTTTGATCTGTGGCTCGATCTGCTGCCCAGATCCGTAGCTACGTCTCGGATCTGTCTCTGCTTGGTTTCGGAATGCCTCTGGTTTGGAGAAGGAAAAGTGAGCTTATGATCTAGACTATGGAGACCCAAGGCTCGCCTCTCGGGCCCTCACAGTCTTCTCCTCCGGATGACTCTGCCGCGTTCTCCTCCTTGATTGCTTCGTTGCCTAAGAAGAAGAAGCCCGACGCATCAAAGTTCGTTAAGAAGCTCGATGATGTACCAGAGGTAAACCTACCTCCTGAGGGACCGATCCAGGTCGCCTTGTCTCTTGCAGATCGTGCCCTGGTGGGTCAATTTACGGGTCTCTGGCCCTCTCCTAAATCAACCGAAAACTGGGTCGTCAGGAATTGGATTCCGCTGATCAAGAATAAAGTCACCTCGTACTTTCTTGGACGAGGCTACTTCCTGTTCGAATTCAACACCAAGGAGGATAAAGACCTGATCTTCAGGAATGGACCCTATTTCATGGGACCTCAGGGCCTCTACCTCAACAAATGGACCCCAGAATTTGATCCGGCTGTAGACGTACTGTCGGCTGTCCCCATTTGGGTTAGGCTCCCCAACCTACCGGTACACTGTTGGAACTGGGACTCTCTCAAACACATTGGCAACTCACTGGGCAAATTCATAGATCGAGCCAACAACAATGATCAATATGACTGCGCCTGGATCTGTGTCGAGGTAGATCTCGAGGTGGGTCTTCCGGAGGCCATCAAACTAAAGGTTGGAAGCTGGATGCATGTTCAAGTCCTGGACTACGAACAGCTCCCCTTCAAATGTCGTAAATGTCACATCTACGGACATTTTTCTAGAGGATGCCCAAATAAAAGCGATCCAGAAAAAGGAAAGGAGGAAGGTTGGAACCAAGTCAAAAGGCCAAAGACAAATCACAAGAAATCCGGGGCACAAGGATCTCAACCTGCCGTTGCCCAAAACGTATCCTCATCAAGAAGTCAAGAAAATAGGTACGAGATCCTAAGCTCTGCGGAAGAAGCCCCCAGGGAAGAGGAGAGAATCGACAAACCAGCGGAAAAATCGACCTCAGCAGGAACAAGACCCGAAGAGAGTATCAGGGCAAGGGACAAAGAAAAGCAAACAGAAGCCTCTGAGGAGGAACATGACTCAGAAGAGTCCGAGGAAGATGGAGAAATCGGAGATACGCAGACTTCGGTCAGAAGATCTGCAAGGGGACACAAATCTGCAAGAGAAAATAGAGATCAGGAAACCTACAAAGACAAACTCCAGGGTAGTCAGCCCATGCTGGAAAAACTCCTCAGCAAGAATATGAAAACGGTCAAAAATCAAGTACATGGCTCCAGGGGAGCCTCCCATCAAAGAAATAAATGATGAAGACCATCTCCTGGAACTGCAGAGGAATGGGGAGTAAAGTTAAAGAAGAAGCAATAAGAAGCCTAATAAGAAGAGAAACCCCGGATATTCTTCTGATCCAGGAGACTAAAATGGAGGACAAAGAGTTTCTCCAAATCAGCAAAAAGTTTTGGAAGGGAAGCAGCGGACTAGCAGTTTCATCAAGGGGAGCCTCCGGGGGTTTGGGCTCTCTCTGGAACCCCCTCAAGTTCAGACTGGTCTCTGAGGTACACAACAGCCATTGGCTATTCCTGAAGCTATGCTCGGAAGAAACAAGGGAGGATATCTGTCTGTTCAATGTCTATGTTCCTAATAATATAGGCGAGAAAAGGGAGTGCTGGGACTCTATCAGACATCTGGCGGAGACTGAGAACCTGGGAAATCTCATTATTGCAGGTGACCTAAACATTACCCTACGCTCGGAGGAAAAGCGAGGAGGCACAATTGTTAGGGACCCAGCAAGGAAGTGGGTGGAAGACCTCATGCAGGACTGGGACCTTCTCGATATCCCTCCAGATAACGGTAAGTACACCTGGACCAATAAAATAATAGGCCCTGGTTATATTGCTGCTAGAATTGATAGATGTTTGGTGCAGAGTTCTTTTCTTTTGCTTGGATTAGAATCCAGGTTACACATCCTCCCTTGTAGTGTCTCAGATCATAAACCCATCATGTTAGAGATGTCAGGACCCAAGGATCTGGGTCCCATCCCTTTCAGATTCAACGCTCTTTGGGTTAAGGAGCCTGAGTTTATTAACTTGGTTCAAGATAGTTGGAAAATGCCAGTGAAGGGCTCTCCCTTCTTCATCTGGGAAGAAAAGCTTAGAAGGTTAAAAGCTGCCCTCAAAACATGGGCCAAAGCTCTTCCCACCCCTGCTCAAAAGAGAAAGCAGGCCCAAGACAACCTTATTCAGCACCAAGCCCAAACTGAGGATGTTGAAATCACCGCAGAAATTTTAGACAAGGAGGAGGTGCTTCAACAAACTTTCCACAAAGCTTGCCTCTCAGAAGAAGAGCACTGGAGACAAAAATTCAGGAGTTTATGGCTCAAAGCGGGTGATAGAAATACTGCCTTCTTCCATAAACAAGCTCAAGCAAGGAAAAGTATTAATTCTATAGCAGAAATTAAAGATGGCAATTTGAGCCACAAAGACAATGAGAGTATAAAGAAGGCAGCTTTCAACCACTTCCAAAATCTCTACAAAGAAGAGGGAGAGACTGATCCAAATTCCAAATTTTTGGAGGCAATACCTACAAAGATCTCCCCCTCTATTAATCAGCAGCTCGAAGCAAATATCTCCATTCAAGAAATAAAAGAGGCCCTGAACAGTATGGAGCCTGACAAAGCCCCAGGCCCGGATGGCTTCACGGCCAGATTCCTTCAAACTTGTTGGCAAATTGTGGAGAAAGATCTCTTCAAGATGATTCTGAAATCCCAAAATTGCCAAAAAATTGGGGGCAGCACGAATTCTGCCTTTCTGGCCCTTATCCCCAAGGAAAAGGGTGCAAAAGAATTCAGTCGGTTTCGCCCAATCTCTCTCTGCAACATTGGATACAAATTAATCACAAAGGTAATAGCAAACAGGCTAGCAGGCATCCTTCCAATGATCATTCCATAGAATCAAGGAGGATTTGTTCAGGGGAGACAGATTGTTGATAACTACATCCTGGTGCAGGAGGCGATCCATTCGAGTCAACTTCGAAAAGAAAAGGGTATGGTAATTAAACTAGACCTGGCAAATGCCTTCGACCGTGTCAGACATAGCTTCCTATGGGAAGTTTTGAAAAGGTTCGGCTTTGGATTAGGTTTTGTAAATTGGATTCGAGCTAGCATTGCCGACCCATGGATTTCCCCCTTGGTGAATGGGAGAGCAGCTGGCTTCTTCAAAGCATCAAGAGGGCTCAGGCAAGGCTGCCCCCTCTCACCGCTGCTTTTCGTTCTTCAAGTCTATGCCCTAAGCTTCTTCCTAGATCAGAAATTGGAAGATCAGGAGATTTTGGGGCTTAATATAGCCAGAGGTGTGAAAAATGTAAACCATACTCTCTTTGCAGATGATACCCTCCTGTTGGGGGCTGCCACAGCTCGATCTGCTATAAGGTTTAAGGAAGTTCTAGATGATTTTAGTGATGCTACAGGAAGCAACCTAAACAAAGGCAAATGTAAAGCCTACTGCTGGAACATTTCTGCTCACTCTCTCTCTGCCATATCCAGAATTCTGGACTTTGCTGCCACTCTCAACTGGTCCTCTTTTACATACTTGGGACTCCCCATCTTTCGCAACCTGGTATATTGCAGAGACTGGGCCCCTCTTTTGGACAAATTCAAGACAAAATTTCAAGCTTGGGGCTTCTCATGGCTAAATCTTGCAGGCAAACTTGTTCTAATCAAATCAGTTTTAAGCAGTCTCCCTATATTCCAATTTTCTGTGCTCTTAGCACCCTCAGGCATCATAAAGAAAATGGAAGCCTACATCCGTAAATTTTTCTGGAAAGGTGGCAAATTAAATGATAGAAAAATTCCGCTGATCAGATGGGAGAAAATCTGTATGCCTTTGATGGAAGGAGGACTAAACATCAAAGATCTCTGCACCCAAAATATCGCCATGGGGGCCAAGCTCTACTGGCGAATCATCGCTCCACACCCAGGCTGGGCGCAAAGAGCCCTCTGGAAAAAATACCTCACGGGGAGCAGGAAAAGATCTTTGGAAAATACTCTGCCCACAACAGGAACGCACTTGGTTAAACGCTGTCACAAAACTGTGGCTCTCATCAAAGAAAATTCGTTTTGGATACCGGGCAATGGTAAAAATGTAAAGATCTGGGAGGACAGTATAATGATGCATCCACCCTTAGCATCGATTACCTCTTTGCAAGCGCTGAGACAATGGATGGAGTGCGCTGGGTATATGACACTGTGGGACATCTCACAATTCTCTGGCAGAGTATGGCAGCGCTGGCGCTTACCTCCTGTGCCTCTAGAGCACGCGCAGGCCAGACAACACCTGTTGACAATGCTGCATGGTAAATCGCCCCTTCTTTCAGGTAAACGAGATGTTAGGGGCTGGGGAACAGGTCCAGGGTTCTACACAGTAGCGCAGGGGTATAGGTGTACACAAGAACGTCCATACGCTGCCCCAAATCCCACTGTGTGGAAGGCGCTGTGGCAGTATAAATCCTTGCCAAAGGTCGACTTTTATTGCTGGCTGCTTTGCCATAAAGCGATTTTAACAGAAGATAAACTTAAAAGAAAAGGCTTTCAAGGCCCATCCAGATGCCATATGTGCTGTGAAATGGAAGAAAGTGCCCAGCATATTATTCTGGAATGCAAATTTTCTAGAGCAATTTGGCAGATCATTATGAATTATTGGAAAACAGAGTTTAACCTCCCTATCTCTATCTCAGACTTATTTGCTAATTGGCACAACTTGTATCCAGGAACTCTCCCAAAAAACGAAGGATTCAAAGCAGCATGGTTTTCCTTGCCAAAATTCACATGCTGGCAAATTTGGCTCGAGAGAAACAGAAGAATTTTTAGAGATGAAAAACTAAATCCTCAGCTCATCAGCATCAAAGTAAAAAATCTTTGGAAAGAAAACTTGGGTGAACAGTTATCGGAAGCCAATTTAAATCAAAAGGACCTAGATTGGGGAGCCTCAATGGGTCTTCACTTCTCTGATGAAACAAGGCAGCAAAAGAACTTAAAAGAGTGGCAATTCAGAGGAAACAAACAAGAACTATCAGATTTACTCATCAGACAAGATAGACATTGCTTATTCTTCGATGGGGCTACGAAAGGCAATCCCGGTCTCGCTGGGGCAGGAGGAATTATAAAGAACAAGGAGGGCAGAACAGAGATTAAGTATGCTTGGGGCCTCGAGCACTCAACAAGCATCCAAGCTGAATCCTTGGCACTTCTGCAGGGGATTAAGCAAGCAAAGGCTACCAGCATTTCAGACTTAAGTATCATAGGAGATTCCCAGTCTATCATCAAAGTTCTAGTGGAGAACTCCTCTCCTTCAGATCTTCAACTAGCTAGAACAATCTCAAGAATTCGAAGCATGCTGAAAGCCTTTCGAACTGCAAGCTTTCTCCATGTTTTGAGAGAAAACAATAAAGAGGCAGATTCAGAAGCCAACAAGGCGGTGCTGCTTTCAGAAGGCTCCCTTTTGATAGACGAAACTGAGGAGTGGGACTCCATCCCATAAAGTTGCAATGTTTTTTCGTCTTATTTTACAACAATATGTGTGTTTATTTAAGTTAGGAAAAATAACAAATATGGAATACCTAGTCATGTGTAAAACTGAAGGATTTCCAATACTTGGGACCTATGCTCAGACAAAGGCAGAAAAACTAAGGGCTAGGCCCGACACATTGTAATCTTGGAAGGCATTTGGCCAAGTTCTAATATAAATACATAACCGCTCTTGTAAAAAAAAAATACTTTGATTAATGTAAGAGACCAGCTCAAACTAGAAAAAGCATCATCATATGCTAAGGATATCAGAATCAAATCCTTGGAGGAGTTAGTGATTGAGGTAGGATATGATCCTCAAAACATAAAAGTTGCTAAGGAAATGATTAAAAAGAAGAATTCTGATATTGCTGCACTTAGGAAACAATTGAAATTACCTCCTATAGAGCATCCACAGGCCAAGGAGATTTTGCAGGAATATAATCAAAAGGATGAGATGATGAGTCTCATATTGTAGTTGACAGCCTAGATTAAAGAGATGGAGATTGAGATGGAAAAATTAGTCCAAGAAAAAGAAGCCACCAAAGCATAGCAAGTCCCTGCTACTGTAATTCATGTAGTTACAACAACAGTTCCATCTACTCTAGCAGAAGAACTATCTCCAAATGTTCCATTGGCTACAACAGTGCGAGTGACTTCATCAACCACTTTTGCCACTGAGTCTTCCACTACAGCAATCCAGCAATCGGATGAGGCCAGTAAATTGGTAAAGGCAATGCAGGACATGTCCACTCAAACCAATGAAATAAACAGGTTAAATGAAAAAATTAAAAATCTGGAAGATGCCAAAAAGCTTGCATAGATTAATGCCAAGAATGAAGAGAAAAAGGCCAAAAGGTTGAATGAACAACTCAAGAAATTGGAAACATAATTGACTTTGAAAGAACCTATGGCTCATGTTAAAAACCAATTATGGTCCAATATTATTGAAGCAGTCAATGATACTTGGCCATCTATACAGGTAATTTATGAACAGAAAGATATACTGAAAGCAGCAAAAGAAGAAATACAAAAGACCAAAGAGGAGCTAGGTAAAAAACCTGAAGAGGCCCTAGAAATTATTAAATTTTTTAATTCCAAAACTAAAAAAGAACTGGATGAAATTAGAATTACAGATAGAACAGAAACCATACTTGAGGTAAGAAATGTAATATCTAAGAAGAACTTGATGAAACAATTAGAGGAAAAGTGACAAAACATGAATATGGCAATCACAAGATTTATGATCAAATTTGATATTTTGATCCAAAAGGGCCTTCCAAATCCTCTAGTAATCAATGAAAAATTGATGAAACAGGAGGATTATGAAAAAAAGATAAGGGAATTTGCTAGATAACAAGTAAACAAATCAAACTGGTAGGGAATCCCAACAAGAAATTTTTTGCATAAGAGTCTTGAAAATCTGTTTTACTTGCAGCATGAACTAAAACACCCTTTTGTCAACAAACCAACATTTTCCAAATACACTGAAGCTGATGAAAACTTCAGAAGACTTATGAAGATCAAATTGACAGAAGCTGAGTTCTGGGAGAAGTTAGCTGATTTACTATAAGAACAGATTACAGTGAGGAAAGAGCATGAAAGGTAAAAACAGATTTTGTTGTTTGTTACATCAGCAGTAAACAGTTTTCTGCAGTCAAATTGTATAAGTCAAAGTGTATCAGTTAAAATGGTATCAAATGAAAGATGAAGATCAAAATAGATTGAAGGTAAAATTGCCAGCGTGAGGGACACCTCATTTGTCTAGCTGCAGCCAAAATCTAAACAACAAGATATTTTATTTCAATAAATTGGACAACTAGCAATTAGTTATGCAATTGTCACTATCTTCTTGCATGAAAATATTTTATTTTCCAAGAAAAATTCCTAAGATTATTCTAGGATATTTTGTACTAGTTTTTGTATAAATACTTCATAATTTGAAGTATTGTTGACTCGAGGGGTCCTGACCCAGGTTTAGAGGTTAAGGTTTTCCAACAAACCCCTATACTACTGGCCCTTTCGGCAGTGACTTGCTTGCGCAGGCCAAAGTATCACCCAAAGCAGTATGGGAGGGTGTTGGAACCACGCTTCCGCACCTTGGGAGAGGGTAGGTAAGTCAAGAAGAGTTGCGTTTGACTTCAAAATTACCAGATCGTATATCAAAGAATCCAGATCTATAGATCCCTTTGCATCCACGTGCACAATACCAATTATAAACAGATACAGAACAATAACAGAACTATCACAGATATTCTTGCATAAAGAGTAGCAGACAGATTCAGATCAGATGTCAATGCAGCATAAGCAAATAACACATTTAATTTCAGATCTTAACACAAAACCATGCGTAACATAACAGATATCATAGATTCACATTAATAGATTCAGATATTCCAATAACCTTCTTCTTTCATTAATCCTTCAGATCCTTTTACAATACCCAAAACCCAACCTACGCACACAACAGCAAGGTCTGCACATAGCAGGACTGAGGATCTCCACACACACAACCAGCAGGAGTCCTTTCCCCAATAACCCAAACATATCTGCTAATTCGTAATTCACACCAATATTAATTCCTTTTCCTTTCTATTGACTCAAAATGTCCTTCTATTTATATCGATCTGGCCTAATATTTCCTTTGGTCCGCAAACTGTGGTTTGCGGACTCTAGGTCTACCCTTTGACCCATTACAATGCTTTCAGGGCTTTGATCCACCCCAAAACCCCTGTGCTAGACTAAAATATGCCAAAAATATACAAAAGTACTCAAAACTGTCCCAACTCGCAGCCCTTGGAGGACCCTGTTCCAACGGTCCCCCAACACAATCTTGTGACTCATCCCGAGTCACTGTGGTGGTGGGGTCTCCACCTGCACTTGTATGGCTACTCCGGCCATAGAGTCATTTGATCCGATATGGTTTGAGCTGACTACCATTGATGTAGCCTAGTAGCATATCACCGCTCAGTGTAGCTAGCCTAACTGCTCCACCATCTGTGATCTCCCTAACTATGTAGGGACCAAGCCAATGCTACTGGAACTTCCGGGGATGCTTTTCAAACTAGCTATCATATAAGAGGACCAATTCACCTTCCACGAATGTCTTCTAGCGAATATTTCAGTCATGCTATGCTTTCTCGTGGGCTTTCTAGACTTGCTGATGTAAATTCGCAATAAACCGATCTTCCTCCAAAGCCATAAGCTGCGCTAATCGCTCCTCCAAGATGTCAGGTTCTGTTATGTTCGTAAATGTTTCAATACACAGACTAGGAAAAATATACTCCATGGGCATAATGGCTTCTTTACCATAAACCATCCTGAATGGGGTTTTTTCCTGTTAGCTTCTTGTAGGTTGTTCAATAGGCGCAGAGGACTGATGGGATGTGCACGTCCCAATCTTTGCGATCAGCATTGCATACCTTCGTCAGCGCTTGCTCCAAGAGTTTATTAAAAGCTTCAACCACGTCGTTGGCCTGTGGATGATATGGTGTGCTTTTCTCATGATGGATCTGAAACTCCTCGGTCAGAGCTTGGATTTTTTCATTAACAAAGTGCATACCTCTGTCGCTCATGAGGATCTTCGGACATCCAAATTTGGTCAAGATTTGTTCAAAGATGAAATGTGTAGCGGTATCCATAGTACAATCCTTTACTTCTTGTGCTTCAGCCCACCTGGTTACATAATCAGTGGCAGTAATAATGTAGCGCGCACCTGTCTTCTTTTCTGGTGGGTTGATAGGCCCGATGAAATCGATAGCCCATTTATCAAATTCTTGTAGAGCCATTTGTGGTTGAAGGGGAATTTCATCTCTGCGGGATGGCCTCCATGTTCATTAGCATGTATCACAAGCTTTACAATAGTTGTGGGGGTCATTGTGCAAGTTTGGTCACCATAACCCAACTCTCAAGATCTTTTGTGTCGTTGCTTTCCCTACGTAGTAACCTCCTGATACTCCGTCATGAACCTCTGCCAAGATAGCATGCCTTTCGTGCTCCAAAACATATCGCCGCAATACTTCATCTACCCCCATATTATATAAATGACCTGCGATGATGGTAAAATCTTCTGCCCAAGTGACTAACTCTTTCTTCTGCTGTACAGAGTACTCTGGAGGTGTCGTCCCAATAGTCAAGAACTGAATGATATCAGCAAAGTGTGCATCTAATACCTTAATAGAAAATAATTGTGCATCATGCAATCTGGCTTCCAGGTCGGTCGGCTCCTCGCCAATCTCTATTCGGGACAAGTGATCCAGCCCAGCATTCAACTTTCCCAGCTTGACGATGATTTCAAAGTCATACTCCTGAAATAGCAGTAGCCATCAACATATTTTCCCCCCCAACACAGGCTTATTGACCAGGTACTTTAAAGCTGAATGGTCGGTGAATATTTTGAAGTGTCCTCCTAACAAGTAATGTCGATATTTCTGCAAAGCGTAGACCATGGCCAATCCCTCCCTCTCTATTTTGGAGTAGTTGCCTTCCGCACCAGAGAGCTTCCTACTTGCAAAGGCAACCAGATGGTCAATATCTCCTTCTCCCGGATGTGTAAGGATAGCCCCGAGAGCAATGCCTGACACATGGATGTGAACATGAAATACCTTCTCCCAATCAGGAAAGATGAGAATAGGTGCCAAGACCATATTTTATTTAAGTAACTCGAAGCTCTTTTGACATTCGTCATTCCAAAAGAACGAAACATCCTTCTTGAAATTTTTTTCCATAGGGGTAGTAATCATCGCATAGCCTTGAATTAATTTCCTGCAGTAGCCTGTGTTTCCAAGGATTGAGCGCAATTATTTCTCTGTGGTTGGTACTGGCAAGTTTATGATAACTGCGATTTTGGCAGGATCTACCATTAGTCCTTGCCGACAAAATATGTGGCCAAGCAAGATTCCGAAGGGTACGCAGAAGATACACTTCTTGATATTTAGGGAAATATGGTGTTTTTGGCAAGCATCCAACATCATGCGCAGGTTTGATACGTGTGCCTTTACTAGGCCGAAAATAGTCCAATCATCGAAATACACCTCGAGGAACTTGTGAATGAATTCTTTGAACACTGCGATAACGACCCAAGAGAAGATAGCAGGGGCATTTTTGAGTCCAAACGGCATGACAGTATACTGAAAATATCCCCACTCAGTGGCGAACGTGGTTTTGCTCCGGTCCTCAGGTACGATTCTTATCTGATGGTATCCTGAGAACCCATCTGTGAAGGAGTATGCTTCCTGTCCTCCCACGCTGTCTAAGATTTCGTCTGAGAATGGTGATGGGAATGGATCATGAACGCATGCATCATTCAACTTGCGCAGGTCCACACAGACCCGAATCTCCCCCTTAGTTTTTTTCTCCTGAACCACCATTGGACTAACCCAGTCTGACTGTTCAATAGGTTCAATGATACCCGCAACAACCATTTTATCGAGTTCATCCCTGACCTTCTGCTTATACTTGGGGTTCAACCTATAAGGTCATTTCTTTATGGGCTGCACATCGGGTTTGAGAGTGATATGCATGACCCCTAAGTCCCCCGTGATCCCCTTCAGCTCTGAAAACTTTGTTGGGAACAAGTCTTGGTATTTTGTAAGTAATTTGGCCACTTTTCCTACTGTATCCTCATCCCAGTAGTCCCCAATATTAGCCAACTTAGGGTGTTCTTTTGTCCCAATGTTCACTTCGTGCAGCTTAAGAGGCTTAGTGACATCCACTTCTTTCAGGGGAGGTCCTTCAATGGCGTGCTCCCCTTCCGACTCCGGGATAGAGACAGACCGCGGATCATCTTCACCTTCCTCCCTTGCCAAGCTATGGCAGTTGATAATATCCTGCATTTGTGTTTCCCATGTCGACACCCCGAATATTGCAGAGGAGCTGGATTTACCAAACACAAATTTATGTATGTCCTACAGAGCTTCGTCAAGCGCCTCAGAACCCCCTATCAGTCTGAATGTTCCTGTGAAGTCAATCTTCAGATTTTCCCAATGGCGGGTCCGTTGGTGTAGCTCCGCATCCAGGTACCATGCGGTAGGGATTGGACCCAATTCATGAGTGAATAAGTGAACCCACTCTTCTGTAGTTCGATCGCCCCACTTCTCCATCCATGCAACCACGTGTTCACGTGGATCCCCTGAGCCAAGGAACATCTTGACCCACACCTCTGTCGGAGTCTCAAATCGCAGGAGCACCATGTGCCGACATTCTTCCCACTCCTAAAATGCTCCCCTATGCGTATCCCACCATCGTGCAGGGGTTGCACGCATAGGTAGGTTAAGGGCGCATAACCTTCGTTCTCTGGGGACCTCGGCTTCAAATTCTCGCAAAAAGTCCCTAATGTTACCAGAACCATCAAAATAGGGTAGATCTCTTACCTCGGAGGAAATGCAACGAAATTTCTTTGTGATCCGAAGACATCGCAGTGCAGAGACATCATGTAACCAGTTTTTCCAATTATCTATCTCCCCATCGGAGTCGGAGAAGCATTCACTATCCCTTTCCGAGTAGAGTACTCCATCCACCGTGGGGTTGATCCAATCTTCATCTTGCGTAGTCAACTTATAGATGTGATCCACATCCTCTTCGTCACGCACCGGTTCTGTGTATCGTTCGCCTTCCACGGGATCAAGTGGTACTATTACCCTTGTACCGTTATTTTCGAATACCATGCTTCTCTTCTTTAGGTTAATGATGCCTCCCATATCAATGGCCCAATCCAAGCCTAAGAATGCAGGGTAGGGGTTCACATCTTCTACAATCTGAATTACTTCAAAATCAGCTCGGACCTTGACCCCTGCGATATCCACCATGATCTTCGATAGTATTCCCAAGAGTATGATCTTCTGCTAATTCGCCATACGCAGCTGGATAGTGGACCATTCCAACTTAGGTTCCCCCATTCGTTGCCAAGTCTGTTTGGGTAATACATTCGCATCTGACCCTAGGTCCAAAATAACATGATTCATCTTGTAATCACTGATCTGCATAGTCAATCACACCTCCCTATCAGTGTGTTCCTTATATCTATATAGTTTTTGTACGTCCTTGATTTCTAGAGGGAGGCTAGGTCATGCTGCGCAGTTATCTATTAATGCCTGAAGATTTTCCACAGCCTTTGGGTTGCGCAGCAGCTTCATACATGCCTGTAAAAAGGGTTTGACCTCCTCATTAACCTTGAGGTCTCTCGGCAAGTGCGAAGTGGATGCCTCTGCCTCAGAAAAGTCCTTGTGAGCTGCGACAAATGTTTCGTCCTCCTTTTTTAGATCCAAACCTTCCTGCTTGATAACTACTTGTCAGACCAGAGGTCCGGTCCCAGTCTTCTCCCCAGGCCCCCCAGTGGCCATACCACTGCGTGTTACGACATTTATGCTTGGATCCTTGTCTCACAGTTTATCCTTAACCCTCTACACATTCTGCGTAGGTGTCAGCTACTTCTCCTGTATTTTTTATATCAATATTGGACAGTCTTCAATCGCATGGTCCAGCTGTCTACAATACTAGCAGGACTGCTTCGTAGGGTTCAGACAGTCCCTGGAAAAGTGTCCTACTTCTCCACAATTATAATAGATTAGTTTCCCTCGTCCTTGACCTGCGCTTCCATGTCTTCAGCCTCCCTTTCCCCTGGCTGGGGAACCACCTGTGCTCGAGAGGGATCTTGGTGAGGATGGATCCGAATGTACCCTATAGAGGTTCCCTCGATTGATCATCAAATCATACGTCTAGCAGTTCTGTTCATCATGTCCTACCAACCTGCAGAACCTGCACCATTTCTGCTTTACTTTTGGGACGTACGTAGAAAGGCGGGGATAGTGGTTTTTGTCGTGCAACCCTGCAACACTACAATCATCGCACCATAGCGCCAGCCCACTTGATCCTGCATCTTCCCTTGGGAGAAATGGACTATGTCCCTCGGCCTACATATAGTCTGCTAACAGAGGGAAATTATCCTTGGTGTGACCCTTCGTCCTGCATCGTATGCAGCATCTTTCAGGGCTAGCCTCTTCTTCTTGCTCCTTTCGCAGATTCTGGATCTCCATGTGCATCGCCTCCAATTGTCCTTAGATATTTTGGACACCGAGCTGGATATCATCTCTAGGCATAACTTCTAAATTCATAGTGACGTCCAGGGATTTTTCCGGCAATTTGAAAGTTTGGTGACCCATAGGTACGTGCAGGTGAGGTAGCAGCATAGCAATGAACAATTCCATGTGCTGTCTATCATCGTACTGAAATCCTCCTTCTCTGATCACCTTATTTAGTCACTGATTGGCCTCCCATACAAACTCAGAAGGCCCTTGCTTGAAATCCTTTAGATCAACGACTATTTGAGATTAGGACTTAGGCTTCTTGAACTCTTGCTTCAAGGCATTCTTAATCTCTTCAATGGTCGTGTTCGCATGTTGTCTGATGCATCTCTTTCGTTTGTCTGAAAACTGATCTTTTTGGCGAAGTGTTCTTGTTGGTGCTAGCACTCCTGGATTGAGTTCCAAGATCGCTTTCTCAGCATTCTTGGCTGTTCTGCTTTACCAGAACAGAGAGCTTCTGCTCACTGACTCGCTCCTGTCTTTGTGTTGTGCTTCGCATTGCGTTCTTTGCTTTGTTTTCGATTGGTTTTCTTGAGTTTCATAGGCTAGGGTTTTGTTGCAATTTTCAAAGATCTTTTCTTGTTTCTTTGGAGTTTTGTGTTGCAACGAATTTGCACTATTTCTCTTGGCTGTTTGATTGAGTTTTTGGTCTTCCGTTGCTCTCATTGATCTTGCTATTATTAGCCTTATAAGGTTTGGGGGCATAGCTGAAGTTTATGCTT
Source organism: Pinus albicaulis (assembly GCA_034641835.2). Taxonomy (NCBI): domain Eukaryota; kingdom Viridiplantae; phylum Streptophyta; class Pinopsida; order Pinales; family Pinaceae; genus Pinus; species Pinus albicaulis. The sequence continues at coordinate 878,455,517 of CM076569.1, read as the reverse complement.
GAAATTCGGTCTCGTGTTGGCTTGGATTGGGATAGTTGTTCTTGGTTTTCTTGAAACTCTTGTTTTATAAAACTGAAAAGCCCAAAAACATTTGTTTTGCTTTTTGTTTTTGCATATCAAAAACTCAAAAAACATTGTTTCTTGTTTTTGTTTTTGTTGTTGCCTTTTTCATTTTCGTTTAGCTTCATCTTTTGGGACTTTAGTGAAGTTTCTTGCTTCTAGTTTCCCGCTTGATTGTGAAGGGAGGTTGTCTTTTGATTTCTTCTTCTTCTTGTTGAGTATTTTGGTGTCTTATATTGAGAGTTCTTGTTTGCAAGAATTAGCTTTCTGGATGTCAAAAGATTAGTTGAAACTGAAGGAGCCTTTTGGGAAATTTCACCTTGTTTCAAGGGACTTTCTGCATCTTAGAAATTACATGCTAGTGGTCATTTGCATTAGGTGCATTGAATCATTTAGTTAGCTTCTTAATTTTTGTGCGTGTGAGTTTGTAATTCGAAAAGAAAAATACATTTTTTAGCCTCGTAGAACTTTCATAGAAATTGCTCTTCATCGAAAGACTAAGAACTGCATGTGCATGTAGTCAGGTTTTTATTAATTTCTTTTGCGTCAGAACATCATTGGTTTCAACTCCATATCCTTATGACTTAATACAACAGCCCTTAAAATAAGCGATTTAATCTAAAATCAACTAGCAAGTTTTATTAAGTGTCAATCACCAACTAGCTAGGTTGTAGGGCCTTTGAATAGGAGAGAGGAGAGTTAACTCTCCAAGGCCGCTCAAACAAACATAGAAGTTTATTAATTGAGCGAAATCCAACTCCGTGAGGTGGACTGGGAAAGCTCTCATCCGAGAGTCAAGCGCGAGGGGAAGTGAAGGTTAAGAAGAGGGATACCCCCCCTCCGATTAGCTGAATCTGACCTCAAGACCGTTCCGCCCAGCTTCTGATACGGATTGGTGTCCATAGTTGTCGTTCCTAGGTTCCACACAGGTGACTGCGGGGGGGAATACCCGTGGTACCTGAGGCAGACGTCGCATCACTTTAAGCAGTACTTCTGGGGGGTTCCCTTGCGAAGCTTGGGTGCTTGAGCCGGCAAAGGCTGTCGTTAGGAGGTCGGCGTAACTGTTTCTGATACCTTCGCTAGTTGTTCTGGGCCCTAATCATCCCAGACTGCTTTCGGAAGGCCCTATACTTCGCTTTCCTGTATTTTGGTGTCCGGTCCTCATCACCCCGAGCGGAAATACTTGGAGGCTGTTTGCTTGCTGTTTCTCAGGGTTTTGATTTTAGTGAGTGCTCTTTGCTCCTAGCTTGCCTAGCTTTTCACTTTTCTTGAGTCTAATATAATAAATTTGTAAAAGTGGCCGATCAAGCGCCTCGACGTTCGAGGAGAGTCCGGGGGTTATCTCCCGAGAGTGCAGAGCCTTCTTCGAGAAGGCGTAGGAGCGATCTAGCAGGTGGTTTTCACCCTGTAGAGTCTGACGCTGTGGAGAGAGATCCTCCACTAAGGTCTGAAGGTTTCGTCGCTGATTCCAGTGTCGGTTCCGAGAGGAGCGTTTCGCTCACCTCGAGGGTATTGTTTCCTCAGGAGGAAGATTTTCAGATAGAAGATATACCTGAGCCTGCAGCTACAGGTCCATCTCCTCTTCCTCTTGATCATCCGTTTGTTATTCAGTACGTCGGACCGGAGTCTGAGAGACCGCCGGATCTTCCATATCTTTCTTATCTTTCGATGGCCACGACCGGGAACGCGGCTTCTACCGTGAGTGCTGCGGGCATTCAGACCCCTGCTTCTGTCGAGGCAGGGGGCACTCTTGCTCTATCTTCGAGTGCTTCTAGCACTGCTATGTTTGGCTCTGGGTTCACCCAAGCATATGCTTCTCAATCTGGTCCCTTTGTTTCAGGGATGTCCGTTGCTGGAAATCCCTCTTTTTCCTTTACCGCCGGTGCAGCTGGATCTACGCCCATGTCCAACATGGCTAGTGGATCAGCTTCTTTTCAGGGTTTCCCCTTTGGGACTGGGCATATTCCTAGTCCCAATCCTTCTTTAGGGTCGTTTCCTTTCACGTCCCAGACCCAGAGTTTTAACCCTTGGGCTCAGGGACCAAGTTCGACCGCTTTTATGGGATGGAATCCTATGTTTGCAACGTCTGGGGCAGGGAATCAGTTCATCGCGAGTCATCCAGGGAATGCTTCTTTCCCTGCATCGAGTGCTTATCAGTCTTTTTCTCCTCTATCTAATGCATGGAACCCCCACCAGGGGCTTACATCTTCAGTCAATACTTCAGCGGGGGGAACTAGTCTGGGTCTTGGTAGCTCGGCGTGGGGAGGAGGTTCTTCTCCGTTTTCTACGGGTCCTTTCTGGCAGCCTGGTGCCTCATCAAATCCAGGCTATTCTTTTCAGAATGTGGGAAATCTATCCCATCAAGGATGGAATTCTCAGGCTCCGCCGCGATTACCATTTCTGGCAACGTTAAACTTGCCAGACTTGGCGAAGTTAACTAATGACCCGATTCGATATAGTCCGGGTTGGCCTCCGGTTCCAACCAAACTTCCTTCAGACATTCCTAAGTTTGAAGGTAAGAATGGTGAAGATCCGGCAGACCACGCCACCACATTCCACTTATGGTGTTCATCCAACTCTCTGATCGACGATTCGATTAGATTGAGATTATTTCAGCGCACCTTAACTGGAAACGCCGCGAAGTGGTATATAGAGCTTACTGGGGGCAGTTTCGCCACATTTGGAGAACTGGCTGTCACTTTTCTTAACCATTTCAGTTGCCCGTCAGATATGAGGCTGGGACCGAACTCCTGGCTAATTTTAAGCAGGATGAGGCAACTCACATTTCTGATCATATTCAGGAATGGAGGAGAAGGAAGAGGCTAATTAAAGCCCATATTCTAGGTGAGTTCCTTCTCGAGTGGTTTTTGAAATCGCTTCAGTCAGATATTTCAAAGGATGTATCCATGTCAGGGTTATATTCCGAGGAGCAGGCCATCTTTAGGGCCCAGCAGTTAGAGTTGATCTATTCTCAGTCTGGCATGCTTTACAAGTATTTGCCTAATGCTCCTCGCTCCAAATTGGATCTCTCGAAACCCAAACCTGGCCCGCATGGTGACGGACTTGTCAGATCGGTCAGTAGTAGTGCAGCCATCCTGCTTTCTCAATTGCAGCAGTTGTCTTTACAATCTGCTTCTTCTGGTCAGGCTGTGCTTGCTGATTCTTCACCTTCCCAGTCTTTGTCCATTAATGCTGTCCAATCTTCTGAACCCAAAGGAAATCAACAGTCCGATGGGAAGAAGAAGGGACGTAATAACAAGAAGAAGGGAAAGAATGGGAAGGGCAATGCAAATAAGACCAACGAGCGTGTTGGCGAAGGGCAAAAGGAGAAAAAGAAAGTTAAGTTTCCGTGCAAGCTTTGTGCTGGAGACCATCTCACGCATCTTTGCCCGAAAATTCAGGATGCTCAGCGCCTGTTATCTCAGCAAGGTTCTTCTAGTTCCCAGGCTGTGCTAACAAACTTTTTTCCCCAAGGGCAGCAATTAATTGCTGGCGCGAATCAAAATCCCGGGGCTTCCTCTGGAGGTCCTCAGGAAGGGGAAATTCCATCGAATATCTTTATGATGAGTGCTCACGTGGATGTCGCTACGAGATCCCGTGATTATGGCGGAGAAGAATCTTCGAAAGCTAAGGAAGTTCCTGATGCTACTGAGCCGCTTCATATCACGAAGCCAACTGTCGAGTCTATGCCTCGGATACCGAAGGCATCCTCTAAGCGGTCAACGATCAATCCGAACATGAGGGCTGCCCAGAACTACTCGATTGTAGAAGATCTGGCACAGAGTCCTTGTGCTATGTCAGCTTTAGAGGTACTCTAGTCTTGTCCGGCTCAGCGCAGTGCTTTGCTCACTGCCATTGGAGCTATAGATCCGAAAAATTCTCTTCTGATTACCTTTGATATGAAGAATTTTAAGAAGAGACTTCCTCATCATATGGCCTTCCATATTAAATCATCGTACCGGAAGACTAATATCTTTCGCACGGTCGTTGATGAGGGTGCTTCTACTCGCGTGATGTCTCTCGCATGCTGGAAGACACTAGGATCTCCCAAAGCTGTTCCATCTAGCACTATTCTTACTGCATTCGATGGCCATTCTCATAGGCCCCATGGTATTGTCCCGGCTTTGCCCATCCGTGTTGGGGGCAAAACCGTTAACATAGAGGTTGAGGTAGTAGATGCAGCCTTGGACTACAACCTTCTGTTGGGGAGGAACTGGATATATGATATGGATGCCATTGCATCTTCACTATTTCGGATAGTATGTTTCCCCCACGAAGGGAGGATAGTTACGGTGGATCAACTAGACTGTCCTCCTGTAGACCTGGATGCGCCTCCTGACTCATCCGTCCCTAAGTTGGACAATACTAAGGCACCTATCGAGAATCTGGGAGTTGGAATGTATTCTTCCCTGATGGGATCTTTTGATCTTCCTCCTCCTAAGGTGTCTATCAATGTTATTTCATCCTCCAAGGCTCCCCTTCGAAGAGAGTTCTTTCGAACTCATTATTTTTCGGACCCTTGGACCTTACCTTCCCCAACTTCCACTTTGGAGGAAGGGCAAGTGGGTGGAATGGCATTCCCGATTTCTGCAGCTGAGATTGCATATCAGTCTGTTGTTGACACTGCAGAGTCTGATCCAGCTCCTCTTTCGCCGGAAGAGTTGGATGGTGATGTGGCTCCGGCTTGGACGCTTACTTCTTCTTCTGCCCAGGATTGTCTAGATACAACTCTTCCATCCGAAGAGGCCATCCTGGAAGCAATGACAGGTATAGAGAGACCGTGGGATGACTTGCATCATCGGTCTTACTTCCTACCTGACTTGAGCGAAGTCGAAGCTAGTTTTCCAAGTCCTCAGTCTCCTGGACCTGTTCACCCAGTCTTGAGCCCCTTGGCACCAGCACAGGTTTATGCTGAAGGGAACATGGCTGTGATCTCTCCGACTATCCCGGTGAACATCTCCAGGAATCCCAACATTATCGAGAACGTTTTCATTGGAGCTGAATGTTCCCGTGAAGAAGTTCAAATCTATACCGAGCTCTTCAAAGAGTATAGGGATGTTTTTGCTTGGTCTTATGAGGAAATGCCTGGCATAGACCCATCTATCGTCCAACATGAGATCAAGACGTATGAAAACGCTAAGCCGGTCAGGCAAAAACTTCGTCCGGTTAATCCTAGGAAGGCAGCAGCTATCAAAGCTGAAGTTGAAAAGCTGCTTAAGGCGGGATTCATTTTCCCAGTTCCTCTGACCGAATGGGTTTCAAACCCCGTTCCCGTTGATAAAAAGCAAGGAAAAATTCGAGTGTGCATCGATTTCAGAGACCTGAATAAGGCGTGTCCTAAAGATAATTACCCCACACCCTTCATTGATCAGATTATTGACGAGTGTGCCGGTAACGAGATTTTCTCCTTCATGGACGGTTTCTCTGGTTATAATCAAATTACTATCCGTCCAGAAGATCAACATAAGACCGCATTTATTTGTCCCCGGGGTACGTTTGCATATAAGAAAATGCCTTTTGGTCTTAAAAATGCTGGAGCTACTTTTCAGCGGGCCATGTCTTACGCCTTCCACGACATCAAGAAAATCATCGAGGCATACTTAGATGATCTAGCTGCTCATTCTCGAAAGAGGATGGATCATCCAGGTCACCTCCCGCAAATATTTGAAAGATGTCGTTTTTATAAAATTCGTTTGAATCCGAACAAGTGCGTTTTCGCGGTAACATCCGGTCGGCTGTTGGGATTTATCGTGTCTAGTGAAGGGATAAGGGTAGATCCCTTCAAGGTTGAGGCAATACTTCGGTTGCCTCCCCCGTCTTCAATCCGTCAACTTCAAAGTCTCCAAGGGAAGTCTAACTTTCTTCGGAGGTTTATCGTTAACTATGCCGAGATTACAAAGGGATATATGAGACTGTTGAAGAAAGGAGTCCCTTTTCTTTGGGACGACTATGCTCAACGCTCATTCGATGCCTTGAAAAAGGCATTGACCTCTGCTCCTTTACTGAGTCCACCCGATTATAGCAGAGATTTTCTTTTGTATCCGGCTACAGCAGAATCTACCATTGGTATGGTTCTGGTTCAGGAGGATGATGCTCTGGCTGAGCATGTTATTTACTACCTTAGTCGAGGACTGGTAGGACCTGAACCGCGATACACCCCGATAGAAAAATTAGCCTTAGCAGCAGTTCATGCTGTGCAGCGACTCCGGCATTATATTATTCTTCGCAAAACTTATGTCTTGGCAGCTGCCAATCCATTTCAGTTTGTCCTCAGTAGGCGAGTGATTGGGGGCAAATATAATAGATGGATTGTGATTTTACAGGAATTTGATCTAGAGTTCATGTCTGCCAAATCCAAGAAGTCATTAGTTTTTGCGGAATTGATCTCCGAGTTGCCTTGTGGAGAGGCAATGATCTATGATGAGTCCTTTCCGGACGAACACTTGTTTCTGATCTCTCCACAAGATCCTTGGTATGGGGACATCATTGTATATCTCCAGACTGCGAAGTTTCCCTCTTATTTTTCGAAAGATGAGCGTCGTAAGCTGCGTCACTTAGCTAAAAGTTATCTGATTATTGGTGATGCTTTGTACCGTCGAGGGGTTGATTCAATCCTAAGACGCCGCTTAACTTTCGAAGAAGCTGAGGCTGTGCTCAATGATTCTCACGGTGGAGCTTGTGGGGGTCATTTATCAGGGCTTGCTACAGCCCAAAAGATTTTGCGTGCTGGCTACTTCTAGCCCTCGATTTTCAAAGACTGTATTGAATCGGTCAAGAAGTGTCATCCTTGTCAAGTGTATACTCGAAAAATGCGCGCTCATCCAGCTCCGCTTTTTCCAGTCGTTACTGTCGGACCCTTTACAAAGTGGGGTATGGATTATACCACTTGTAACCCGCCTTCGGCAAAAGGTCACAACTACATTATCATAGCAGTAGACTACTTTACGAAGTGGGTCGAAGCTATGCCTACTTTTGGGAACGATGGTGAGACTGCAGCTCTTTTCTTCTTCAACCAAGTCATTGCTCGTTTCGGTATACCTAGAGAGATTGTCACTGACCATGGCAGTCACTTTCAGAAAAGTATGATGGCTGAGTTGGCTCTTAAATTGGGTTTCCGGCAGGAGCATTCATCTCTATATTATCCTCAGGCCAATGGCCAGGTGGAAGCCGTGAATAAGTCCTTGAAGACAATTCTTCAACGGACGATTGATAAACATAGATCCAACTGGCACATTATGCTATATCCTGCACTCTGGGCATACAGGACGTCAGTTAAAACTGCAACTGGCTTTACTCCGTTTCAGTTAGTCCACGGGGTGGAATCCGTATTTCCCATCGAATGCGAGATTCCTTCCCTTAAATTAGTTGTTGAGCTTCTTCCTGACACTTCTAGTCTGGCAGAGCGGCTTCTTCATCTGGAACATCTTGATGAGCAGCGTCGAGATGCCGCCACGTTGAACGAAGCACATAAAAACCGAGTCAAAGTCCAGTACGATAAGGCGGTTAAGCCTAGGGTCTTTTCCGAAGGTGACCTTGTTTTGGTCTATGCCCAAGAAAAAGATGCCTTGGGGGCATGAAAGTTTAAGTCGATGTGGTATGGCCCCTATATCGTCAAAAAGGTCCTTAAGAAAGGAGCGTATACCTTGGTTGACTTTGAAGGAAATGAGTTGTCGGAGCCCCGAAATGGGCTCTATCTGAAGAAGTATTATGCCTAGGCTTTGCCCCGGCATTTTGCTTTGTATATAGTAGTTTTTGTTTTGTACATATCTGTTTGATTTTCGATTTTTTGATGAGATGGTGATGTTTTTGATCTGCTTTGGCAGGTTGTGTTGATATCATGAGTCATTATGGTTTCGCCGACGGTGCCAGTAGACACACCCGGAACTTAGCTTCCGCGGCTTGGGTTCTACACTATCCTTCCGGTCAGCTGTTGGTATCAAGAGGGGTCTGCATTGGTCCTGCTTCCAATAACGTAGCAGAATACACTGCAGTCATTCATCTACTCTCGGAGGCAATATCTTTGGGTGTTGACTCGTTGGTAGTTTTCTTGGACTCCCAGCTGGTGGTGTCGCAGTTGAACAACACTTATCGGGTACGAGATCCATTTTTATTACGATTGTTCTTGAGGGTACGTTTGTTACAAAGGTCATTTCAATTTTTAACATTCATTCATATTCCTCGAGCTGACAATTGGTTTGCTGACTCATTGGCTAATCAAGCTTTAGATTGGCATATTAATCATTCAATACAATAAAATCTAATCATCAAAAACATCATACATTTGATACATTTATCACATCACATCAAAAATATCGCTGCATATATATCATCAGTATGTCCAAAAACTTTACAAAATTTTGGATCCATCAATGCCGTACAAAACTTGGGCTTATGCCCCATCATGTTCAGTCTCAAAAAATATACAGTCATCCAATATGAAAATCTGTCTAATCCTGAGGACCCTGCCCAACGTTCCTATAGAACATCACTGCAGTGGCCACACGGCAGAACAGTCTAACCCAGTCCCGGGGTACTCCTACAACCCGTCTCTGGACGGCTTCTAGCAAGTCCTCCACAGCAGCCAGAGGGATTTGGCGGGTTAGTCCCTCCAAGTTTCTCTGCACGGCCTGGAGGGTTCTGTCAGAATCCGCTGTCTCTGCTTCACCTCTGCGGCGCTTGTGACGTGCTAGGCCCTCAGGACGCATTGGTCCAACATCTGAAACATGATCATTTTTATTTGTCAGTCATTATGAATCCAATCCAAAAACATGTTTGTTTTTCATTTTTCATACATATTTGAAAAATCCAAAAAAATCATATAAGTTAAAATTTTTGAAAAAAAACTTACCGACTGCTCCCCATGCTGCACCGGGTGGAAGTACTAGATCTGGATCTCCTCGGAAATCCATCCCGGCATAGGGGTAGTCATCTACCGCGATGATCTGTTCTCTCCACCATAAGAAGAACTCATCGTCCCAGGTAGTTCGGGGTACCTCGCTGCCCCCCAGTCTCTTCATCATGTCTGCCCAACGGGCAATTCTTGGGTCCCGAGGGCTGCTGATAGTTGAGATGACTTTGGGTCTCAAAGTTGGAACTCTCTCGAAGAAGAATGTAGTCAAAATGGTTCCATAGCCAAAGTGTTTTGTATGTGTTTTGCGAATGGAGGTCAGTTGTTGTTTCATGTTCAGTAGCAGGGCAGTGGACCAATCATACACATGAATTAAGCACTCTACAGCTATGCTCATGTGCGTCCTGGACGCCTGATGCAGTGAGGCAGATCCTGCCACTCTGCCGATGGTGAACAGGAGGATCTTCATGTGCAAGTCCCTGATATCTCTGATTGCAATCTGTGTGCCAACTTTCTTGGAATTTTCTATGCAATAGAGTTGGACATAGTCCTCCACGGTTAACCCTCCCAGGGGCCTTCCGTGCAGATCCACTCGGTCTCCCCTTCTGGAGAGTCCAGTGATGAAGTATATATCTTCCACTTCTATGCGTAGTGGCATTTGATCAATGATGAAACAATCCTGATCCGGTTCCCAATAATTTACCAGCATTTCAAGCAATCTCACATTACTTTTCATATTGGGCATCTTGAAAAATTTGAATAATCCAGAGTTTCGGAGGACATTTTGTGCTGCGCGGTCTTCCATGACCTCTTGGTCTATTGCACTATGCTCGCGTTCCCTCCATGAAATTGTCATCCTGAAAAATTCATTAAAAATTTGCATTAGAAACTCATTTTTGAAATTCGGACTTGCGCATACGCTAGTTTCGCTGTGCACAGTCGCGTATACACGCGACTTTCCTTCTTTGAACCCGCGTATGCGCAGATACGCGTTTTTTAATAAGGGTTTCCAGGTAAAAATCCACTTAATTTTAAATTTTAAACGGACAAAATGAATCAACAAGATGAATAAGGATCCTACCTGAAGTTTCGCTGAATTCCGACGGTCGGTTGTTGCTGATTTGACGAAACAAGTTTTTAGCTCCAGAGCTCTTTTCCAAATCAGCTATGCAATAATGAACCAATTGAGAGGTAATTTGTGTATTTATGGCTAAAAAATTGAAAATTTTCGCAAAATTTCCTTGTGCTTATTTTTTCGATCTGTCTTATGCTGTATAACTCGATTGCTTGGAAGTGCCCAGTTTGGTATATTTCAGGTACATTTTGACATTTTCGAGATTTTTCCCGGTTTTTGGCCCATGTGTTCAGACTCTTCACGGCAGGTACATGATCTTCACTGGCATATAGGTTAGGGAATTACTTTCCGTTGCATCTTGCATTCTAGCCTCCATACTGATCACTTGCCTTAGGGTCGATCCCATCAGGTCATGAGTATTATACCATTTTTCACTCGCCGATTTTTAAATCATGACTTGATGGTAGAGCCTTCCTTTACATGGGCTTCCTAGTTAGTTCCTCGCTATCACTTGTTGCCCATGCTGCTTTTTATGTAGGCTCGGGAGTCCTCTTTAGTCCCGCCATGTCTTTCGTGTTGAAGCTTCATTCTTCTTCTTCATCACTTATCTTTTTCTGGCTTATACCCTAGAGGCTCCCTGGTGTCGTTAAGTTGTATTACTGCATTGCATATTGGCTGCTTGTTTATCCTGGCCTTTAGCCGGCTTCATTTGGACTCGATGTTTAAGCCAAATTTTGACCTTTACTTTCTGTACAAGTTAACCATTGCATGCACTTAGCTATCACGACTTGACACCTTTGTACCCATGGATGGAACGTTCCTCTGAGTATCACTGACCAGTTTTCGCCACCTTGCATTGAGCATAGGATTGTTCCAACCCCAGGAACTAGTGCATCTGCTTTCTTGATACTCGTTCTATCCATTGTATCATAGCATTCTTTTATTCTTTTTCAGGCTTATTATGAAAAAGACAAAAAAAATTAAATATAACAAAAAGAGCGGGAACGGGATGTATCTTCGTTATTTCGATGGCAGTACAGAGTCAGTTTGTCGCCCTTGAACAAAGCACATATACTTATATATCTTTCCTTCATTTGGGATGGTTCTAGTTTGACCTAGGTTCAGCCTTTACCATGTTTCACTTGTCAGTTCTCCCCCGGTCGGTTATCTCTTCCGATCATATGGAGAGTTTGTTTTGCCTCCTGCAAGACAGACTTATACAGTGTCACTTTTTACTGCCATGGTCATCACAGAGTCGTGCTTTTGTTCAAGGGAAGTCTAGCCCGAGTCGGCCATTCTGCGGTGTCTCTTGACTCATTATTCAGTCGGCCTTCCCGGTCTTGTCAGTATCATGTTCTATCACATCAGATGTTTTGATCTTCTGCTCGTGCTGGTTTGAGAAGGTCCCCATTGACTTCTTGCCAGCGGGTTTGTCTCTTATCGACTACGACACATTGCTCTGAGAGCAAACCTAGAGCCGCACCCTGGCCCTATTTCCATCATTGATAGGTGACCTTGTGCTCAGCATTTGATCATCATTATGGGTCTTTGACTGAGTGGTTTCCCCTGTGTTCGACGTCCGCACACATTATCACACTTGGGATTCGTGCAGTACCTTGATTTCCATTTGACCCTATCGGTGGATTTCTCGCCTCTGTGTCAGCTTTCATTATTGGTTGGTTCAGAGGGTTTCTTTCGTGCGCTAGCTTCATCTTGTGCATGTCGGAAACGTACTTCGGTTTTGGTTCCATCACTCTACTTCGTCCGATTCCTTCCAAATCTTGGCCTGCGGGTTACACTCGCGCTGGACTGATGTGGGATGCCTTAATGCCTTCCTTCCAGCACATCTTTTCCCATCGACTCCGACTCATTGCTCTGGGAACAAGATCTAGAGTCTTTTTGTCAGTACCTTAGGGTTTGCAGTCATCAGTGGCAGACTCTTCGCTATCGACAATGAGGATTCATCATTGCCTCCTGATTGGTAGATTCTTTCAAGTGTTCGACTTCAACTCATTCATTCACACTTGTCAGATTGTACTGGGGCACCTTGACACTCATTATCATTATCGGTGGGTTGTCTCGCGTTGGTTAACGGGAAACATCATTGCCCGGTAATCCAACGATTTCTCACATGGTCGACTTCAACTCATTTATTCCCAGTGTGTAGAATTGTGCCGTTGTGATCGGTGAAGACCTCGGGTTGCATCAGCATTTCTCGGTTCACTGTTGACAGTTCTCTCAGTTTCTGCCAGTGTTGCCGTCCACCCTTATATGTTGCAGTTCAGCACAGCAGCATCTTATATGTTGATCCCCGAGTTGCGTGATTGTACCGCTTGATCCGCCTCTTATGATCCGGTACTTGGAGATTCAGTTACTTGATCAGACATCCAGTTGCACTATCTTTGATCAGCTTTCTATATGTGATACTTGGACATTGATACAGACTTGTCTTTCCGGGCCCTGCTCAGATGATTCACTATGTATTTTCAGTTCAGTTATACTTGTATACATGTTGGATCTATTCAGTACTTTCTATATATGTGATGTATTTTTGACTGAGCATGGGTATGCCCGCCTCAGCATGAGTTGACTCTCTGGTTTCTTTCATTGGTTTTTGGCAGGCTGAAATCTGGTGAAGTCCTCTCTTGTCCTTGCGAAGTTCCTTCTATGTGCATAATACATTTCGGCCATCATGTACCCCTTCTGACCTCATATATTAGGGGGCATCTGTTATAGCATCATTTCTCACCTTGACATGATCCATGATTGCTACATGGCTTTATGGGCACCCATTCCTACAGACTTGGACAAATTCACTTAAAAACAGTGGAAAATCCTTCATACGCGACTATGCCCGTGTTTTTCCGCGTGTATACGCGAGTACAGCTAGACTTTTCCGCGTATGCCATTTTAATGATTAAAAATATATATATATAAATCCCTAATTTCGCGCTGGGTTGATGGTTACTCAGGTAGTTCAACCACCCCAGCCCGTGGCCAACTGTTTCCAACTGCTGAAACTACTTGGAGGGACTATAAAAAGACCTCATATGTATGGCCTAAGGGAGAGAGAGAATTATTATTATTATACTCTGCTGGTTCCCTATCCAAGTCTGATTCCCCGTGCCTCCTGCACTTTCCCAGTTCATTTCAGGAAACCCTTGTTTCCTTGAGATACACATCCCTTTATATGTTATCTCGTATGCACTCATTTGGAAGGAGTCTTAGCGAGGCAAGGGCTGGACGGATCCGGACGACGGTCTGCGAAGGCCTTGGAAGGATCAAGTGATCTCTCCACTTACTTTTGTACGTACTATTTTTATAATACAGAAGTATCATGCTGTTCCCGAAATAAACGTGTTAGTGTATGCTTTAATGTATGAAGAATATTTGTTATACAAGCATTCATGATGATTTATTTAATGTTTTATATGAATCTCACTAACATATAGAGTAGAAATATACTGTACAACTTGTCCTTTGTGCTGGTTTCTTCTTGTATTTCAGGTGAAAGAGGAAGGGCGGTTGCAGGGAGTTTGAACTCCACGTGGATCTACTTCAAACGTAGGACCAACGGGTAAACCTCTCGTTCTGCTCTATTTCGTTTTCATGACTGTGCATGATCGTGTGAGTCTCTGTTAAGTAGTACGCCCCTGCTCTGTGGAGGTTGAATCCCAACCAACCTCTAGGGTGTTAAATCCCCAAAACAATCTCCCTACCAATGCATTTCTTATATCTGTATAGTTTGTGCACATCCTTGATTTCCAGAGGTAGGCTAGGTCATGCTACACAACTATCTATCAATGCCTGAAGATTCTCTATAGCCGTTGGGTTTCGCAACAACTTCATACA